>CBXJ02000282.1:7518172-7977628 GCA_000612645.2 Trichuris muris
TATGTCAGCCTTAATGGCGTTTCGCCGAACGCGCCCAAGCTCCGTCGGCAATCTGAGCTATTAGAAGCTCGTTCTCAATCGTTGCCGATCTCGGCTGGCGGCAGTTGATCGACCGACAAACTTGTAACTTGAATACCGCAGATGCAAATGACATCTCGAAACTACAGTAATGAAAATTCTCGGACACGTCAACGCGATCCTTTCAAATGACGCTCAAACTGACGGACAAGCAAAGAGCTCGCCATTGTCAGAGCCTACCGGAATTGGAAGCCTCTAAGCGTTGCGCCGTCCTTATTGAAGGGAAATGAGTTTTACCTTCTGCAGAAAGTTTGCGCTATTTCAATGTGGAAGCGGCTGTAGGCATTTTGGGGATGCACTGCATGCGTCATTTCTTCCAACAAGTTCTGCCTTGTACAACGTGCTCAACTGTACAGTTCAGTGTGCAAAAGCATTTTGGAACAATTTGTGATATTATATTATATAATACCTTGAGTGATACGGTCTTCCATCGTACAATGCGTTTTCATTCATACGCGACCTACAAACCTCAGGAACATCCCCTATAAATATGACGCCTCATTTCACTCATACGAAATTTTGCGCGTAGTCTCTTGAACAGCCACGCTAGTGTGCGGTCAGAGCAGACAACGATAGTACACGATGTCCACTGCATCTTGACGTGTGATGTCGGCCCATGCGCACCAAGACGTACAAGAAAGTGCGGTTAAATGTGTAAGAACTCCAATGTTTTCAGCGTGGAATGTTTCGTTCATTGCAGTAGACTGAAGGAGCCCATCTGCGGTATCGTTAAATATTCCGTATTCCACGGCAGTTTGGCTCAATTCTCTGGGAAACGGCTCTGACGTTGTGGGGACGCATATGCATATTCAGGGGTTGTCAGGTCAAAGCAGGAGAACATACGAACTCTATGCCTATGCCAAGCCCTTTCGAAACAAGGCAGAATTGCAGAAACATCGTAGCGTGTTCAAAACTGGTTCACCATGGCAATCAGCAAAAAATATATCAATACAAATGTGGGCATTCATTAATCTCCATCACCTTAGTGTACAGGAAGAGGTGGCATAGGTCCCATTCATAGCAGTTAAGCGACCTCTGACGACGTAGCGTCCTGGGCTTGATCTTCAAAACTTGAAATGATGGACTGTGAAGGTCCGCGCTTCGCATAGACATTCGTTTCATCAAAATTGAAAAATTTGATTCAAAGTAGTCTTTTTGCTCAATCAGCCTTTGTATCATTGCTCAAAGTTCTTTCGCGGTTTTCAAATCTCTGCTGTTACTTCCGTAGCCAAGCGAAGGCTATTTGAATTGCGTACCTGAAACGGTACAACCAGCCACACAAAGGAAGGAGGAACTCTTGCTGCCTTTGGGAAATACCGTTTAAAATCTTCTTTGATTATGGAATCTATTGACGACTTTACCCCGCTTTCCATTCTGCGTATGCCGTGAGCATGCTTTGCTTATTTTAAGACGGGATGCCTTGTAACCATGAAATTAACCACGGACCTTAATGAGGAATTCATACCGTATGGATTATTAGAATGGTTGTTCTTTTCGCAGTTTTACGTTCAAATGGCTAAAAATTCTCGACTTCTTTCAATATTTCAGACGTTTAACGGCTAAAGGTGCATGATGTGACTGCAGCAGTTCAATCGCGTCTTCGTGCTCTGTCTACCATTCAAGTTCTGCTGCTATATTTATCGAATCTCGAGTTGCTTCTTCAATTGAACTTCTAAACCCTTCTGAATCATCCATCAGGAAAGCGATTAACTTTCTCCTAACACTCCTGGAATCTGATATTTTAGTTTCCTCCCATGGATCATCAAATTTCTGAATAGCATCTAAAAGGCTGTAATATCGATGTATGATAAGGGGAAATCACTTGCCAGATGATTTTCGCTTTGCTTTGTAATGTTTGCGCAGAAGAGAGTCCCTGTCTATGGCATCTATAGCCACACGAAATGTATTTCCTAGGTAATACAGCTTGGAAGTCGAAATTACTCACCGGTCCATTGGTTGCAGCTGGGTTCCCGCATTAGCTGGGAGAAAGACGACATTGCTTTCTTCAGACGCCTCTATCAAAGCTCTTGCTTGCCAAGGCGCATTGCGCATGAGTCGCCGTACTTTGAAAGAAATCTTGTTTGCGCAGTAAGCCTTAACATCACGCTTAAGATAATCAGTAAGCCAGATGTTGTAAGCAAATTTGCCGTCATCCAGGCAGCCGGATTCCATTTGCAGACCATAGGCACAGCAGATTTAGCACAATTCCTAGGAGCCCTTGGATTTTTGAATGGTAGATATGCATTGGTCTCAATGTGAGATCGTCGGCTGCGTAACATCTAGCAAGAGCCCCAGCTCGTCCCTTGAGTCTCCGAACGCAAACATTATCGTTCGCTATTTAGCAATGGAATTTCGATGCGGTATCCTCTTGCAGCACAACGCTGTATCGTCCACGTTGGAAATCTGTTGCACATTGTGGCCCTTTTCTTTAATTACCTTATCAAGCCTTTTTTAGATAGTCAACCACAGCTTCCACGTCACCACCAACTCGTCCTCCTGCATTTTTATGTTGTGCAGATTACTTCTCCCCTCATATCTCATGAAATAACCTACGATAGCTCCAAATCTCTCTTTCGCAGCTTCTGCATCTCTCTCTACATTGATACAATTGAAGAGAATTAAAATCTTGCCGTAGGTTAATTCTGGGCTAAAGGGACGTGATGCTTGGCTCAATCTCCTACTGAGAACGTTAAAACTTTCTCCTATCATCAATAAGCCTGCTTCGCAGTCTTATCCCCTGCGCTTGTATTCGAAAGGCGCTTCTAATTTCGTTTATGAATCTCTCCCTTGATTTGACCGCTTGGCTAACTGTGCGGCGTTGTAGCCGTGGCTTTCCGCCCTTCCAAGAGTTCGACATTTCACCCTCCCTGAGTCTGGTCATTTCTAACTTTTCATCCAAAGTAAAATATCCGCGACTCTTCTTTTCACTTGAACTCCTAGCGGCCATTCTGCGATCGACCCTTGGAATGAGAAAAGTTCTTTCCGGTCGACAGGTGACTGTAACCATAATAAAACGACGAACTGCCCCACCCTGAGCCTGACAACGTACGTAGCTCAATGTCCAGGCTTTCCATAAGGCAGTCATTCAAACTGCATGGAATTGGTAAGTGGGAGCATACGGTCACAACGATGGACAGAAATAGAGAAACGCCGCGGAAAGCAGTGGCGCTCTTAAGAAGCAATGTCAAACAAACGTTGGCGGTCAAGGAGATGTGAGGCAGCTGGTGTTTCGATGAAATCCAGCCGCCAAGTGGCCCCTGACTGTTCGACCACCCATGCTTGTATGGTTACATGTCACAGAACCGGCGGTGGACAATGAGTTGTGAAGTAACAACCAGTGTGATTAGTTAAACTGGTGAGATGCCTGCAGCGCAATAAAGCAAGCTATATTTTTTTCAGTAGCATTTTAATCACAGCTGTTCCCGTTTAACTAGAAACCTCTTATTTCACAACTAAACCAAAGCTTTCGGACCTCTCGTGGACCGTCATCAATGGTAAATGATCACTGCATATATATATATATATATATATATATATATATATATATGTATATTCATTGATGGTTGTCACGGATTTTTCCCGTTTTTAAGTATCTGTAAGTATACTGAAGCGATCTCCCTACCAGCAGATGGATGAGAGTGGTTATTAGAAAGAACGCAAACAGCACACGTACGCAACTGTATGTAAAACCGTATATTTCGGGACGCTCGAGTCCCGTCGTCAGCGGTGGTGGTGGAGAGCCACCACCACTAGCTCTCCACCACCACCGCTGACGACGGGACTCGAGCGTCCCGAAATATACGGTTTTACATACAGTTGCGTACGTGTGCTGTTTGCGTTCTTTCTAATAACCACTCTCATCCATCTGCTGGTAGGGAGATCGCTTCAGTATACTTACAGATACTTAAAAACGGGAAAAATCCGTGACAACCATCAATGAAGATCCACATACCCGTTACAAGACATCCAGTCTTCACTAATATATATATATATATATATATATATATATATATGTAGATATAGTAAACATAGGGCTTCTGTTCCTGTACCTTCTAATTCCTGCTAAATGTCGTTCAAATCTGTGGCGACTTCTTGTCCATTTTCGCCAAAGTATGAGGCCTCACATCCGCATTTAATTTGATATATTGCTCCTGGTGTTTCTTCCTGAGTGGTCTTTAATTTGTCCCTACGAAGGAGATATCTCAAATCGCCGTGGCTTTTGAGCACTACTTTAAGTCCAACCATTTTTGAAATCCTTTGAATGTGCTCTCCTACACCAGGGTATTACGGAATGATTATTCTTGTTGTTCTACCCTGTTCTCCTATCGGTATGAGTTGTCTGTTTCTCTATTTTTTAATTCTTCTGTCTATAAATTGGCTCGTGAGCCATTTCGGGTAGTCATTTTGCAGCAACGTCGTCCGAACGTCTTCGATCTCTTCCATTATGAATTCTTCGCTGCAAATGTTGAAAGCATGGTGTACCACAGCACTTACTATCTCTTTCTTTACTTCAGTTGGGTGACATGAAGAGAAATTTAGATATCTTCCTGAATGTGTAGGTTTGCTGTATACTTTGGTTCTTTGTTGTCCACAGTTTCTTAAAATGAGAACATCTGACAATGGAAGTTTTCCCTAATTTTTTCCATTGTAAAGGTGATCGTATTTGGGAAGAGGCTTTCCGGGTGGCCCAGTAGTACTTCTTCTTTTCTCCCTTTTACTATATCGAAAATATCATCAACGTATCTCTTGAAAATCTTGTATTCATGTTGGGAACGCTTTTTTCTCCAAGTCTTCCATGAAAATTTCGGCTAGTACTGGTGACAGAGGACTTCCCATTCCTTCTTTTTGTCTGAAATGTTGTCCATTCCAATGGAAATGGTTCCCCTCTTCCATGCAAACCTTTACTAGCCGTGTTACTTGGAAGAATATATACGTATATACGTAGTTTGTATATATATATATATATATATATATATATGCAGTGGAACCTCTGTAAGTTCACCACTCGAAGGCGGTAAGAAATTGGTCAACTTATATAGGTGGTCAACCTATAGAGTACCCCCTTGAATTCAGTCGTAAACACGCCGTAATTCCTTCCAAGCACTTTACTGAAGAAGGAATGTAGTAATCCATATAAAGAAATGTTATGAAAGTAAAAGAATAAAAACAGAATTAGTATTAAGGCAATGCAAATAAAACAGTGGTAAAAGAGCATTACAATCAGTGCATTTTATGGCCCGATCGTTGCACATCTAAAAAAAGAGTTTATCGTTGTCTGCTTCGCTTTCTTGCTGCAGACATAAGTGGTGAAAGCAACGTCAGCCTTAACTATTGAATTAAACATATGGGGGCACTTTTCAGCAGCAAATAACTTCAGCTGATTTAGTGAACGGTGAACGTCGTCGGCTGTTAGTGTCTTTTCGACTTTTGTATCGCTATCGCTTCTTCTTCTAAATCAGGCAAGCGATTGAGAATTATTAATAGCAAGAGGGCAAGTGCCAATCTGTAAAGGGGGCACAAATGCGAACGGTCGAAACAGTTGCTCGCTGCTATGGCAGAAGCAGTCATGATACATACGCGTACATTGATAACACAAACATGCTAACATGCTAATGATTTCCTCATGTTAATGATTTCTTTTATACATGATGCAGTGATAACACATGCTCATATATGGGAACACGCTCACAGTCGTGACACCTGCGCGCACACTGATAACACAAGCAAACTTCAGTTTGTAATGTTCACGATATTTTGCTGGTCAACTTAAGGAGGTCAAAACATGTAGTAATTGATGGGCAGTATCTCAGCTATGGTGATCAAGGTACAACATACGGAGGTGGTCAACATATACAGGTGGTCAAGTTTGGAGGTTCTACTATATATATATATATATATATATATATATATGCGTATGTACACATGAAAAAATATGAAAAGATACGGTATCCTTGCTCAACGAGCTTTAATAGGCGAAGCTTTCGGAACGTACGTGTTCCGTCATCAGCGCGATTCAAAGTATTAACTTTGAATACAGACTTTGAATCGCGCTGATGACGGAACACGTACGTTCCGAAAGCTTCGCCTATTAAAGCTCGTTGAACAAGGATACCATATCTTTTCATATTTTTTCTTGAGTATGAGACACCTTGTTACTAATTCCTCTTGCTTCGTATATATATATATATATATATATATATATATATATATATATATATATATATATATATATATATATATATATATATAATACTTGGCGTTAATGGTTTTCCGTCGCTCTTAATGTTTTCTTTTCTTTAATCCAGTCTGTATTACGTGGCATTCCTTGTACTGCCTTACATCAGTTATTGCGGGTATGACGTCGGTCGCCTTTGCGTTCGCCGCTTCATTTTCCCGACGCGCAGCGGAAAATCTCTGGTTTGCTTTTGTTAGTGGGCGGTCGGCAGAACGGCAGTGGGTGATGCTGAAAAGCTCTTTGTCGGGGAAGCCGTGAAACTTCGCCCTGAAAATTGGGCGTTTGCTATCGGCTCGCAGCTTTGCTTACCCGTGAAGCGGCCCTAATGGAACGTTGCCATTGCAGATCCCTTTGTTCGCATAACGTTGGACCAGAACAGAGTTATTCAAACGAAGCAGACAAGAGTGATCCGAGGCACCAGCAATCCGGTTTTCAAGGAGGCGGTGATGTTCCTAATTTCGCCCAAGGCGGAAGACCTGCAGAACATGAGCCTGCTCGTTTCGGTGGTCGACGCGGCCAGCAGCCGTACCTCGAACGAGGTGATCGGCCAGGTATTGTTGAGCAACGTAGGCAACGAGAAGAGTTGCCTCGAACAGTGGCGCAACATGTTGCAAC
The DNA here is from genome assembly GCA_000612645.2 of Trichuris muris. NCBI lineage: Eukaryota > Metazoa > Nematoda > Enoplea > Trichinellida > Trichuridae > Trichuris > Trichuris muris. The sequence continues at coordinate 7,525,101 of CBXJ02000282.1, forward strand.
ATCCGGGTAAAGAGATCAAGGCATGTCACCTCCTGAAGGCCTCCAGCGACCTCAGCCCTCCTTACTGATTGTTCATCACGCATTTGCATACACCCTCCGTTGCTGTTGTGTTGCAGCATACTTTTCTCTTTTCGTCTTCTTCTGTCGAAGTTGCAGCCTTTTAATTAGCGGTTAGGTCGACTCCCAGACATGGTCGGGGTGCCGATGGCTTCTTCGCCTGCAATCATTATTCGCCGGCGCCTGGAGGCAGTTTCAATGTCGCCCTGGACCCTTGTTGTTCCCATTTGTTGACGCGCCTTAGCCACTACCATTATTCGCCTTTCCGCCCATGTACCCGTCCGCTTTTCTGACGTTTGATGGCCAACCACTGGCGAATGGAAAATTGTCTTCCCACGGGAGAATCATCTCATTTACCCATCGAAAATACTCGACCGTAATGCATTTGCTTGGACCTTCCGGCAGCCGCTGTCTACTTGGAAGACGACAAGAAAAGACGAGTCCGCCCCCGGAGGAGTCGACCAAATGAGTCTCTCCCAATTCAAGCTACGACTCCGTGCCGAGATACGACCATATTAATTGATCAACACGTCGCTTATGGGCTGTTGGCTTTCCGCCCAAGCTTCATTTATTAACGTCCACATCGGTGGACATCCTGTCAGCCAGTTAACGGTTGGCGCGATGCGGCTGTCAATTGGATTGCATTCTGTGCTTTCTTTAGTCGCGGGATGTGCCTAACATGGGAAGTGCTTAATATATTGCGTTCTTGTGTGTTCATCGCTCAGTAACCAACGATTTCCGAGGGTCCATCGTGGTTGTCCATTTACCCAAAGCCGTCTAAGGGGAAGGTAACGCTCAGAGGCGCCGTTCATTGCGCTACGGCCGGGCATAATACTCTATCTAATAATCATTGATGCATCAGTGGCTTAAAGACATCCAAAGCTGTATTTCGTCCAAAAGGAACTGTTCGCCCTTTGGCTAATTGAGCGCAGCCTTCACTTCCATGTTTGGCAAAAAGCGATCTGTGCCGGAAGGCAGCGAACGAACAACCTCTGTTGTTCGCCTAAATGCGGGGTGGAGGGGTGCAGTTTGTTGCTTTGCTGCTCTCAATGGCCCTCCGCTAACATTGAATTTCGATAGACTAATTGATGGAATGTCCGCGCGCGCGTTGAAACCGGTACGAAGGACGTTGCACCCTCAATGGTGGTCGCCCTTAATTCCGCCTTCGCAGTGTTGCTCATTATGTCCTTCCCTCTGTACCTTAGCTTTCTGGAGGGCGAGCTCCCTGAGTCGACGACGATCGGCAGGGTTTAAAGTTTGCACTACCTCTTTAAGTCAAACGAGGGGTCCGCTCGTATATGTAGTATTTCTGAAGCGAGGCTCAAAAGAAAGGCTGCAGTAGGCAAACGACCGGGCTCCATATTTTGTTGGATCAGAAGTCCATGAAATTTGCATTGACAACTAGTGCCATGCATTTGCACTTTCATCAGTCCTGTTGCGCGATTTTTCGAATCTCCTCCAACCTACAGTGGGCGCCTATGCGCGCAATCGACGTGATTGACGCTAAAGTTGCTTGAAGGTGGAACGGATCCCGAATATCGCAAAGCGGCTACGGCAGGATCAAAAGATCGACTAAGTTATGCCAAAATTTGCGACTGATATTAATTTGGTCTTCCTGCACAGTTTTGCAAAGGGGTTTACCTGAGCAACAAGCAGATTAGCGGAGTATGCCGAGCTAGCGCTCAAATGTAAGTTTTACGTAACAAGAAATCTACGCGTGCAAAGTGCAGGCAAGTGCGTGAAACTATTAACAGCTAAGAAGAGCTGCTTAACTACAGCCAATCAGTGATTATGCACAGAAGATCTGCGTCACCCTGAGAAAGCATAGAAGTTATATGGGAGTCCCACTGGGATCATTTGCATGCCGTAACATGGGGAAGCATGGACAAATGGCGTGAACATTGGAGACCGACTTGAAAATGGGAAACGAACCGTTCAGTTGGGAGAAAAGTCACAATACTTAGGTTGCGATCACATAGGGTACCCAGTTAGATGGAGATAGGCGGATGGTTTGTACACGATGGCAAGAGCAATCTGAAGGTGAGGAAAGGACATACTGGACAGGACAGGTTGGCGAAAGGACAGGAAAGGACATGCGAACTCGCGGCGCCACGTGGGCTCTCCTGATTGAAGCGTAAAGATTTGCCGAGCGCGACGTCGTGCTGCCGTTCATTAGGGTAAAATGATCCTTTCACTGTATTCGATAATCTCAGATGTCTTCGTTCCTGAGATCGACATGACCACATACAGGACAGCGTATTGAGATACTACCAAGTTAGTCCGGGCATACCTCTGGGTGATTACATTCTCTATGGAACCTGTAAAGCACAATCTCCCGGGAACAATGCTCACAGTGGAAAAAGAGCACCAGTCGGTTGCTGCAAGTTAATTAGAATTGTGAGAGAAAAATCTCGCTTTGCAGGACGGACAAATTTTATCCCGATATTGCACGTGAGACGTGTACATAGGCTGCTAGACATTACGTCAAAAGCGTCGTGTAAACATTTACACCTTAACACGCTACGCAACAACCAGCAGGGCATTAGCCGTATCATCGTAATAAAGGGACGATACACACGCGAACGTTTACATTCCTTGTTACCTGCGCGTCTACAGTGTACCGCTGCATTTCGTATCGTTACCGTCAGTCGAACGCAAAAACGTCGAGCAGTCACGTAACAGATTGCGAGTTGATCGAATTTGTCAACGGAAAATTTTGCGAGATGAAAGAAACAATTACTGGGCAAATGGTATGCATTATACTTCGTCGAAGCTCGTTTCGCGCTTGAACTGTTCCTGTTGCAGGTGAACAACATTTCCGTTTCGAAAAGGGCCGAAAATGGATACGTCGCACCTTTAGTTGGTGAAATCGCCTCGGGCATCCGTACGCAGAATTTGCACCAACCGTTGAGTAACCAAGAAAGGAGCCGCGTATGCCAATAATGTCTAATAATGTGCCATGCACTATTGTATGAATTTGCAGCTAGATATTGAAAAGGCAATTCGTGGCAATGAGGCCAAGAAATCGTCCAATAAACTTCGTGCAAAACATGCAATCAGTTGGTGTGGCAAACTCTTCGAACGGTCCCGCCAGGAGGGCATTGGCCAGTTCACGATTCGTGGTGAAAAGATATCCGGTGGCGTTGAAGACTCGAAACGAGTGTATTCCTGGGCTACTTTGAAACATGTAATCGTAAATCACTTTATTAGTTCTGCGGCATGCTGAATCGTTTGCCTTAGGCAATGGAGCATAGTCGCGAAGCGGCCAGTGTCAACGTCGATAATGGTAAATTGCACATTTACTTTTACGCCATAGAACTTTAATCCATTTTAGGACATCGACCCAGACCATTGAACCATGAAGGCATAACCAAGAAAAAGCAGATGAAATCGCAGGAGAAGCATTGTGACACAGAAACTATGAAACGAATTCGTAAAGAGAAAGCAAACCAACAGCAGCAGCAGAAAGAGAAGCAGCACCAGCAAAGGCAGAAAGAGAAGCAGAAAGCGAAGCACCATCAGCAAGGACAGAAAAAGCAGCACCAGAAACAAAACCAGAAGCTGCAGCAGGCGCAGAAAGAGAAACAGAAGCAGAAGCAGGAACGCCGAAAGAACTGATCACAATGTCAGTAGATTAACGCTAGATCGCAGTACTCGTTATGTTGCTGCTTGGGTACAATGGGCCATAAAAATACTTTATCACCGACTTTGGAGTTCGCGCGTTAGTTATGTTCAAAGCAGCATGCGCGCAAGAAAAGAATGGGGTAATTTCAGTGCTTTGGCAGCACGCTTAGCCAAACAATGCAACTTTTAGATTCGTTCTGCTTTGCATAAGTGCAACCTCCCTTTTATACTTATACTCTTGAATTGACAACTTCACTTGCAAAGCGAACCGCCTATTTCAAGTCCTATGCTGAAGACCAGCTATAGTACTTGCGAATGCTTTATGATCGAGAAAATGCTAGCTGTGCAAGCTAAAGTATCTAACGATTTGTCGCAGAAACGATGTTGCGAGTAAATCGCGAAGTTATAGCCCAGTTATGAGGTTGCCTCCCGCAGAGCGTATTACTTTATTGCAAAGTAATCCACAACTCGGAACACGGCAGTTCACCGCGGGCGTTTCACCGCGACGGCACTGTCTCCGCTGTCAGGCGTGTCGCCACAGCCGATTACCGCTCCTTTCGCGGCCAATCTCCCTATTTCACGGTGCGTCTCCCATGTGCACATCCTTTCTCCAACTTTCGGGTCTCTGTTCTATGCTTTCCGATGGCGACGCTTGCAATTCCCGAGGCTTAAATCTAACGTATAAGATATCATATTCGACCACGCTGCTCCTTTCCCAGTCTTTCTCCCAACCTAACCGCTCATCTCCGATGTCGTTGCTCCCACTTTCGGGACTCTGTTCCATGCTTTCACATGGAACCGCGGCCTAACTCCGACTTATTCGATCACGCTGCTTCTTTCCCAAAACTCCTTTCTGCCCATCAAGCGGTTCGTCTCCGTCTACTTGTCCTTGCTCCCACCTTCGGGTCCCTGCTCCGTGTTGCCTCATGGTGCCGCGTGCAATTTCCGCGGCTTAGCTTCAAGTTACAACCTACATTATCTGACAAAGACACCTATTTTCAGCCACTGTGCCTTATCTCCAATCCTGACGGCTTAACACACTTTCCTAACCCATTCTCCAATCCAAATATTTCTTCTCCATATTCCTTGACAGAGCCACGTGCAATGTCCAAGAAATTGCAGCACTTGTTTGCAGGTTTCGCGGCCTTCTCCACATTTAATAGTCGATCAGATTCTCCCAATTTGGATACTCTGCGCCATTCGCATGCATTGATCTTATCTTCTCACGCATTGCCATTGCAATAACAGAGCAGGGGCCGAATTTAATCAGTCCTATAACACGGTTTTGCTACGTTGCAGGTCTACTGAGGCGCACTGCGTGACCTCCATTAAACCGTGTTGGAGAACTGCATTTGAGAGGCGGTAGAGGGACGTATTCCAGAAAACACCTTTTACTGGCAACAATATGCGCAATGTAAATAAGCAATACATAGGTTAAAACAAGGCCAGACACCGAGTCTTCTGTCAATCAGCGAGAAGAGGCTTGAAGGTGCGCTCCCGTTTCCAATATCACATTTTATATTTGCAACAGTCGCCCGGCGCTTTACTACCTACAATCCGCACATGCAAACAAAGGCTGATCAGAACGAATTTTAATTATAGGTATTGCTCATGATGGCACGTACGGCTTGATCCCGTTGGAAGTTGAGAGTATGTCTGAAAGTACAGTGGAACCTCCAAAGTTGACCACCTCTATAAGTTGACCGAATTTTTTTCGGTTGGCCGGAACCCATTGTGAAACATAGGAGAGTTACCTCTACATGTTGACCACCTCCATATGTTGTACCTTGACCACCATAGCTGAGACACTGGCTATTAATTACTACATGTTTTCACCTCCATAAGTTGACCAGCAAAATGCCGTGAACATTACAAAGTGAAGTTTGCTTGTGTTATCAGTGTGCGCGCATGTGTCACGACTGTGACCGTGTCGCCACGTATGAGCATGTGTCATCACTGCATCACGTGGAACAGAAATCATGAACACGTGGAAATCGTTAGCATGTATGTGTTATCAATGTGCGCGTATGTATCACCACTGCTTCTGCCATGGTAGCGCGCATCTGTTGCGACCGTTCGCATTTGTGCCCCCCTTTACAGATTGGCAAAAGCATTACTTGCCCTCTTGATAATTCACGAACGCTTGCCTTATTTAGAAGAAGAAAGCGATAGCGATACAGAAGTCGAAAAGACACTAACAGCCGATGGCGTTCGCCGTTCACTACATCAGCTGAAGTTATTTGCTGCTGAAAAGTGCCTCGATATGTTTAATGCAATAGTCGACGCTGACTTTGCTTTCACCACTTATGTCTGCAGCAAGAAAGCAAAGCAGACAACGATAGACTCTTTCTTTACAAGTGCAACGATCGGGCCATAAAATGCACTGATTGTAAACCACCATTTTATTGTCTTAATACTATAATAATTCAGCTTTTATTATTTTACTTTCGCAACGTTTCTTCATATAGATTACTGCATTCCTTCTTCAGTAAAGTGTTTGGAAGGAATTGTGGTCTGTTTACGACTGAATTCAAGGGGAACCTCTGTAAGTTGACCACTTCCACAATATAAGTTGACCACCTCTCTTACCGCCCTTAGTGGTCAACTTATAGAGGTTCCACTGTATTCCGAAAATAACGCCCTACCAACGAATGGATGGGCAATTATTAGGAAACACGTTTCAAAACAATAACCTTTCGTAGCTTTCGGATACTCTTGTTCCGTCTTCAGCGAATGTTATGGTAACATTTATTCCGATTTTTGGGTATTTATAGGATGAGGAGCGTGGACAGGTCGTATGGTGCAACATTTGCTTTTACTGATGAGTGCATTCCATATGTCGCTGACCTCTACTCCTCTATCACGATTCAAGCAGTTGTTATTGCGAATGAAGAGGGCCTCCTTTATTTGCCTAAGGTGTAATAGGCTCTCGCGACATATTATTTTAGGTCGCCGGTCATGTAAGCATTGAGAGGAATGCTCCACGACCGCGGAGGCTTTCTTGGCGTTATCCATGATCTTTCGTGGATCAAGTGTTTGTGTTTAGTCTCGTTGTCTGGTCTGGATTCCATTGAGTCTTTGTTCGGCGTTCTTGTACCTGGTCAACGCTGCCAGGTGCTCATGGAACCTGTGAAATAAAGTGTTGCCCGTTTCCCCTATGTAGGAGGCGTGGCAATTACATTTAATTTTATAAACGACTCCGGGCCTTTCCTCGGAGGGAACTTTGGTCTTGTCGTTCCTTGTAATGGTCTCTCAAATTCTGTGAAGATTTGAAGTAAACTCGGAAGTGGTGTAGGCGGCCTAGCTGTTGTATATGCTTGCCTATACCATGATAATACGGGATCATTATTATCGGTTCTGTTCTTTCTCAGTTTACTCCAATATTTCTGTTTTGCTGTAACCTCCTTCCGATGATAGAGTCGACCAACGGTTTGAGGTAACCATTCCGCTGGAGTGTGATCACGATGTGATTGATTTCTGATGTCAAATATTTAAGATCACATATCATGATCGCACGGTCTATCATTCCCGCAGCAATACCTTTCTTCACTGACAAAGGGTGATGAGAGGTAAAATGGATGTATCTGTCCGAGTGTGTCGGCTTTCGATACACTCTCGTTGAAAGTTTTCCCCCTTCCCTTAAAACTAAAACGTTAAGGAAAGGCAGTCGGTTACTTACCTCTTTTTCCATCGTTAATGTGATGACACCAGGGAAGCTGTTGTTAAGATGCTGCAGAAAATCTTCTTCTCTACCTGCTTCCAAGATCGCGAAAATGTCATCCACATAACGTTTGAAAAACTTCGGGGCCACAGGTGATGCCGTACTGTTGGACGCGACTTCCTCCAGGTGTTCCATGAATATCTCGGCTAGGATTGGGGATATGGGGTTCCCCAGACGGAACAAGAGTGTTCCGAAAGCTACGAAAGGTTATTGTTTTGAAAAGTTTTTCCTAATAATTGCCCATCCATTCGCTGGTAGGGCGTTGTTTTCGGAATACTTTCAGACATACTCTCGACTGCCAACGGGATCAAGCCGTACGTGCCATCATTACAAATAGAAGACCCGTTACAAGACATCCACTTTTCAAACATCTTATAGGTATTGCTCGATTAATGCATCCAATATGCTATGATTTTCGTTTCAGGGCACATACGGCTAGCGTAGGTCGACTACAGCGTTGACCGAGGAGCTGGCATCCTCCGTCCAGGTATGCATGGACAAGATGCATATCCAATATGCTATGATTTTCATTTCAGGGCACCGACGGCTCTTTTGGTTTGTTGCAGTATGCAGATGACGTAGAAGAGGTGTTGAAACGTCTACATGTATATTCTCTAGGGTGTGCTAGCCATTTCAAAATCTGTGTGGTTTGGTTCATGATTTGTTTAATAAGAAGAGTATATTTGGTTTTGTCACGTAGAAAACTGGAAACGTTCGACCAACGAATACGTAGGCGAACTTCGTACGAATAATGAGAATTGCTGGAGTTAACCGTCGTGTACAGCCAGATACCACTCCGCCCTCCAGGTGCCACGCTATCAAAATTAATCTGACAGTAGACGCTTCGACCCTGGAGAGCTGATCGGAATCAATCGGGAAAGATTATCCTCTCCTTTCATGTCTGACAACCGACCTACTCTCGTGCTATGTTATTCTCGTTCCCATCTCATTTTTGATTCTTTACATTTTGTGCATTCTCTCACCTAGTAAAACGCATTTACTATTGCGTTTGGTTTGTCTTCAATAGCGTTACAGCTTTTCAATAAGAATATTTGATGTTCTTGGAACATCCTCTGCAAAACATCAACACGATTACCGTACTCAATTTCTCTGTACTCGAATGTACAGGTAGTGCTCGATTAACGTCGTAGATGCGTTCCTGGAGACGCGACGGGTAAAGGAAGCTCTTTACCATTACAGATATAGTAACGAGGGGTTACGTTTCTCCGGTACAGCTATGGCTACGAAAACGTAATTTAACTTCTGAGCCGTGGCGCGTTGAACTTCTAATTTCAAACATTGAAGCAAGTACGTGCTTAAACGCTTTTAACACACTCTTATAAGAATACACAATTGCTTAACGAAGTTATGGCGAACTTGTTCCCAGATCTCGCGCGGCATTCAAGAAGCTGTCCAATGTGTGTTGCCGCAGACGTTTTTTCTTCTGTTCGTATAATTCCATGTAGCATTTGTGCCATTGCAAAAGACACGTCTCATCTGCGTTAATAGTTTGCTCCGGTGTGTATCCCTTCTCGTCTATGGTCTTCTTTAGGAAAGCTGGAAAAAGCAGCAGCAACCGTTTAGTCGACACTTGCGTTCTCACCTATTATTTTTGTGTTATTGAGTCCTAAACGAGTCCTACAACGTTCAAAAACAACCACGACTTTCCGCAAAAGTTTAGCATTTACTAGTAGGATTACGCTTTTTCCTTAGAGCTTGAAATAAACTTAAATCTTTTAGCTTGTATGTGTAACGCAGCGGACATACGGTAAAGGGAGCACCTGCGGACAGGGAGAGAGAGTGACGGTAGAAGTGCGTGTGTCTGTGTGTGTCGGCTTGAGCGAATAAACGTGTGTTTGACTTCTTCACGGTTCTGCATATGTCTATTAACGAACATGAAGAATTGCGCTGATGCATGTCGTCTATCCTGATGCTTAAAAGCCTTTCCATTCCTTCCATTATCTTACTTCTGCTCCAAGTTAACATGTTAGCTTGAACAGACGTCGCCATTTGGGCGTGAGCTTCAATCTTCGCCGAATTATTACGAATTTTTCGTACAGTAGTTGTCCGTAAACGAACGGCTTTCCCAATATCCACACTTCGCTGTCCATTGGCAAATCTCCATACAATTTCTACTTTCATCATCAAATTCACCTTTGTTCGTTCAGTTTTTGAGGAGCACAGCTCAGGGGCACATAGCGCACGTTTGGCACTTATGGGAATGAAGCAAAACCTAGCAATAAGAGTCGACAAAATAATATTTGACAATAGGCACCTGGTACTATAATACAAGGACGAAAAAAAAACAAAACCAAACTGACAACAAAGCTTAACCTATCATTTGCAGTATGTAACGTTTGGTACACAGAAGCTGGGTGTCTTTTGTAACGTGTCCGTCTTCTCCATGAGAGAGGTTAAACGAAAGTACATTAAGCGAGCAATAGCTGTAATTATAATTCGTTCTGATCAGCCTTTGTTTGTATGTGCGGATTGTTGGAAGTAAAGCGCCGGGCGACTGTCACAAATATAAAATGTGACCTTGGAAACGGTTGCGCTCTTTGAAACATCTTCTCGCTGATTGACAGAAGACTCGGTCTGGCCTTGTTTTTACCTATATATTGTTTATTTACATTGCGCATATTGTTGCCAGTAAAAGGTGTTTTCTGGAATACGTCCCTCTACCGCCTCTCAAATGCAGTTCTCCAAACACGGTTTAATGGAGGTCACGCAGTGCGCCTCAGTAGACCTGCAACGTAGCAAAACCGTGTTATAGGACTGATTAAATTCGGCCCCTGCTCTGTTATTGCAATGGCAATGCGTGAGAAGATAAGATCAATGCATGCGAATGGCGCCGAGTATCCAGGTTGAGAGAATCTGATCAACTATTACATGTGGAGAAGGCCGCAAAACCTGCAAACAAGTGTTGCGACTCGCTAAGCTGCCGTGCAAGTTGGAGCTATTTCTTGGGCATTGCACGTGGCTCCGTCAAGGAATGTGGATTAGAAATATTGGGATTGGAGAATGGGTTAGGAAAGTGTGTTAAGCCGTCAGGATTGGAGATGAGGCGTAGTGCCTGAAAATAGGTGTCGTTGTCAGATAAGGTAGGTCGTAACTTGATGCTTGCCGCGGAAACTGCACGCGACGAGATGAGGAAACATGGAGCAGAGACCCGAAGGTAGGAGCAAGGACAAGTAGACGGAGATGAATCGCTTGATGGGCAGAAAAAGCGACAATTGGGAAAGAGGCAGCGTGATCGAATAAGTTGGAGTTAAGCGGCGGAAATTGCAAGTGACGCCATCGGAAGGTATGGAACAGAGACCAGAAAGTTGGAGGAAAGATGTGCATGTGGGAGACGAACCGTCAAATAGGGAGATTTACTGCGAAAGGAGCTTTAATAGGTTGTGGCGGCACGCCTGACAGCGGAAACAGTGCCCTCGCAGCGAAACGTTCTCCGCGGTAAAACTCGTGCGATGAAACGCGCGCGGTGAACTGCCGTGTACCCCACAACTTGAGTCTTGCTGATCATGTTCTGTTCGAACATTGTGAAACACAACCGTCGAAGAAAGAAGTCCACGATCAGAAAGGAGCGCCAGTAGATTGTTCAATGTCAGCTGCAACTGAGCGATAAAGGTTTCGTTCTGCACGACCTGTGAAACTATAATACTTTTTATGTCGAATGCGAGAGGCGTTCAGGTACAGGACTGAATGTTATACTTGATTTAGCACTTGAAGATTTAAACGTATGCACGTTACATATAGTGCAGCGGTGCATTGCCGTAGTAGGTCGAAAAGCGGTCGATACGTATGCAAATGTATCTGTTCTGTTGTTACCTGCGCGTCTACAGTGTATCGCTATTATTCGTATTGTTACCGTCTGTTGAGGTCAAGAATGCCGGGCTCTGACTCGTCAGATGACGAGGTGGTCAACTTTGCGACTAAATGTTTGTGCAATCTGAAAATAGCTATTAATCTGCGAAGGGTGCGCCTTGTACTTTGTCGAAGGTTGTTTCGCTGTCGAGCTGTTCCTGTTGCAGGTGGACGGCGTTTTCGTTTCGGAAAAGGACGCAAGCGGGTTTGTAATGCCTGTACACCAACAGGTCGTGCCGCTTATGCTTCCTCGGGAGGGCCAGCCGCAGTTTCACCCTTTGCGTGTTCAAGCAGGGCTTCGCGTATGCAGATAATATCTAATCATTTGTTGTAATGGACTGTTTTGTTCGTTTGCAGCGATTAAATGCGAAACTGGAGAACAGACTTTATGACGAGGAAAGCGAATACTTGTTCAAAATAATAAATGCTGCAAATGTAAGTACTGCGCATGACAGACCGTTCGAAGAGGCGAGCAACAGGGAACAAGTCCGCCGAAACTTCGTTAAGCCAAATGCCAGTCAGCCCACGACCGAAACTGCAGGAAGCCGCCGTCCCGCTGACGACTCGCATAGTGTGTTTTCGTGGAATTCTTGGAAAAGACGAAAGGTAAAACTACTACTCCAGTGGCATGCTGAACCGCTTGCCTTAGGTGGCGGACGATGGTGGCAAACGCGCCCACCTCGATGACAGTGACGGTGGAGGTGCCAGTAGCGTACTTTTACACGATAAAAATTTAATCCGTTTTAGAAGATCAACCCGGTCCGTCAAACCGCGCTTACGTAAGAAATATTAGGCAGGAAGAACCACAGTAGGCGCTTTGTGCGATTGAACCCAGAGAAAGCCTTCGCGAAGGAAAGGCCAACTAGCAGGAGCAACACCGAAAGAAGTGATGACATTATCAATTGAATAATGCTGGTTGGCAGCACGCGTTACATTGCTGTTTGTATGCCGTTGCAGATTAAAACATTTTTGCAGGACTTCCTGCGATGTCCTATGCTGAAAACAGCGTACTCGTAAAAGAAAAGGGCGATAATTCCAGCTTTGCCAACGTGTTTAGCCAAAGAAATGTACAGTTTCATTACTCTCTACCTTAAACCAAGACTTTCCTCTTATATGTATAATTTAACTTGCCAACTGGGCTCTATTTGCAAACAGAATCAGCTACTACTGGGCGTCTTTTAGTGTTATCCCGAACATTTGTTATAGTACCTGCAAATAGTTAGGACAGAGAATATGGTATCTATGCTGGCAATGGGTAAATTAAAAGAATTTTGATGTCGATTGATATTACGGTATTGCAAAACATGGCTTATATTGCAGGAGAACAATAACATTCGAAACAATCCCTCTGCCCCGAAAGTGGATGGCGAATTGAGCCTGTGACAAGCGGCCGCACTATTTTGTTGTTAAAAGTGGCAAGACATTGGCTACATAATGTACAGAAGGCTAATAACATACGTGCCAACCTAATGCTATTCAAAGCCATCCTCTCGAAACTAAATCTCCCATTTCAGCTACCTTGCAGTGATTTTCTGATGCTTTAAAAACTGCTACGGTTATCCGACGTCGTAAGTCACTCCTTTCGACATACTTTACTTCTCGTCGGATGCAATAGCAACGTATAGCTTGAACAGTGAATCGAACGAAAATTGGAGCTTAGCATGTTGACGCAGAGTGCCCTAAGCGCAATGGAAATTTCGCTCCTGCAGCTCATTTCCAACTTTGCGATTGCTTCTACAAAGCAAAATTGATCGTAGGATGAATTTTGTCGAACCTGCGGTTCGTTAAGTAACACCGGATCGTAAGAAGTGGTATTGAAGGTCAATTTCCAAGTGTCCGGTTTTTATTGCAATGCATGCGTGTAGTCCGAACGTGATTTTCCGCGTTGGAACTTCCGTTTAACGTGTAGTAAGTATGCCAAGCGGAACCTAGAGCGTTCAATTCGTGGAGAACGTTTCTTGGCTCCCGTTTTTCGATTCGTTGCAACCTTTGGTATATTGCAGACGTTTTAAGGGCGGCCGAAGTGTTTGCACCATTTTGCCATGGCAGCGCAAGCGGACATTGCCGTAATCGGTTTAGCCGTTATGGGGCAGAATTTGATTCTAAATTTGAATGATCACGGCTTTACGGTAAGTTCCGGTTTGTTGGCTCCCAGAAAGCGATTGCCCAGTTTTCGTGAAAATTAGTGCGCAGCGTTGAGTATTACCTAAATTACCTGCTAAAAATGACGATTATATCGATGCTGTTGTTACCAATAATGCAAAGTACAATGCAGACAGCATTTCCATGCTGCGCTGATTAGTTCGAGGAGCAGTTTCCCTACAGTTGGCGCAACTTTGCAAAGATGCAGTCGGCAGGTTAAACATGTTTCCTCTTCCATCTGCGTGCTGTTGCATTTTGACTTAATGTAAATAATCTTGATCTTCAATACGATGGTTGCCCGTTGGAGCTCTTTCGTGTCTGAAATAAAGCAAGAAAACGCCCTACCGTGAAATAAACCTATATTGGTGTTCGATTTTCCCTGATAACTGCCCATCCATCCGTTGGTAGGGCGGTTTCTTGCCTTATTTCGGACACCAAAATGCTCCAACGTGCAACCACCGTATTGAAGATCAAGGTGACAAACGGTCCCGTTACCAAACATCCTGTGTGCAACTTAATGTAAATTAGCCATATTTGCAGGAACTGGATTTAGAAAGTGCATTCGCTTGGGAAGTATCTGTTGTTTATAGTTGACTATTCAATGCAATCATTTTAACTCATTCATGCTTCCACGTGGCCGAATTTTAGGTGGCCATGTTTTGGTTTATTCGGACTTTTCGCTTATTCGGTATTTATTGTTCATAAAGGATTTTCTCATCGGATTGGCAAGGATTGACTTTAGATTTGCAACTATTCACTGACATTTTAATCAGCGTGTAATTGGCTCCCAGCTGTTGATCGTCAAATATATAATTTAAGCTCACGACAGACCATTTTCCTAAACAATCAGTTTCAACAAGTCAATATGGAAGGACGTTCAAAACCTAAGCCGAAAGCTGTTCATAATCACACATTTTTGAATCAGCCAATGAGCATATTAACGTAGAGATGATGAAGGTGTCTTCATACACGGTAAGCTTTTCTCATGAGGCGGTTGGAATTGTGAACACCTTTCAGTGATCAACGGAGTTTGGTCTCAAGTGTGTGAATATTGCGTTTCCTGAATTAAGGGTGTCTTATCTTTATTACGTAAGATTGAATTAATCTTTTGATTATTCGTAGAATTCCTCTGTTCATAATCACGTCGTGTTGTGCGATATTACCGCTGTCATGCCTTGTTGCATAAAAGTTGGTCATGTCTATAAGTATCGCCGCGATTTTGGTTACGCATTCCCGAAGTACTGCATTTATTCTTTCCTTGTTTAGCAAACGATAATGGTAAAATTGGATTGTTCTTAACGCAACAGTGTGTACCAGGATCGGGCGTAGATTACTTTCTGGAAAAGTTAGGTTTGCGAAAAGTTACGTTCGATGTTATTTCGGCGCCGTAGCAATGCATTTGTACAACGTCGTTTACTCATGCTTTCTTACTTCTTCGCGTATTGCCTGTGCAAAGGCAATACGTAAAGAAGTAAGAAAGCATGAGATCATGCGAGCCTGTAAGAAGTCACATTTTCCTACGTCGTTTACTTGAGGAACGTCAAAACAGCTGATCAAGCAGTAATAACATGTGTAGTGGTTAGGAAGGCAGGATTCGTAGGTTTTCAGAATTGGGCTTTTGAGTCTGCTGTTTTGTTATACTAGTCACGAGTTGAGACCAAACTTATTAGCGATGAATGAATAGCAACTGGAAGCGTGGCTCTCTGAATGAACTGTTCTCATCCTGTGCGATAACAGAACAAAAGCAAATGGGTAGAAACTTATGAAAAAGAAAGTGTAATAATGAGGATGGGACTGTTTGTTCCGAACATTACATTCGCATTTGTTCACTGTTAATAAGGTTGTTTGTATTACCTCGTAGTGCTACTATTGTAGAAGAACCAGTTTGTAAGTCGTTTACGGGTTAACATTACGTGCTTGTGTAATAAAAATGAGTACAATCATAACTATACGGATAGCCTGGTAGAAATTGCATGCAGAGGGCCTATAAATGCTGAACGACTTTCGCGGGTTTTAAGTATTGCGCCGGCGAAAGATTATTGCAATATATATATATATATGTTGTTGGTTTAACGGCTGAGGTTCCCGTTGTAGCAATGCACTGAGTCTGAAATCACTTCAAAAAGACACAGAAATTCGGAGCTTTCGGAACAGCCTTGTTCCGTCTTCAGCGATGTAAAGGCGAGATGTTATTCGCATACGGGAATAAATAGGCGTTCTGTATGGTGAAGAACCCTATTGCGAAAGTCGGTGAAAAGTTCAAGGAGGGATAGAGCAGCAACCGGTGCGACTAATCAGGTTAGTCCACACCTGGCTGATTTCCATCCCTTTGTCACGATTAATGGAGGTGTTATGTTGAATGTACAGAACGCTGTACATTCAACATAACACCTCCATTAATCGTGACAAAGGGATGGAAATCAGCCAGGTGTGGACTAACCTGATTAGTCGCACCGGTTGCTGCTCTATCCCTCCTTGAACTTTTCACCGACTTTCGCAATAGGGTTCTTCACCATACAGAACGCCTATTTATTCCCGTATGCGAATAACATCTCGCCTTTACATCGCTGAAGACGGAACAAGGCTGTTCCGAAAGCTCCGAATTTCTGTGTCTTTTTGAAGTGATTTCAGACTCAGTGCATTGCTACAACGGGAACCTCAGCCGTTAAACCAACAACATGAATACGTTTGAGCCCGTTACAAAAAACCCGATTTTCAACATATATATATATATATATATATATATATATATATATATATATATATATATATATATATATATATATATATATATATATATATATATATATATACTTCAGTAGCATTTTAATCTCAGCTGTCCCCGTTTAACCAGAAGCCTTTTATTTGTATGTATGCAAACCTTTATTGAAACAATTATGTCCAGTGAAGACGGCCGAAGTACTGGGCCGAAATCTCTGGAATAAATAAAATGTTGTTTAGCGGCGAAAAGTCGTATGAAAATATGACAACAGCAACACTAATAATAATAATAATAATAATAATAATATTGAAAATTTGGTTGCTTGTAACGAGCTCTCGCATGATGTATTGGTCTTTTTTGAGACGGATTGTAGCTCGTTGTGTGATATACACTGTATCAGTGATGCCACGTAGAAACCAAACAAGTGATGGTTGAAAGATCTTTTAATGGACACGTGCGTACAGTAACAATATCGAAGCTTTCGGAACAGCCTAGTTCCGTCGTCAGCGATGAGGAAAAGCCTGGTGTTGTAGGCGATAGGGTATATATAGTGGAAAGGTCAAGTGGGAATGTGGCAACAACCGGTCTGATGAAGTAGACCGGTCCACACTTGACTGACCTCAACTCCCTGATCTCTGTTGATTGTGGAGTTGGATTGTATATAGAGGGCTTCCTTTATTTTTCGGTAGCGGAAACGACTCTCTTGGCATAGTATGGTCGGTGCGACTTTTTGTGGACATTGGGAGGAATGCTCCACAACCGCTGAGGCCTTGTTTGCGTCAGCCATTGTTTTCCTTGGGTCCAGCTTCGGAGGGCGGCCGCGTTTCTTGGTTGTTGTCCCGTCGAATCGATCTTTTGCGTTGCTGTACCGTGTCATGCAGGCCATGCGTTGTTGAAATCTGTGAAATAGAGTGTTGCCCGTTTCTCCTATATAGGAGGCGTTGCAACCAGATCGTAACTCATAGATTATCCCCGTTCTTTGGTCGCGTGGAATACGGACTTTGTCAGTCCTCAGCAAAGCACGTAAGCTAGGTGAACTTTGAAAAAAGACACGGAAGCCTAAGTGCTTCCCCAAAATTTTTATTTTTTCACCAATACCAGCGTGATATGGGATAACGATCGTAGGTTTTTCGTCTTCGATATCTGGTGTAGATGTGGTCGCACGATCTAGCGCCTGGTTAATAACTGATCCGATTAATGTAGTCGGGTATCCGTTAAACATCAGTGTGCGTTTTATGTATGCTATCTCTGATGCAAGGAACTTCGGGTCACATATGTTTAGAGCCCGGTCTACCATCCCTCTGACGATACCTGTTTTTACTGATAACGGATGATGTGAACTAAAATTCAGGCATCGATCAGAGTTAGTTGGTTTTCTGTATACTCTAGTAAGCAACTTACCATCTTCTCGTATCACCAGTGTGTCCAAAAATGGTAACATTTTATTATTCTCTTTTTCCATCGTAAGACAGATGTCATTAGGAAAGATGTTATTTAAGTGTTCAGGAAATGTTTCTTCTTTTCCAACCTGTATGACGGCAAAAATGTCATCAACGTATCTTTTAAAGAAGGTTGGTAGAAGAGAAACATCGTTGGTCGAGAAAGCAATGTCTTCGAGGTGCTCCATAAATATTTCAGCAAGGACGGGAGAGAGAGGACTCCCCATTGGTGCACCTTTTGTTTGAGAGAAGAAACGTTCTTGAAACTTGAAATAATTTCCTTCAATCATGCAGAAAGAGACTAGTTTAGTCACATGGTAAGGATTAAGGCTCGTCCTGTTTTTTAAGTCCATATCAGCATTAAGCAGTGATTCTAAGACATCGAGCGTACGTGAAATGGGTATACTAGTAAATAAGTCTTTGACATCGTAGCTTACTAAGATATCGTTTCTCGATATGTTCAACATTTTAAGTTCATCGCAAAACTGCTTGCTGTTTTTAACATAAGACTGTCGTAACCCTGTCAGAGGTTTGATAATGTCTTTTAGGTAACAGCATAACCTGGATGTTACACTGTTAATGCTGCTTACCACAGGTCTCAAAGGTGTGTCAGGCTTGTGTATTTTTGGGAGACCATACAGTTCAGGACACTTACTGTTGCTGGTGAAGTATATGTACCGTCTGATGTATGATAGTGTAACGTCATTGGTTTCTGAAACGAAACAATCAAGCGAATTTAATAAGTCATGTCTTATCCCTGTCGTTGGATCTCCATCTAGTTCCATGTAGGTTGGTCCTTTCAGCATATCGTGGATCTTTTCCATGTAAGCCTTAATCCTTACCTAAACTAGTATCTTTCTGCATGATTGAAGGAAATTATTTCAAGTTTCAAGAACGTTTCTTCTCTCAAACAAAAGGTGCACCAATGGGGAGTCCTCTCTCTCCCGTCCTTGCTGAAATATTTATGGAGTACCTCGAAGAAATTGCTTTCACGACCAACGATGTTTCTCTTTTACCAACCTTCTTTAAAAGATACGTTGATGACATTTTTGCCGTCATACAGGTTGGAAAAGAAGAAACATTTCTTGAACACTTAAATAACATCTTTCCTAATGACATCTCTCTTACGATGGAAAAAGAGAATAATAAAATGTTACCATTTTTGGACACACTGGTGATACGAGAAGATGGTAAGTTGCTTACTAGAGTATACAGAAAACCAACTAACTCTGATCGATACCTGAATTTTGGTTCACATCATCCGTTATCAGTAAAAACAGGTATCGTCAGAGGGATGGTAGACCGGGCTCTAAACATATGTGACCCGAAGTTCCTTGCATCAGAGATAGCATACATAAAACGCACACTGATGTTTAACGGATACCCGACTACATTAATCGGATCAGTTATTAACCAGGCGCTAGATCGTTCGACCACATCTACACCAGATATCGAAGACGAAAAACCTACGATCGTTATCCCATATCACGCTGGTATTGGTGAAAAAATAAAAATTTTGGGGAAGCACTTAGGCTTCCGTGTCTTTTTTCAAAGTTCACCTAGCTTACGTGCTTTGCTGAGGACTGACAAAGTCCGTATTCCACCCGACCAAAGAACGGGGATAATCTATGAGTTACGATGTGGTTGCAACGCCTCCTATATAGGAGAAACGGGCAACACTCTATTTCACAGATTTCAACAACACATGGCCTGCATGACACGGTACAGCAACGCAAAAGATCGATTCGACGGGACAACAACCAAGAAACGCGGCCGCCCTCCGAAGCTGGACCCAAGGAAAACAATGGCTGACGCAATCAAGGCCTCAGCGGTTGTGGAGCATTCCTCCCAATGTCCACAAAAAGTCGCACCGACCATACTATGCCAAGATAGTCGTTTCCGCTACCGAAAAATAAAGGAAGCCCTCCATATACAATCCAACTCCACAATCAACAGAGACTAGGGAGTTGAGGTCAGATAAGTGTGGACCGGCCTACTTCATCAGACCGGTTGTTGCCACATTCCCACTTGACCTTTCCACTATATATACCCTATCGCCTACAACACCAGGCTTTTCCTCATCGCTGACGACGGAACTAGGCTGTTCCGAAAGCTTCGATATTGTTACTGTACGCACGTGTCCATTAAAAGACCTTTCAACCATCACTTGTTTGGTTTCTACGTGGCATCACTGATACAGTATATATCACACAACGAGCTACAATCCGTCTCAAAAAAGACCAATAAATAATAATAATAATAATAATAATAATAATAATAATAATAATAATAATGATAATAATCACCCATAAGCCTGATTTTGAAAAGTGACCTTTCAGAAAAATGAACAGCGCCATTGTGCGCATGTTGAATCGTTGAAATGGCCTTTTGTTTTCCGTTCACTTTGTCTGCATTAGCGTAAAAAGCAATCTAATCAGTGAACGGCGGGATAAAAATGATGACATTTAACGTAACAACACGTGGGTGCATCCATTTTCAACCTACTCTTCATGGGGTATCATCCCGATGGGATCAACTCGAGTGACATCACTCTTGCCGGCTTGCCCTTTCGACGCCCCAACGAAGCGGAAGTTGTCCCGTCAGGGGTGTCCGTCCCTTGGCAAATGCAGATGAGATGGCTTGACTCGCTTTACGCTTGGGCGTTCCGTTTGACTTTGCCCTTTCCCAGGTTTGCGCGTTCAATCGAACGGTGTCCAAGGTGGACGACTTCCTTAGCAACGAGGCTCGTGGGACGAAGGTCTTCGGCGCACACTCGCTGCAGGAGATGGCCAGCCTGTTAAAGCTACCTCGCCGAGTTATGCTGATGGTGAAGGCTGGAAACCCGGTCGACGACTTCATCGACAAGCTCGTTCCACTTCTGCAAGCCGGCGACATAATCATCGACGGAGGCAATTCGGATTTTCACGACACGCGGGTAATTGGTATACCGTTTGCAAGTTGGACTTTCGCAGCTTTCAATTTCCCGTCCGTTGCAGCGACGTTACTTTGCTCTGAAGGAGAAGGCAATCCATTACGTCGGTTGCGGCGTCAGCGGGGGCGAGGAGGGAGCCCGCTACGGTCCATCCTTAATGCCCGGAGGCGCCGTCGAGGCGTGGCCCCACATTGGCCCAATATTCCAGGCGGTCGCCGCCAAGGTTGACGGGGAACCTTGCTGTCAATGGGTGAGTGCGCAAGGTTACGCGACTTTCTTAGCTGTATCTTTGCGTGCTTTGAAGCGATTTCTGCTTTTCTTGTTAAAGTATTTAATTGTTTCCAGGTCGGTTCGGACGGCGCTGGTCACTACGTCAAAATGGTTCACAATGGAATCGAATACGGTGATATGCAATTGATCAGCGAAGCGTACCACTTCCTAAGGGACGCTTTGAATGTTAGTCACGACGAGATGGTCAACGTAAGAATAGGCAGTGTGACAGTTGGGCGGATCACTTTCGCGTTTGTCGTTTTTCTTAGATATTCGACAAGTGGAACAAAACCGAGCTGAACTCCTATTTGATCGAGCTGACGGCCAAGGTGTTGCGCCTCAAGGATACGGATGGTCAGCAATTGGTATCCAAAATACTAGACAGAGCCGGCCAAAAAGGGACCGGCAAATGGGCAGGCACATCGGCTCTTGAACTTGGCGTTCCGCTTTCACTGATAGGTATAACCAAGCGGTTGCACGGCGCCGTTGCTGTTCTCCAATTTCGCTGTGCAACCAGTTGAGGCTGTCTTCGCACGGTGCTTGTCCTCAATGAAGGAGATGCGCGTTCAGGCAAGCGCTCTACTGCCGAAGGAAGGCGTCAGATCCATGCAGACGGCCAAAGGCGAGGCGACAGCCTATACGGAACATCTTCGCAAGGTGCAGCTCCATTGCAGATTGCCGTTGCTTTTCACTTCGCCCTTTTCGCTTGTTCAAGGCACTGTACGCTTCGAAGATAATATCGTACACGCAGGGATTCATGATGCTTCAGGCGGCCGCGGAAAAGTACGCTTGGGATCTTAACTACGGCAGCATTGCGCTGATGTGGCGCGGCGGTTGCATCATACGCAGGTAATTTTGCAATTACTTAAAATCTACCCAGTAGCAACGAATACCGCATGTCTGCTATGGTTGCAGTTGAGCGTAATTTTTTAAAAGCACTTTGCATTGCTGTTGCAGTCATTCGCTTGTTTGCATATCTATCCGTTTGTCCTCTTTCTTTTGTCCTCGAAGATTATGTCAAGCATTTCAAGTTCTTGTGCTGCTTTATCAACCATGTTGTTAGCTTAGCGTTCATTGCTTCCCGCAATGTCCACTTCACCTGCTGTAGAGTTCATTTCAACTTCATGCTCTTTGGTCATCTGTAAGAGACAACCCTTCTTCCGTTGAAGTTTTATCGTATGTTTGCAGCAATTCAGTTTCGTCCTCCGACCGCAGGTGCAATCTCCATTCTCTTGACATTCGTGTTTTCAACACCTCTTTGCTCGCCTCCCTCTCCGGAGTATGAACCTTTCGAAGTCATTCATATGTGTGGGAATTGACCTCTTCCCTCCAAACTTGTTTTCATGCTGATGCTGCAATGGGTCGTCACCGATGAAGCTTCCAACTTTTATTAGTAGTTGCGAACTCAGATCATACTCAACTTTATTCGTCCAAATTAGCAACCGTCGCAAGAGCACATTTTCTGCAAGGAGACGAAAGCTTTCTTATTCCAAGAATTTAAGGCCGAACAATTCTGGAGCTGATAACATCACATAAGGTGGTAAATTATGGCTGGCATGGTTGCAAGAAAACTTGCATTTGGTAGTCGGTTGTCGATCTTTCTTGCAACCAACCAACCACGGCACACATGGGTTTGGTACACTTGCCGAACGGTCATTTGCCTGAAGGGTCACTTGCCCAAGGGATTAAGCATGCAACAACTTCTCATTAATGAAGCTAGAAAACATGACGCGCTAGAATTATTATGATGAGATGATTTATTACAGGAATACGAAAATGCAAGCTTGTGCATCCAATAGTAACACGTATAACCGATGTAGAACAAAGTGCGTTATAAACGTACTTACATAGGTAGATTGTAGGCAATTGGGCTGAGGTAGTCCATAATTGCAGGGCGACTTACACGGTCGTTTCTTTATTGCACGTTGATACACAAGGTTAAACGGCGCAAGTCGTACAAATATACCTTATCATGTTGATACACAATCTGAATCAGGAAATGAATCTCCAACAAATGACCGTTCGGGTCCGGCAAATGACCATTTCGGCAAGTGACCTATTTGGCAAACCTCCATTCAGGGTAATGATCTTTCGGGAACTGTCCGTTCGGCAAACGTTCGTATGGAAAATGAACGTCTCCCTTTGCGTGTTCTACCACTGCCTCTCTTGGCACGGGAAATGGCGCACTGCGATGCGGAAGCTACCTCATGTTTACTTCTATCATGATAACCTGCATTTCTTTGTTTATCCAAATTTGATGGCTGTATGTTTGCGAGGCCGGTTCCAAAAAGACCCGCACCGCCATTTAAGCAGGTGATCCAGGTGCTGGAAAGGCTGATAATGTTTGCGGAGAAGGTCTAATGGTTATACAGGGTGGCGGTTGGGATTTTTTGGCTCATTATTTTCGCCATGCGTACAATAGCAGCAAATTCACAGTAGCAAAAGGGCGCGGAAACATTCTTTCCCGCCGAGTGAATGACCGCAACAACGGTGGAAAGTGATTAAGGAAGTTCGGGCGGCCAAATTTGGGAACCCGCCGAGCGAATTCCTTTATTTAGCCCGCGCTCTCGATTCGTACTCCACCGCATTCGGGGCACCAAGGGAACGGTGGCATGTGCAGATTCACCTTGGTGCCAGCCGTAAATTGGACTTCATCTCGTTGGCCTTTCTTCCTCCAAACTCTTAGCTCCAAGTTTTGCCCGTTAACTAATTTACATATCACTTGGGCATGTCTCGGTGCAATGTCAATCTTTGGCGTTCCAATCTGTAATCTTTAACAGAATTGCAATGGGATTTTGCGCGGTTTTCTTTTCGCAGTTGGATACGGCGCTGTCGCGGTACGGTTTGTCTGCTTGTTGTACTGTAGCTTTCTGTTACAGCGTGTTCTTGCACCGCATAAAGGAGGCATTCGACCGCACCCCAAATATAGCAAGCCTACTTTTCGATGAGTTCTTCCGCTCCGCGGTGAACGAATGTCAGGTAGGATGTTCCATCTTATAGCTCAGCAACCGACTGTTAGTTTTAACATGTTGTCAGAACTCGTGGAGAACCGTTGTATCCGCGGCAGTGCTCGCTGGTCTCCCAATGCCAGCATTTTCGTCAGCCCTTGCCTTCTTCGACGGTTTTCGTTGCCCCAATCTGCCGGCAAACCTGCTGCAGGTACAAATTGTCCGTTGTCAGTTCGTTTCCGTCGAAATACCGTTCGCACTTTTGCGTAGGCATTGCGCGACGCGTTCGGCGCCCACACCTACGAGCGAAACGACAATGTGGGCGTCTATGTTCACACGGACTGGACTGGTCAGGGAGGTCGTACCGCCTCGTCCTATTACGAAGTTTGAACGCGCGCCGTAACGAAGCAGCGACTCCGGCTTCCCTCCCCATTCCTGTGTCGTTGCCCTTTTGATTGGTCGTGGAGTTTAGGGCTTTGCTTTCAATTTGCATAATTAAGCATTAATTTCCGATCGGACCCACCAATCTTTGCAGTGTGATGATCCATTACCGTCGCGCGGCACTTTTCCCGTCGTTCGATTCGCCCTTCAGGGAAGGAGCATTGATTTTTGAAAGAAGTGCAATTTGTTTGCTGGTTAGCCTGACTTGCTATTGCGAGCGCTGAAAGCAAGTGGTAGTGTAGTCGAACACGCGAGTCGGCACTACTAAATCTCAGCCCCCCCCCCTTGGGGGCGCTACTTTCAGCTTCGTCGATTGGTTGCCGTCAGAACGGTTAGGCGTACGCTGATTGGGCCCTTTATTGCGTGTAGTAAAATAGAGATTCGTTGGAAGTCATGATGAAGCGATGGGAGAAAATAGGAGAACTGGTAGTGGGGATGGACGGAAAACGATGCCAATGGTTCTGTTGCTTTCGTAATCTAAACGGGAGACATGGTTCTCATTTTATGGTTTAGGCTTAGGCTTAGGGCAGAAAACGATGCCTGTGGTTCTGTTGCTTTCGTAATCTAAACGGGAGACATGGTTCTCATTTTATGGTTTAGACTTAGGTAAGGGCAGAAAACGATGCCTATGGCTCTGTTGCTTTCGTAATCTAAAAGGGAGACGTGGTTCTCGTTTTGCGGCTAAGTCTTTTCTGATTCGCGCTGGGAATAGCGTGGCGACGGTGGCGCCACCTGTAAAAATTTTCAGGGGGGCTGAGATTTAGTAGTACCCCCTCCTTATTCATAGTAGTCAGCGGATCTGAAGACGAAGGGAGGAAGAAGCAATGCATCTGTCGGAAGAGATGGCATAGCGTCAACGTTATACGGTTTATCGACCTCGATTTTCAGGTTATGTGTCGTGGACTTCCCTAATTGCCCGTTGCGTTTGCGTTAAGCTACGGCCAATTGCTATTGTATTGCGTGGACTGCAAGTTGCTTCTTCCAGCAAGAAACCAATATAATGAGCAACATCTCTTTCGTCCAATGGGACTTTTCTAAATTTCTCTGATCGCAATCCCCTTTCACGGTTTATTGCGTCGTTATGCCGTTTGTATGCTGCTTAAACTTTCCAAGACGGAGGTGCTTCTCTGTACGTATTTCTCAAGGTCCCAGTGAACCTTAAGGCACCCGAGGCATGCTCAGCACTGAGCTTCCATGCTTCGTTCATGATGACTGTTTGGTTCAACGCTCGTAGGGGTCTTGATTGTCTCACATTCACGGCATTTATGCCATTCTTGACGTCTTCATATCTTCTCAAGCATTTCCGGTGTTCCAGGAGTCCGTAGTCTAACATGTTCCCTGTCTTCTCAATGTATAATGCAGAATTGCGCTCAACTTAACAAATGGCTCACGCCGTTAGTCATCAGCCTTATCATTTCCTACAATGGGCTCGGATACGGAGCGCGCTTAAAAAATACGCTGATATCTAGTCGTCTCTCCTATCTTTCAACTGTTTTCCCTAAACCTGAGTGAACGTGGAGCTATTCCCCTTCCTTGGTTGGCGGTACTTTTCCTGACGGCATATTCTCGATGCCAGAATCCCTTATCAATTATTGAGTTTGCAAATGTAGTCAGGGAAGCACTATCCTCCAGGGTGCTTTCAGTATGTCTGACTTCGTCGGCTACTTATTCTTGGTTGCAGCCCCACTAATCATTGCCACATACGGTCACTTTGGTCATACCTTCGGGGTGATGAGGTGGCAAATGGAAGTATCCGCCAGAATTCACGTCCCTTCTGTGCACTACTGTTTTCACAGCAACTTGACTATTAAGGAATAGAGCATCGAGAAAAGGCAACCTTTTGTCCAGTTCCTTGTAGATCGCGGCAGTGGTTTTGCTTTGGAAATTGCCAGTTCAAAAATTGCGTATGCCGTTCTCATTTCTCGACGGCTGTGTGGATTTTATTTTCGCATCTATTGAGTAGTCGAGGGGCCGCGGTGTTGGTCAATGAGAGAGGAGACTCCTTTCTCCAGGGTTTCCGTGGAAACGTCAGCTTTAATGGCGGATAAGAGTATTCCCGTTGGTTTGAACCAATTTTTTCAGGGCCGGCGGTGGGGGTGAAAGCAGCTTACTTAAATTGAACTGGACTTAGTGAGGCCTGTGTGTGGTATATCCTATGAAGTTTAAATAGTGTGGTTTGTACGGGTGGAATTAACTGTAGACTCTGTTGACGACTTCACGCCGTTCTTATTGAAGTTAAACGTGAACAGGGTCGTCAATAAAATGCATGGCCAAAATTCAGGTATGTCATCTCCCTCTGCAGAAGGATGGCGTAATCGTGACCTAACCGGATTGATTGTGACACCTACGAACGTACACTGATAGCTCGTTGACCGTAAATAAACGGAAAGTCTACCGTTCATCGTTTCACAGTCATATCCTCCCGTTACAATTAATCTGGTATACATGAACCATAGACGTTTCGTTTTTGGTGCATTTCTTACTTCATGATACAATCTAGCCTACCCGTAAGACAACTGAGTAAAGTACGCATGCGATGTGATAGGGACTACCACGAACGATGGTATTAATGACCTACATGATAACCGGCGAGTTAGATATCGAAGCATGAAGTGTATCGCGAGCGGCCTACGGTTTTTGAATATTGGATTTATTGTAACCGGAGAGGATAAGATTGTGCTATGGTGAATGCTAGGCTTTCTCGTTGTCTACGGTCAACAAGGTATCAGAGCATATTGTATGCGTGACAATTAATCCGGTGAGGTCACGGTTATATAAAGATTTCGTTTTCCTACCGGAGGGGTGAGGCATGACACCAAGCCCTGTAATTTAATTTTCTTTTCATTTCGTATGAATGTTTCCAACATAATGTTGAGGGTATCCGCCATGGTGTGCTTGCACTTGACATCGTAATACGCTGAGTGGTCGTGGGCGCCCTGTCTGTTAGTTTAGGGAGTGACTGGCCTCGGTTGTACATGCTCCTTGAGAACAATAATTTAAAAAGTGTTATTGAAATCGAATGTGCGATCAAGAAGTTTTCATCACGTCTGTAATATATCAATGCAGAGTGATGGAATTTGGTGCAACGATGAAATACTAAAGAGCATCCAGTTTTTGCCAAAGGGTTACCAATCAAAGAAGATGCCCCGCGGCGGCGGTAGCGGCTTAAAGCGTTTAATCGACACAGATTACTGTAAAGTGCAATTCTGTAGGATCCCTTCCGGATTTTAATTTGTCCAACGACTTTTAACTGTTTTCCGGCGACGGGGAGTTGACCAGCGGCAGTGCAGGCAGAGCTACATGATGCTGCAGTGCGGATTCGGCGGGGAGGAATGCCCAGTCGTCAATTTGTCGCATTCCACATGCCTGTTAATCGCAGCCGCTGTAGCCTCAACGTTTGTGGTGTTCACTTGCGGTGCAAGCAAGACCGCGAAAGCTCATCCAGAGGTGCCGAAGGGCAAAAGTCCTACCGAACTGCACTCACCCAGTTCGATGCATCAGTCAATGACAACTGCCAGCATGACGATGAGCAAATCTCCGTCGTCGTATCTGTCTGAAGGTTTCAAGTGGGATGAGGACAGTAAAATAGAGCCTGGACTCGAGACGACACTTACACGGAAAGCCTGGGAAACCGAGTCGGCTTATTTGGCCAACAGTACCGCGGAACCGGCCATGGCCTCAGCGGCAGCCTTTACGGCATCTAGCGTATCAGTAGCCGGTCGGAAAGATCAAAAGAAAGCTCATCCAGGCGCTCGTAATCCATCGCCCTTAAAACGCAAAAAGTAAGATGTAATAAAATTTTACGGACACCTTCGTCTCTCTGACTTGCCTGAAGATTTAGTATTCCGCCGAAATGTGGATGGTTAGGTGGTTAATTCATGCTAACAGGAAATACACTTAGCCTCTGACCATCGTTCTATCCTTTACTAACACTTCGAATCGTCAGCACTTCGCAAGTTGCGCTTTATTGTCAAGATTGTTGGCTGAAAGGGAAGTTCATGCGTTCACAATGGAGCAAGCAAACTTGCCTGGACAAATGAAATTAAATATCTTTTAAACGCTCAATATTTCGCTTTGCTAGAACACTTGCGAATCATGGCCTCGCAAAGCTGTTTGAAAGTGTAAACTAAAACGTCTTCCATTAGTGCTCGATTTGAAGATGCGTGTGATCTTCTTGGGCGCTCTCCCCGCCACGGCTTTGAGAAAAAAGCCAAGTTGCTTCGTTCCATGTGTACCTGAAATGGGCAGTATTAATGACCGTTCCGTAATAAGGCCCCATTGACCAGGAGAGCCCATACTCAGCCCACTTCCAATCGGACTAATAAGATCTGTCGAAGTGACTATGTCCCTACGCATGGCTGGTTTGCTTTAATGAAGCGAGCGCAAAAATTTCTCGCAGAGAAATTAATAGTCATCAATGGGCAAGGAAGGGACAACAGACCGCTGGCACTGAATGGACCAAGGAGGCAATGCGTCGTTTCTCTGCAATAGAGGTAAACTCAGATAAGCGGCTCGTTTCCGTTGCTCAGTCGGTGAGCATGCCATGGCTTCTGCATCAAGCGACCAAATTCTGAATATTTGCAAGACACGGTGTCTTCAATCAATAATGAATTCCATCATACAGATGTAAAGATGCCCTCCTATTTAATATCAAGAAATCAACGGCTGGAATCCCGTTGAAACACCGGTCCGCCACACGGAGCTTTCGAGACTCTCCTTGTTTCGTGACGAACGCTTCTAACACACTCCTATAAGAATACACAATTGCTTAACGAAGTTTTGGCGAACTTGTTCCCAGATTTCGCGCGGCATTCAAGAAGCTGTCCAATGTGTGTTGCCGCAGACGTTTTTTCTTCTGTTCGTATAATTCCATGTAGCATTTGTGCCATTGCAAAAGACACGTCTCATCTACGTTAATTGTTTGCTCCGGTGTGTATCCCCTCTCGTCTATGGTCTTCTTTAGGAAAGCTGGAAAAAGCAGCAGCAACCGTTTAGTCGACACTTGCGTTCTCACCTATTATTTTTGTGTTATTGAGTCCTAAACGAGTCCTACAACGTTCAAAAACAACCACGACTTTCCGCAAAAGTTTAGCATTTACCAGTAGGATTACGCTTTATCCTTAGAGCTTGAAATAAACTTAAAGCTTTTAGCTTGTATGTCTATTAACGAACATGAAGAATTGCGCTGATGCATGTCGTCTATCCTGATGCTTAAAACCCTTTACATTTCTTCCATTATCTTACTTCCGTTCGAAGTTAACATGTTAGCTTGAACAGACGTCGCCATTTGGGCGCGAGTTTCAATCTTCGCCGAGTTACTACGAATTTTTCGTACAGTAGTTGTCCGCAAACCAACAGTTTTCCCAATATCCACACTTCGCTGTCCATTGGCAAATCTCCATACAATTTCTACTTTCATCATCAAATTCACCTTTGTTCGATCAGTTTTTGAGGAGCACAGCTCAGGGGCACATAGCGCACGTTTGGCACTTATGGCAATGAAGCAAAACCTAGCAATAAGAGTCGACAAAATAATATTTGACAATAGGCACCTGGTACTACAAGGACGAAAAAAACAAAAAAACAAAACTGACAGCAAAGCTTAACATATCACTTGCAGTATGTAACGTTTGGTACACAGAAGCTGGGTGTCTTTTGTAACGTGTCCGTCTTCTCCACGAGCGACGTTAAACGAAAGTACATTAAGCGAGCAATAGCTGTAATTATAATTCGTTCTGATCAGCCTTTGTTTGTATGTGCGGATTGTTGGAAGTAAAGCGCCGGGCGACTGTCACAAATATAAAATGTGACCTTGGAAACGGTTGCGCTCTTTGAAACATCTTCTCGCTGATTGACAGAAGACTCGGTGTCTGGCCTTGTTTTTACCTATATATTGTTTATTTACATTGCGCATATTGTTGCCAGTAAAAGGTGTTTTCTGGAATACGTCCGTCTACCGCCTCTCAAATGCAGTTCTCCAACACGGTTTAATGGAGGTCACGCAGTGCGCCTCAGTAGACCTGCAACGTAGCAAAACCGTGTTATAGGACTGATTAAATTCGGCCCCTGCTTTGTTATCGCAATGGCAATGCGTGAGAAGATAAGATCAATGCATGCGAATGGCGCCGAGTATCCAAATTGGGAGAATCTGATCGACTATTAAATGTGGAGAAGGCCGCGAAACCTGCAAACAAGTGCTGCAATTTCTTGGACATTGCACGTGGCTCTGTCAAGGAATATGGAGAAGAAATATTTGGATTGGAGAATGGGTTAGGAAAGTGTGTTAAGCCGTCAGGACTGGAGATGAGGCACAGTGCCTGAAAGTAGGTGCCGTTGTCAGATAAGGTAGGTTGTAAGTTGAAGTTAAGCCGCGGAAATTGCACGCTGCACCATGAGGAAACATGGAGCAGAGACCCGAAGGTGGGAGCAAGGACAAGTACACGGCGATGAACCGCTTGATGGTCAGAAAGTAGCGACATTTGGGAAAGAAGCAGTGTGATCGAATAAGTTGGAGTTAAGCGGCGGAAATTGCATGTGACGCCATCGGAAAGCACAGAATAGAGACCAGAAAGTTGGAGAAAAAATGTGTACATGGGAGACGAACCGTCAAATGTGGAGATTGGCCGCGAAAGGAGCGGCAATCGGTTGTGGCGACACGCCTGACAGCGGAGACAGTGCCCTCGCTGCGAAACGTTAGCCGCGGCGAAACTCGGGCGGTGAACTTCCCCCGCGGTGAAACGCGCGCGGTGAACTGCCGTGTACCCGTAGGAAGATATAAAATTTTGAAAGATGATTTCCATTCGCGTTTCGGTCGTTGAAACCGGTTCCGCTTTTACCACGCGCGCTTAATAATGTACAGGCGATTCGCATTGGACGGCCACCCTAGTCTTTACCCACTGTTTGCCACTTACGAACACGGCCTCATAGCGGTCATGTGGAGGTCGGTACTAATTGAGTTTGGTGAACTGCCAGGCGCGCTAAGTGAGCTTTTTCCCGAACGCTGCGTTTTGATCTTCCTAACTCCACGGCTCAGTGAGGTCAGCATTATTTACTGGCTTTAACGATGCGCAGGTATTACCGTCCATACTGTATAACATCGGCAAAGCACTGCCGAAACTGAATTTGGGTTTGCACCGTTTGTACCCGATTTCGCCGTGCAATGGCGACGGTGAAAGGTAGAAATCGTTTCCTTTTAGCGTACCGATAAGTTGAGCGTAATTTTAGCCCTTATCGGTCTCGCTTTCGCCGGATGCGTCGGCTTGCTATTTCTCGTTCTCGGTTGCGCTCTTCCCATGTATAAGTACGTTGCTTGGACTTAATTGTTGCTCGGCAAAGCTAAAAGTGGAAGTTTCACAGGAGGTTACTTTTTTGCAGCCAAAGCTTGCATTTCGTCTAAACGTTAGCTTTATGAGCTGTTAGGCCAAAAGGAGAAATGGAGCTTTTTGTAATGTTCGATTCTTACGCGTTATGCATTTAGCAGTTGGTACCCTTTGTTCGTCGTAATTTTCTACATATTGGTGCCCGTTCCGTTAACTCTTGCCGGACGATATCAAGAACGCGCCTCTACCGGATCGGCCGCAAGCTGTCAGGACTTCGCGCTTTTCCTTACTGCAGGTATCATTGTAAGCGCATTCAGTCTACCAGTCGTTCTTGCTCGTTCTCCAGCAAACGCCCCAGCGGTAACACCCATCCTTTCCATAGCTTTTAACGATCAGCGTGTGTTCAAATTGCAGATACACTGGGGCGCGTGCGGATTTACGCTGGCGGGTAACGTCGTATGTTTCCTAACCATTGCTGCCTATTTTTACATTCACCAAGATGAGGACAACACCTACGGCGTTTTTTGAAAAAAAATCTCCGCCATTCTCAATTGATAGTTCGTGCGCATCAGCGACCTTTATAAAGCGTCGATTCACCGTTCCTTCACGTTCGCCTCCGTCCGTGGCACATATATAACACACATGCGGCGATTCGACTCTTGTTTTGTCGTTCCTTCTTTCTTTGTTCTATTGCTATAGCACTGTCCAGCCACTTCGTGTGCGGCTACAATTGGCTATTCTTCTTACGTTACGCTGTCCAAGTAAACGGCGCAACCGTCGATCCAAGGGAATAATCAATTGATTTTACCGAAACTCCGCAAGGCAATTAACAAACGTGCAGCTCGTCGCGAATGTACTGGCCAATGTCGGATTGATGGAGAATAACCAGAGAACTGGGATCCGCGGAGCGACACTCTGCCGTCGATTTGGTGGACACACCGAAGCCCTGAAAACCCGTTCGCAGTTAGACAAACGTGAACGGCAAACTGACTCTTCATTTGGAACGTTCGGATGAGGCGAAGAAAAAATCCCAGCAAGGCACGCCAAACGGTTGACGAGATTTTAAGGGATGCCAGGTAGGACACGTAGCGAGCGCCCAACGCGCTCAGGTTTCCTTCGCGCCGAACAGTCTAAACTGTTCGGTTCCAATAAAATTGATCTCTCGTCAAGCAAAGCTGTAGCGCAGTGGACGGTGTAACAAAAGGGTCAAAGTATGCTAATCCCATCGCACTTGCTAATGCCCAATTGCTAAAAAAGGCGAGCGAAATCGAAAATGCTGTCGAAGGCCAACTTTCTAGCAAAAACGAATCGACAGCTCGTCATTGGCTCTTGTTGACAGACTCCGCTGCTGCCATTAGGTCGCGGGGTGAAAATTTCGTTCCACGCGCTGACGCTACTACGCGCATTGCTTCCTCGTGCCAACCCAACTACGCGGAAACCAAGGAAGCGTGTAAGTGGGGATTTAAGAAAACCAAAATCGTCAAGTGCATTGTTTGTACCTGATCACTTTTTTACGAAAGAACCTTAGGATCATTTTCTTTTGCATACTGTACTTACAACTTCCGTTCGGGAAAAGCAAAGAGGAACGTACCAATGGAACGTCGCTCGAGCTGTACACTATGACGCCCGCGTTCGTGGGCGTATCGTCGGTAATTCGGGCCAAGCCGGATTTTAACACGTGATTGCCGTACAGGAAGGACTGTTCAGCTTTCGGTTTTAACCAAGCCTTGTACTTGACGAGGAAAATAAAATCAGGCAACGTTGACCGAGGACTAGACGTACCTTGGCGTACGGAGCAATGTAGTCCAATGCTGTGATGGTAATGAAGAATTTGTTGCTCTTCGTAAATTTGCCAATGCACGAGCCGAGATCGATCAACTCCTTGAACCCAAACGACGCCGAGGCTGTGGCCTTCCGTTCGCTGCCGCCAAAGAGGAAAGGAGAATACAAAGAGAGCGAAAAGACTACTGGGCGAAGCTGTCCGTTTACCTCAAGTAGTAGACGCGATTTTTGTGCAAACGGAAAAGGTAAACTCCATCTTCACGGTTCACCATTAATTTGACGTTGGCGCCTATGCTGAAATTGGACCAATGACGTCGTCGTAGCTGACAGGCGTTTGGCGTAGGCTTACAATTTAGCCAACTTCTTGAAAACCAACTCCAGCTCTTCGTCCGTCAGTGGTCGCATGGCGTACTCGAAAGCTGAGGTCGGCAAAAAGAGAACGTAAACCAACGTGAACAATGTTGGGTGGAAGGTAAATGTAAGTCAACGAGAAGAAAAGGCAACTTCCACTCTACGGGAAAACTGTTTACTCCTTTCGGCGCTAAAAAGACCGTACGTCACTAAGGTTAACAGTGAATTAAAAAACATAGAGCCGAGAACTACCGCAGCGTGAAGGCGCAACACAGTGTCGTTCACGCTTTGGAGGTAATAATCGAACCGTCGTAGTGGCGGCGGCCTGTCCGCAATAAAACAGGGACAAACATGAGACGCGACAAGCTATTCTTTGGATGTGCCTTTGTGCAACAGGACTGTTAAAAGTCCCTGAGAGAGAGAGAGAGAAAGAAAGAATAAATGAACATCCATTCGCTAACTGTTGCTACCAACAACGGCAACCAATCAGGCAGTGCCAAATTGGCTGTCACTATGCAAAGGAGGAGCGGAAAGGGCAGCAGAAAGTCGGCGCAACCTTTTGCGCTTGTAAAAATTATTAAACCATTAAGCTGACCTCCGTCAATTGTTCATAAAGTTAAGGGTCGAACGGGGGGAACGCAAGTCGTAACCATTCGGGCTGCCAAACACCAAGTCGGTTACTCTGCTTTGTTGGAATTCCGAAACTGGCCATCTACAATTTAAATGCCCATTGTTCCAAACGTTTCGGCTGCGTTTCACGGGAACGGTGGCAGGGTGAAGTGAATCAAAGGGCGACGCTGACCTGTATGTTGAAACTGAAGATACGGAAGGGGGACCGGGAGCAGTGCTGATGGAGACTGAAGATTGACGCTGCGCAATGCTGTTTCGCGTTCTTCCGAAAGTATGGTCCGCAGAAGCGTTGCTTAGAGAAAGACGACGAAGCTCCGACTCTAAAAGTGCACTGGAAGTGCAGGAAGAGGTAGCACCATTCGACAGGGACACTGGCAAGGGAACATCGCTAATGGGATTATTTGCACGCCCAAATCGTTCAACCAAACTGGCAGATGAGGTGGACGCCGCGACCGGTATACTTTGGTTTGGAGACGACATCCTGCTGTAAATAGCGCAAGTTGAATATGTCGATAAACCAGGGAGGCTTTGCCGACCTTCTGCGACTGCGCCTACATTTCAACGGGATTCGGCGGGGCAACAGCAAAGTCCAGAAAACGATAATACAATTGCCGGTAGACAAAAGCATTTGCCACACGAACATCTCGCGTTCCTGCTCCTCGTTCAACACCAACAATTGCGGAACAAGATAGGAACCGAACAAGAAAACCCATCCAAAGCTACATATGTGGTCAATGAGCATCACCGTCCTGAAACAGCAA
Organism: Trichuris muris; assembly: GCA_000612645.2. Lineage (NCBI taxonomy): Eukaryota > Metazoa > Nematoda > Enoplea > Trichinellida > Trichuridae > Trichuris > Trichuris muris. The sequence goes on from CBXJ02000282.1 coordinate 7,560,107, forward strand.
AAAATTGGTCAGCACTTTGGGAAAAGAAGAAGAAGAACGGAATCCCATTTGCTTAGCCAAAGCGGTCCCGCGAGAAAATGGCATTTGGGACATGGAGGTAGGCGCCCTTGCAGGCTAAAACGGGACCAACTGTGGCTCTAGCAGAGTAGAGCTACCCAATTCGGAAAGAAAGTTTACAAACGTCAAACGGTAGCAGTAGTCACCGAGAGCAATGAAACCACGCGCATTGGCGCCTCACAAAATCGCTCTTTGCACCGAAGAGCAAAATGCATACGGGCATGGGTTACGACCAGCTCTGCCCAAGCGACGTCAGGCTGACCTACGATAATTATAAACGCAACATTCAAACTGCGAATCCTTGGATAAATCACACACCCAATTCCCGCTCCTTAAGGCAACCAAGCTACGTATATGCAAACTTGATTCGCAGGGCAAAAGCCTTGCAAAGCGCACATACACCATTTTCACATGATTAACCCGCTCTCGCGTAACACGATGTACAAATTCAAAAAGCTCCCGTGCGGCGCGATACCCGCTTTCACTCGCGCGCGACTTCGCATCCGGTTACGTGAACGCACGGGTAGGGAATGTTCAGAGCTAGCTGTCGATCTACGCAAACAGTAATCGCAAAGAATGTGCAATTCGCACGGTGGGACGTAAGTTCATTCGAATCCGAGGACATACGAAAAACAACCGCAACCATGAAGAAAATTCCAGCGTTGTCAACGTAGAATATCCGACTAACTGCAACATATAACGATTGATTAAATATTCCTCACTCAAATAAACATTTTATAACTGCTTACTACCCCTTTAGCTATCAGCGGGAGCACACTATCGCGCGTTATACCAGAAAAGTTCGTAAAAATAGGCATAAATATACACGTTCAATGAACACGACCGCCCTGAAAAAAAATCCAAAGGGGACATCTTTATTTCGATTTGAACACATTCAGAAGCAACAAAACTGAGGAAGGACAAACAAGAAAAAGTGAAGAATAATCCAACGTAACAAAAACTCATCAAGTTCCTTGTTTGAGTTCAACTGTAATTAAACGCGGCCCGTTATATCAATCATCATTGTCCGCATGAATGACTACCTCGTGAGTTTGAATAATGTTAGCGATGATGACGGGAGAAGACACGTTTCGATAGCACTGGTTTTTAAGCAAACAAACAACAACGAACCGTTTTCCAAAAATTAAAACCAAATAACCTGTAACTGTACCGTTACGAGAATATCTATATGCATAAAGCACCTATACACACACAAACATATATATATATATATATATATATATATATATATATATATATATATATATATATATATATATATATATATATATATATATATATATATATATAAGTGATATTGTTCTTCTTTACGGGGTTGATGCTCATAAGCGATTCAAAAAGTTCACGGTTTTCCCCGTTTTTTATAAAAGCCTTTATTTTCCAAAAAAAAGGCCATAGTACTCAAAGCTTTCGGGCGCGTCCCTTGCGCCCGTCATCAGTGAGAAAAATTCTTCTTCGTCGACTGCCCAGCCAGTCAGCGGTTCAGCAAGCCCATCCGCTAGACCGTCCGGGCTGGCAACATCAGCTATCAGGTACTACCTTGTACCCGTCAAGCCTCCGTCGCCCGCCCATTCAGTCTTGCAGAGAGCGAGCATCCCAACCGACCATTTTTCTCACTGATGACGGGCGCAAGGGACGCGCCCGAAAGCTTTGAGTACTATGGCCTTTTTTTTTGGAAAATAAAGGCTTTTATAAAAAACGGGGAAAACCGTGAACTTTTTGAATCGCTTATGGGATATATATATATATATGTTTGTGTGTGTATAGGTGCTTTATGCATATAGATATTCTCGTAACGGTACAGTTACAGGTTATTTGGTTTTAATTTTTGGAAAACGGTTCGTTGTTGTTTATGCATATGCTTTATGCACATTTTAGCTCCGTTCGAATATGTTAAGATATATATATATATATATATATATATATATACTGAATGAAAAGTTGTAACTCATAACTACAGCTACAATACATAGAACAGTTTGCATTATAAATACCAACGCTTCTTTATAGTATCACCCATTTCCCTCGTTCTTTCGCTCAGATGGTATGACGTCACGTCGGGTGCTGAACGCAAAATCGCGTTATAGCGTTCAGACATCGCGTTAAACCAGGGACTTAGCTAGATTTATCAAGCGCGTTATACCAGACTACATGCAAAGGGAAATAATTGCATGCATATGCAAACATAGAGGACAACTGGCGTATCCACATTTTAGCTCCGTTCGAATATGTTAAGAGAAAACTTTCAAAAAAGCTCATAGATTTTTAAATTGCTTCCCGTTGCGAATACTGTGATGAAGCGTTGCACACAGCAGAAAGGTGAATGGGTCGCTTACGCTGCACTTGCTATCCGTCCATTCGTTACATAGTAGCCCTAAAGATTGTCGGTGCACCGCAAACCACTTAACATGGGCTTTACTAGTATCCAGTAGCGTCAAAGCGCACTAGATAAAAACGCTAGAAATTCGGACATATTAATGCCGAAGAAAATCATACGACCAGGTTGAACTTCCGGTCGACAACTAACGCTCAATCAAGAATACATCGGTTAAATCACGCAGCCAATTTAGCTCATTTTGCCTGACCACGGAGACAAAATTACAGCATCGCAATAAATTTCAATCCGTGTATTTTTCGTACTCATTGCTTAAATTTGCTTACGTTATTATTAATTATCATTGTCACCCGACATGCGTAATTCATAAATTAAGCGTTACCATACGCACAGGGCTGGGGAAAATTCATTGCACGTACCCCGTCACTATTATCCCCACCATTTCCCAGAATATAACAATCCTTGTGTATATGCGTTAACAGAATTGCCAAACTTTTGTAATTTAATGCAAACAAAAGGTTTGGTCGGCCACTCACAACAATGTTCAACTGATCAACCTACGCCCTCCTGAATAATTACAGTAAGAATAACCTGAACATCATTATGTAAAGAAAATAATCCAGGATTTTAGTGGCGGCTGCAGTTGCGCGCGTCTCACGAACACACAGAAGAGAAAACTCACCTGGAATACTTGTAGAAGACGACACGAAGAAGAATAGCTATCAATGACAGCATGGGAGCTAGTCTATTAAACAGACTTAGCCAGTCGCTAAATGGGGCCAAAGCACGGGTCAAAAATAAGAATTCCTACAAGATGACAATTGATATCGTAAGAACAATTCGCATAAAGTGCACCTCATTATCGCTGTCCGCCCGAAGCAAGTCCAAGGAGGATAGCCACGTAATCACGCTTAGCAGAAGACCAACAAAGGCACTTCCGGCACGGAAACAGCTCGCCAACGGTCCACGTTTGGAAGGCAACCTTGACGAGCTGCTACGAATCGAAACGGAAGGCGACACTCGTTGGCTGACAACGGACGAAGTGATACTGGAAAACGCTCTTCGCGTTCTCAACAGGGCGTTCGTTGCCACACCGGTTAAACCCAAACTGTCGTTCACAGTTCTCAACTTGTTAAGCACGGCCAACTCGCACTGAGGACAAATGCGATAAATGTTTTCCAAGCTCGCCTTGTAATTTTCCATTTCCTTTTCGCAATTGCGCTGAAACAAAAATGGTACAAAGGACGGATGGCGTCGCAAAGAGACCAGCAACCTCATCTGTGGGCGAAAATTTGGCCAGCATGTTAATCTTGACCTCAAGCAGCTTATTGCAATCGGAGCAGAGAACGCTTGCCGAACGTTCGGCATCGGGCGAATTCAAGCTTGAGTGGTTTCGCGCGCGCATCGGCCAAATTCTTTTGTTCTTTCGTTCGTCGTACATACTCTCTATTGGTCTGTTGTAGTCGCCATCCTGGAGAGCAGGTCAATCAGCAATGAAAAGGTTCCAACTTTGGAGAACAACCGTATTGAAACCGTTGTACTGCTCGCAGTGGGGGCATACCCACGAATTTCTGCAATTCCATTTAACCTTTGTGAAGGCGTGACAAAACCAGCATTGCACCTTCCATGGATACCACATCCTGAGAGCGCATTCCGGACGAGCAGCAAGACAAGTCAAGGAAACTTACCAAATGCGTTTGATCACGTACGCCAAAAGCAGGGTCAATACTACGCGAATGCAACTGTCGGAGGATAAGCTCAGTCTTGGAATCGGAAGCGTACTCAAGTCGACCATGTCCATTACTACTGCAGCTGAAAAACGCCATAACAATTATTTTTCAAAAAGCAACCACCTCGTGGTTTCGCGGGGAAAACAAATTACGAAGTTTCGAAGGACTACAATAACGCGATAATGCCGTAAAGGTTAGCCGGACAAAAATCCATCGTGAGGAAGTCTTCAAGAAAAGTTACCGCTGCAAGCACAGCTCGAAAGTCCGACGTACGAACTAGACAAAAGGAAAACTAATGAACATCAACCGAAGCGGCAAAAGCACGTTGGACATGAATTTGACCCTGAAAACGCGCCAAAATCATTCAACCTGAAAGGTGAACCCACCGAAGCAAAAGCGGTTGGCATGCCGGTAATATGGACGCAATGGATTTGCAGGAACTGAAAAAGACAAATGAGGGCAGCAGTCAAATAGCGACGAAACTATCGAATTGAGTAGCAAAGACAATTAGTTTCACGTCCCATGCTTCGTAGGCTTAAATAAAGTTGTCTCGGGTGCAAATCCAATTGCTTGCGAGTGTGGATCCATACGGCTTACTGTAAATGGTAAATGCATTGCTTAAGTCCGGCTTAAGCCTCATTGACGAACTCCGGACAGTTGACAATGCGTATGTTGGGAAATACGTGCGATCCAGTCCAATTAATAATACGGAATTGCTATGTGACTATGATACTTGAGGGACACGGACACCTTACCGCGAGGAACCTTACCGCAGGGACACCTTACTGCGGGACATCGTACCGCAGGGACACCTTACCGCGGTCGCCAGAGCGCCGACCACTAGTCTCCGCTCATTGTTGATTGGTTGATCAATGTTACAACTGCTGATGAAATACTGTCTACGCTACTGTGTCTCAAGGTGGGCGGTCAGAGATTCTGAGGGGGGGGGCGGTAGAGACGAAAGGGGCACTTGGGGGGGGGCCCTGGCGCGACCAGGCGGCCGGTAACGCCCCGCTAGGAGCAACAGACGACTGAAGCTTGTGGACGTGTAATGTCTGGGCCCAAAACACGTTCTTTATTCGCACTTCGCAAACACGCACTTCGTTCGTACTCTCTCTCTCTCCCACATACGGAAAAGATGCATTTCGTGGTCCATCTTCTCTCTGTTCCTTATCGAACTTATTCGCGACGTATCCGTAAGCTTAATAGGTGATTGTTATTTGATCTCACGTTTGATGATACGCTGATAAAAGTTCATTGTTAACTGTAAGAATCTCACCAACGACTGTTACTGCAAAACACAATCTCATCCCACTCGCTACTGACTGGTTGTTGAATTTACTGTCTATTAAATAGGTATTGGATAGACCTAAACCTATTAAATACTCTACGAGAGGAGACGAATGGCTACTCTACCTTTTCCCGTCGTCAGCCCAAAAGGAATGGCAACGATGCCTTGGAGTGAGGTAGCGACAAGTAAATAGGACATGTTTTCGTCGAAATTGGACAATAGGGAGAGGGCAACGAGTAAATAGTGACGAAAACAAGTTGAGCAAACGGGGTAGCTTGAGCTCTCCGGCGTCCGCGGTAAGATGTCCCGCGGTAAGGTGTCCCCGCAGTAAGGTTTCCTCGCGGTAATGTGTACTGTACCCTGATACTTGAACATTAATAATTTTAACCTTGACAGTAACAAACTTAATAGCAATAAAAGTAGTAGTAATTATAACAATAGCAATAGGTCAAATATCATGTATAAGCTTTAACGAGTAGGCAATTGCTTCACGTTGATGGCGACAATAGGGGTGCGGCCGTTGCGTTCTTCTTAACAGTGTCAAGTTTTCTGCGTGGACTCCTTCTAAAACAGTGACAGTTATTTAGATGCGGGCCGCCTTTAAATTTACTCGCAGGCTCCAAAGATCGCTTTCTCATTTATGCACTTTCCTAAGTTCCTAAATATTCGCCAGTTGAATATCCGTTTACAATCGCAGCAAATTCGGTGACCGCGCTTGCCGAAGGTACACGTTACTCCATGAATATTTGAAGTCCCTCGAGGCAAATTCTTACGCGATACTCGTGAAGTGGTTTGCAAGCATTTTCTCTAAGTCAGGGAGCAACGGATTGGTTACGGCATGAAATGGCCGGTTTGTTATACGTACCTGAAAATCATTTTGACTCTTGTGCCGCGACATTGGCCACTCTTGGCAAATTGTTGAAAAACAAAGTGCAGTAATAGTTAGCTTCAGCAGTTCACTTGATTCATTCGCAGCTTGGATTGCTGTTAAAACTGGCAGCGTAATAGCAAGGAATCAAGTTGCACTTCCTATTCGAAAAATTTCTGTTGCTCAGGTGCCTGAATATCACATATTCTGCTTTAAAGCAAACGTGATGTACAGTGCTTATGTATCCGAAAGTCAGTGCGAGCGTTGGAGCAGCTGGGGTGAATTGCCCTCTTACCCGTGTGTGCAGCCGCAATTTGCAGCACGCGGGTAAGAGAGGGCGGATGTGTTGGCGCATGGGCTGGATATTTTCAATGGCAACTGCATCCATCAGCCAGTAACTACAACTACATCGTGCCATAGCAAGCTTTAGTAAGATTATTCCGCTTTCTCACGTTCGATTAACAGCCCTTCTGTAGTGTCGTGCGACATAATTAGAATTTGACAAGTGTAATACTTTTCAGCAAGCAGTTTGTGCATATGATGGCTTTAGCATCATGAGTGTGCCATGTGTTCAAGCGACTAAATATCCCTGTCAAAGTGTGTTGCAATGTCTGCTAGGTAAGTAACCAACTGTCAATCGTTAACTTAAGCAGAGATGGAGCAGGAATGTTCCACCTGTAATACGTTGTTATTGTTCTATTCATTGCATATGCTGCATTTTTCAGTTGCTTTATGTAAACTCTCGTCCACACCGGAATATTCAATGAAGAAACGCTTCTTTTAAAGAGAAGTCGTGCAGAACAGCTTGGCAGTTAGATCGCGCAACCCAGAATGTTCATCCATGGCAGCGAAGATTCATGATGCATCATCGTTGGAACATCATAGCAATCAATTACTTAATTATTAGCAGTCGCTCCATTCTTGCGAACATATTTTCCGGAAAGTGCTTACATAATACTCAAAAAACTTAAATCATAAATCAATGTCACAATTTCATTCAAGGCAAATGCAATTTTCCGCAGTAAAAGATTACTATAATACATATGTGCGCACACACAAACGCATATGCTCACAAATGTGTACGTCCACCCATACAAGTCAGTCCTTGTTCGAAGCATGAAATCGACTATCACTTGAGATAAGCACCTTAACTTGGAAGTCAAACGCCGAAGACCTCAACGGTCTAATATTATTATTGACATAACATTGCCATTTCGCATGCCCCTTTGCATGCACAGCGTCAGTTGGTGGCACTTGATGATTCACACGTTTTAAAAATATTGCACAAGCATAAACAGGTAGATAGTGCTGAGATTTCGAATTCCATCGCTTGGACGCAAGAAAAAGTCACCTTCGGCTATGAAAACTAAAAAATACTTTATGAATATTAATATTAATATTAAACCATTAATTGGTTACACGTGGCGTCGTTGTTCCTGTTACTATTAATGTTAATATTATGAAGCAACTGGCAAAAAAAGTTGTCTTTTTTTAAAACTGACAATTCACAATAAAAGTTCGCATTCAACAGCAGTTAAATGACCTATTAAGCTATGGGCAACTTCATCTACTGTAAAAAAACTGATTTCTTTTATTTTAGTTGAAGACCGTATGTTCATGAAGCCTCATTACTAATTTCTCTTGCTTCAAGATCGTATGTTCGTTCATTTTAAGGGAATACACGAGTTTCCACGTAATTCAACCTTGTAAATCTCCTAAGGAAGTTGACGACGGCGAAGCATTCCGCAGCCCAAATTATACTTAGGATGACTCAAGAGATTATCCTCTCGTCTGTGCACTTTAATATGCACTCCTTTCATTATAACACGCAGGTATATGCGCTTGCCGGAAAATACTGGCAAGCTTTTGCTGCATCAAAACCGAGGGTGTTTGAGCTTCTGTATCTTCCATAACGTCGTCGTCGCTGCCCGTAGGTGATTGCATCAGTTGCTCGAGTTCCTCGTTGGTGAACGGTTCTCCACACTTTTCTATGTGCTCCCTGATATCGTCTTCTATCATGTCGGAGAAACCCTCACCTCCCAACTCCTTGGCAATATTCACTATGTCCATGACCTCCTCATCGATGGCACCTATGTCTTCGCATTCACTGACTGCGTCTCTCCACAAACGCTTCCAGCAACCACTGACTGTTCTAGGCTTCGTCTCGTGTACTGCCTCCGCAATAAGGGCGATAGCGTCTGCAATTGAGAAACGCTTCCACAGGCCGATTAGATTGCAATCAGGATTAGCGTGGAGGGTATCACGAAGCTTCCCAAATACGAGACGAGTATAAGTAGCCTTAATGCATTGTATGGCGCCCTGATCCAGTGGCTGTAGTAGTGATGTCGAGTTAGCGGGCAAGAATTTCACATCGACGTTCTTATTAGCGAAGCAAAGAGATAGCCGGGAGCGTTATCAATTACGAGGAGGACGTTGAAAGACATCTCCTTGCTTTCCAGGTATTTTTTCGCTTCAGGAATGAAGCATTGGTTAAACCACTCCGTAAAAAGGATAACCGTCATCCACGCTTTGTTGTTGTGCTGCCAGAATACCGGCAGGCAATCCTTGTTCTTGTTTCTGAGCGACGAGTCCGGTAGACAACGCCGGGCTTTATCATGTGCCCTGCAGCGTTGCCACAGAGCACAAGAGTAAGTCGATCTTTCAGTGGCTTGAATCCCGGGTCTTGCTTTTCGCTCTTGTGGATGTACGTGCATTTGCTTCCAGAATAATGCTGTCTCGTCACAATTGAACATTTGTTCTGGGAGATAGCCCTTTTGGTCCACCATCTCTTTGAATTCCTCCGGGAATTTCGAGGCAGCTACGAAATCAGCCGATGCCGCTTCCCCAGTGATCTTTAAGTTCTTGAGGTTGAAACGCTTCACGTATTTTGCTAGCCATCCTTTGCTAGCAGTAAACCCTTTTCTGCAACCGCGCCACAGAAGTGCTCATATAACCTCAGCGCTTTCTCCCGAATAACTTTTCCGTCGACAGGGACATACTTCCGCGACATATCCTCTATCCAAACGTTTAGCGCTTTCTCGGCCTTCACGAGGACTTTGTTGCGAACTACAACAGGTCTTTTCGCCAGTGAAGGGTCGGGATGCACGCTTCCTCGAATCTCAGCTTCCTGCTGTTTTATCGTACGAATGTTGGATTCATTCTTCCTGATCATGCGGCCCACTTCGGCACATGACAATCCGCTTTTCAAAAGATCTAGGACTTTTACTTTCTCATGAAGGGTAAGGACGCTACGTTGTCTCTTAGCATTAGAGGAGCCGCTCTGTTCACTTACTTGCCTTCTGTCAGTCATCCTCCTATGCGACACTACGCGAAACTTCACACCTACCACGCTGCAGGGAAACTGATATTTGTGCACAGCGAGGGAGGGGGGGGCTCGACAACGCGCAGGAAGCACTAATGAGCAATCAGAAAAATGACAACGCTTCATTAGCATTATGCACGGTTTAGAGAGCGTTGTGGGCAGAAAAAGTCTTTCGCACCCGCGCAGATGATCACGCTGCTGCACAAACATGCAACAACATTAGTGCAACTATAATGCCGGTCACCGGTGCGCATGTTTTCGCGAAAAGATGACGTCACTATTTCACGCCGGACAAACCTCGTTGCATAGAATCCGCGCGGATAACGAGACCGCGGATACAAGGGCCGCCTGTATATATATATATATATATATATATATAATATATATATATATATATATATATATAATATATATATATATATATATATATATATATATATATATATATATATATTAGGTCGTTGCATAAGTTTTTGCTGTTTTGTTAGCTCTTAGGTTTGATAGTGTTTTATTCTTGCTTGTATGTTTTTTCCCGGCAAATGATATAATATTTTGTAGCTCTTTTTTCAACCTATCGATTGATCGTATTTCATTTGCATAAGCTCGTTAGCCTGTTGTTCTTTTACCGGTGAAAGTGAGGATGAACAAGACGGTAATTCGGGGAGTTTTGCTTTACGAGTTCAAGCAAGGCACTAAAGCTGCGGTAGCTGCTCGGAAAATTAATATGACATTTGGCAGTGGTACTCTTGGCGTCGGTACAGCTCGGTGGTAATTTCGCTAGTTTCGTAGTGGGAACGAGAGCCTTGAAGATAATGACCGTAGTGGGAGACCCAGTGACCTTGATGAAGACCAATTAAGGGCCATTGTTGAAGAGGACCCACGGAGATCAACTTCAGATATCGCAGAAAAACTAGGCGTTCACAAAACAACGGTTAGTCGTCACCTCCAACGAATTGGGAAGAGGAAGAAGCTGGACCAATGGATACCTCATGAACTGACCGAGATTCAAAAGTTGCGCCGTTTCGAGATTTCATCAATGCTCCTTTTGCGCAACGAAAACGACCCTTTCTTGGCACGAATTGTTACCTGCGATGAAAAGTGGATATTGTACGACAATCGGCGGCGATCATCGCAGTGGCTGGATAAAGGTGCGGCTCCCAAACGTTTTCCCAAACCGGATGTCCACCAAAAGAAGGTAATGCTTACTGTTTGGTGGTCAGCAACCGGTATTATCCACTACAATATCCTCAAGCCTGGTGAAACAGTTACTGCGCAGACATACTGCAGCGAACTGGAAAAAATGCATGAAAAATTACAGCGTACACGTCCTGCATTGACAAATCGGAAGGGTCCAATTGTGCTGCACGACAACGCCAGACCCCACGTTTCACAAATGACAGTCCAGAAACTGCACCACCTGGGCTATGAAACTCTTCCTCACCCACCGTACTCACCAGATCTGTCGCCCACGGATTATCATATTTTCAAGCACCTAGATCACTTCCTGAGTGGGAGACAGTTTAAAAATCAAGAGGAAGCAAAAACTGCCTTCGAGCAGTTCATTGCCTCTAAGACTCCGGACTTCTACGCTACTGGAATAAATGTCTTAGCGAGTCGTTGGCAGAAATGTGTAGATTGTGATGGTTCTTATTTCGATTAATAAAGTTTATTCTTTGCCGAGATATTTAGCTTTAAATTTGCGGGTTGAAAACAGCAAAAACTTATGCAACGACCCAATATATATATATGTACAAATTTTCTTTTATTTAACGGGGTTTGTGCATACGTGCGAACAACTTGCAGGACCATCGGCTGACTGGGCAGTTGACAGAAATGATTGCACTGATGACGGACCTAGGATTTGGACCCAAAGCCTTGCATTTGAATAAAACGTTTTTACTGAACGGGGAATAACCGTGATGCAAGTTGTTCGCATATATATATATATATTACCCAAAAATATATTATATATTATATATATATTATATATATTATATATATATATTATATGTTCGCATATATATATATATATTACCCAAAAACAACGGGTCTTTCACCATCGCTGACGTCGGAACTAGGCTGTTCTGAAAGATCCGATTAGTACGTTGTTCTGAGTCTGTTTTTCACTAATAAAAACCGCCCAACCACTCACTGCTTAGGGAGTCTTTTAACGGTGATTTCAGACTCATCGCATCGCTGAACTAACGGGCACACAATTGTGCGAAAATACCACTCAGGACCACATCGAAACCCGTTACAATGCATCCTATCTTTAATTTTATATGCATATATATATATATACGCACAAATGTCTTCCGTTTAAGGGAAACATCTTTCTTTTAAAATTCGCGCATTTAATAAAATCGCTTAATGGGGGCGATGTGAAATATAGGAAACTAGAATTATGCCCCAATGGCCGGCGTCGTGTGGGTGGAGCTAAAGTTACATGCCAGTCATTTCTCGTTTGAGATGCGTCCGTTCTTCATGATACGTAAAATCGGTGAATAATTGACGCAGAGTGTTAGCGAATAGGAATTCAAATCAATAATTACATGCAGCAATGGACAGAACAACTTGCACTCTAAATACTGATCCTTGTAACTGGACGACTACCTTGTGCATTCTGTCGACTTTTCAGCTAACAAACCTTGATAAGTAAGATTCATGCGGGGTCATGAGAATTTTAATGTTCCTTTTCTTAACGGTTTGAGCCCGTGCGTTCTCCATAACCTAAATCTTTGGTTGAGGGATTATAATATGCTCCGCCAAAGGATATTCGCAATTCCCAGTCTTCTCCCATCTTCTATCCATCTTGAATATCCCCCTCCCTGACCTGTCACCCACGCACTCCAATCATTTGCCCCGTTGAATGCTTGAAGTCTAGTCCCTCATATGACATGAATGGTCAGACTTTCTTCATGCGATAGGACAACCGAGCAGAATACATGGATGATAGCTCAGGGCGGACAGAAGATAGCAGAAGATCAGGAACTGTAAAGATCCTTTGAAGGGCTATTTTAGTCCCTAAACAAAGATGAACGGGGAATCTGCGGGCTAAGGCCGTTAAGAGAGGTAACTTTAAAATTCTCATGAACCAATAGAAATCTTACTTTGAAATCATGGCGCGTTCGCTGAGGGAGTGAGCAAGGTACAAAAAATAGCCGATCGACTACAGATATGAGAAACTCTGTTACCAATCCGTCTTTGCTGTGAATAATGTTTCTCTATAATTTCACCTGTTTTCTTATGTTCCTTCGCTTGGATGAATTTGCGTTACGTTGTATGTTGCACGCAAAATCACGCTGTAGTGAAATCAGGTGTACGCAGGATCGTTACAATACGCAAGAGACAATTTTTCGAATTCCCAATGCTTGGATGCTGAATTCGCATGTGGCTGAACGAGTGCGCAGGATGGGCGTCCAGGTTGCGGCTTCTCGTTTAGGATACCTGACTATTTGTGTGCAACTTTGGGATAACGTACTTTTCCTGAAACAATACGGCAAAAAGGCGCAACCTTCGTTCGTATGGCCCTTCCGTAAAATCAAGGCATAAGGCAACCGCAACTGCGTCAGAGATATAAAGCTCGTTTAGCCTGATGCACCTGCAACGTACTGCAGAAGACTGAACAAACAGCACCACCTCTTCCTGCACCTTAGGTGTCCTTGATAAGGCAGCGAAAAAGTAGGCTGCCGACTGAACATGCAATTCAGTCTCAACTGTCCACCATCAACCGAAAGGCGCCGTGGCGCAGCGCGAAGCGGGCAGCCCGCAAGGAGGAACTTGAAATGGAGATCAGCTTCGTGCAACTGGGTGCCCAAAAAAAATTTTTTTAAACTTTCCAACAGTTTCAGCGATAGAAAATGAGTTCACTTTCGATCGAACGTGCAAGCGTTCGCTTACGTCGATTTGTCACTCCGGGAAGGTGGCTGAGCAAGTAACGGTCTATTTCGAAAGGCGAGATCAACGATACAAGCGGGGGTTGAAATTGTTCGCCGGATTTTTAGTACTTGGACGTCGCGATCAAACTGGCTTGCCAAATGAACCGTACGGTATTCTTCGCCGAGTGGTTTCAATGCCAAACGCCCGGCCAACAATTCTGCGGCAATTCTAAAGGAAACGTTCGTAAGAACAACGCCTGGAAAACCAGTTCAATGCAATGAGGACCAGTTGGCGCTTGGAAATTTTCGCTGCGAGAATGCTCTGTTCAGATTTCACTGTCAAATTACCTGTCCGTGCAACTGTATACAGGTAGCGTCTAACTGACGAAGAAAAACAGATCAGTTACTCAGAAGAACTGGCGAAAAGGAGCAACCCCCAACATTCCAAAAAACTTTTTTGTTGAGCAGAAATCGCACGTCAAGCGCATGCGTTATTTTGGTACTGACTTAGGTGCGTCAAATTATTTTTCTTCCTTACTTCTGATCGGAACGCCCAATTGAGCATGGAGAAAAGCACGGCCACTTAAAGCGGAGATTCGGAAAGTGCGACACTGTTGCTGCTAGGAATGCTCTGCTGCAGTCGCCCAAGTGGGAAGGGAACCGCGCAATATTCAAATGACCAATTGGGCCAACCTTAAAGGCCCACATACTTTATGCAGCCTACTATTTGAAGGACGAAACATTTTGGGCAACCTTCTCCGACCAGTCGCCCAACCGGTCAACTGGACTTCCACAATTAGGAACCCACTTAATCGGGCGCATTGGTCAACTGGTGAACATTGAAGGGTCATCAAGCGATATTTCCGAAGGCAAATAAAACGGAAACCAGCGCTGCGGACAATCGCTTCGGGCGAACGGCTACTAAATCAAATCAGTGCCACGGCGCAACATTGCAGGAAACGGTTGACTGAGTTCCCAAGGCGAAGTGAAAGGCGAGAACTGCAGGCAGGAGCGGCCACCACGATCCTGGGCAACTTCGTGCGCACGATTTCGCGTGAGCAAGCCAAATTCCGCACTTCTCAGCTTACCCACAACGACTATACGAGGCCAAAAGCGGAAAACGGGCTAGCGAAGATGAGCGTACGAAAGTACAGGGGTAAAAAGCAACGAAGTTTGCTCCTACGTGTCGGCCGACGCCCTTGTTGTACCTTCCGGTAAGCGTACGGTAAATATGCAAATTAAGACCGCTTAGCGTAGACATTCTCAGCCTTATCTCCTCCAGAGCCAACCGCGGGTACACTTGCGCAAACAACGTCTGAGCGAGAAGAGAACGGACAATCGTAAGGTAACATGTACTTGAACAACATGAGCAAGATTCAGCTTTTCGACTCAAAGGCTGAAGTCTTGAAACGGCTGGATGAAGAGCGATGAAACTTCTGCAGGAAGTAACGAGGTCCTTGAGCAAGGCAGTTTTGCGCAAGTTTCCAATCGCGCGTTTCAGACAGTGAGGCAATGGTGACAAGACATCTCCTACGCCTCGGCAATGGTGCTGCTCGTCAGTTTTGTTTTAGCGAAATTAAACCTGCCAAATGCGAACTAGTCAACTATAACTACGCTGAGGGAAACGCGATGAAAAATGTTTGGACCTTTCCTTTCCCATGGCATGCTGGAAACGTATTGCGCAGAGAACCGTTCATGGGGAAGTGTTACCGAACTGATTGAAGTGACAACGCGCATCTTTGTGGACCCACCCCGACGAGTAGTGGAAGCTCTCTTGGATTTCCGCCCCCAAACTTCGACGGATGCTACTTGAAATGGATACAAATGCCAAATCCGCAGATACGGAACCCCAAGAGGTCATTAAACCTATTTTACCAAATTTCGCGGCAGTGATCCCGTCTACCGTTTTGAGAATCAATTAACGACGCGGCGGCAACAGGGAGCTTCCAGAGCAAAGCAAATCAGAATGCTCAGTGCAGCTGCAACCGACATTTAAACGAAGCAAACAGGATAATCACCGCGAAAGTTGGAAAAGACAGGCGAAAATCCAGCATTCACGCTAATCATTGTACATTTCTCATATATCCACTTGTCTATTTGCCCCGGATATACAGAGATTAGGCAAATCAATCTCCAGCCAGCCCTCGTACAGCGTGAGACTTTCCACGCATCGTATCTCCCGCTATACGAAAGCGCGTTATACGACACACGCAATTCATCACATTGCAGGGGTTTGGAACCAAGCGTCCTAGTCGATCGCGTTATAAGACGGCAGATTGTACGACCATGTGCAAACCTGTCCTTATATAGCGTGAAACACTCCGCTGGTAAACAAAAGGAGTGAACAATTAAAGCAAAATGTCACTCAATGGAAAATATTTAATCAGTAATGACATTCCGGAACACGTAGCACATCACGTTGAAAGGAACGGAGTTACTTTGTAACTTCTGTCGTTTGCTTATGCGCTTTCTTTTGGACGAACTGGGGTAATGCAGGATTCACTAAGCACTGTATGCTGCTGCGACTTGGTCACATTGCTCACCGGCATTAAACATTTCCTTCGCGTTCGCTCACGTGACCGGAACGCAAAACTGCGTATAAGCGAGATTAGGCTTTTCCTCGACTTGAAAATCGCGTACGATTGAAATCATACTACACCAAACGAGAATTGATTGTACTCGGTCATCGTGGCTTCCCCCTCCCCGTTCACGCTTGGGCCCCCTGCAGTTTCCAATACTTGACCAACCTTGAAATGCACCAGGGGCCCCGGAGCCGCAAGACTCCGTGCTGACAGTGGCTAGTTTAAATGATCCGAAATGAGTTGCCATCTCAGTCCGGCTTTGGATGGCATACTTTCTTTTGGCAGTCTCTCTTGGTCGCGTGGCTGCGTTGACAAAGTCCCAGTGCGACACGTTCGCTGTCCCTTTCAGCGACACGACATGGGCAACCTAAGACCAAACGTTTGCAAGCGCTAGCGCATTTCGTTGGAGATCAACAGGAGACCCCACTAAGTGTGTGCGCCATCGCTCTATTGCGTCAGCAGTTGCAGACCAGTATATTCCTGCTGACAAAAGTTTTTACCTTCATGAAGGCTTCCCTTGCCAACGTTCCGTCAAATGCGAAACTGCGTCGACCGATTGCCAAGCAGCCCGCAGGCAGGACCAATCGTATACTGTGGGCGAGCGTAGCTCCCTGCGAGTGACCGAACTTCCAAGCGACGAACACTACGGCATACCCAAACTGGAATGCAAAGGTCCACCGTGGGAGCTCGCTTCGCTGCGAACACTGCCTTTGCGGGAGTGTTTGAACAAAGGTAGCCTACTCGCAACGGCAGGTCGTCGCTTGGCGGCAAGCGGAACCGTAAGCGCCCATAAGCGAGGACCCAACTCGCAAGGAGCACCCTGCTCACTTTCGCAGCGCCCAACCTGCCAATGCTTCTAGTTAGGGGCTGATCAAAGGACAGTTGCGGCAATTGTCCGTTTTGACAGACTTATTGAAAAGGGGACGCTGATGGCCTTCGACCTCAATTTTCGGTTGGGATATTTTACGTGCAATTGGCGTCGGCGAATCGTTATGCAGATTTGATGCGGACGGCGCTGGGCAATCGAGGGCGCCGGATGCGATTAGCCAGTTGTTGGGCGCGGAGTTCCTCCGTTCCGAAGGGAAAAAACCCGCCTTCCTGCGGGCGCGCTCCCATTCACTGAAGGTGTCCCAAATGACGACGGGCCACCTTAGGGCGCCGCGTAACCCTACCGTTGCGCAATCTCAATAAGGCGAGCCGGCCGACGGCGAACCGGCGCGCACTCGCGCGATCGCCAGCAATCTGAGCAACCGGTTTACCGCGCATGCACCTCATGGACTGTTTGGGGGGTTAGAGAGGGGAAAGTAGGACTGACCTGCCTTGCGGCTCAGCTCGAGGAATGAGTCCATCTGTGGCCGACAGGAGCCGGCAAAAGGTGGCTGCGCGTCAAGTTCCATTAAATCAGGCAAGCGCGCTCGCACCGGCACTGCAAGGGACCCAATGGCGTCAACCCGAAGCGGCAAATGGGCCCTTCGCCCTGGGGTTCCGTCCAAGTAGCGTTCGTCAATATCCAATCGCTCGAACGTAGCGCAACTTTGCTGACGGCCTCAAGCAGTATGGTCAAGAAGTCCGCTGGACAAACTCTATCGGAATTAACGGTCAGAACGAAAGTTTGCCATCCGCCCGGCCGCGCTAAAGCGCCTACCTGCCGCCTTGGGGAATGGAAGGTGCCCCGGCAGCGGAGCTGCAACGTGTCGGCAATTTTCGAGACGCAATTTCTTCAATTTTGTTCACCGCGCGCTTGGGGTCGTGCTGCCGAATCCAACGAGGGCAAGGAGCGTTGGCGAACGTTGGATATTAATGGCAAAGAAATCTCGCGCGGAAGATCAGTACGCAGGTTCACTGCAACTTTTGTACTTATTTTTCCAAACAAGCGAACGCCAACTTTCCGCCAAAGCCCGACGTCGACCGCCGTTGTTGAAAGAGGGACGACGCGCAAAGGCGGAACCACTTGGGTACCCCCTCCCCTATATTGACAGTGCAACCCTGCTGGGACCTGTCGACGGTGACGCATGCCTGCGTGCCAGCCGACAGCTCGGGCAAACCGGCCGTAGATGAACAGTTCGGCGGCCCCGGAAAAAAATTGAAAGCAGTACGAATCGCTGATCAAAATCAAAAAGAGCAGAATGAGCAATTCATCCGAAGACAAATTTACTAAGTAAGCAAACTTAATGGCGCACACACCCGCTCCGCCGAGTCTACCTTGATTTAGGGCAGACAATTTGGACGGAAAACGAGTTTGCCGGAGAGCGGCCGAAAGACGGAACGAGAGCCGCCTAAAAAGTCACACCAGTTTCCCTTGCGCGCCTGAGTTGATCTTTCGCTACTATCTTTTTCCATCTGACGCCGTACAGGCCCAATTGCCAAGTAGACCGAAACGAAGACTTTAAAAGAGCCCCTTAAAAGCAACTAATCAGAAAGTGCGCTCCCGTACTCGGATCTGAGGATTCGTAAGCGAACAGTTGGCCACCTTCGAGCCCAGACTGAAAGGACTACCGGCGATTTACCGTTTTTCAGACTCTTCCCATAGCGAGCGTCATGCCGACCCAAGCGGACTACGCGGCTACCTTTGCCATTACGTTGAGCATACTCGCCATCCTGGCCACGCTGGTCACCCTGCCAGTGATCTTCCATCGCGGAGCCAATCTGCAAAGCAATATGGAAAGGGAAATGAGCTCCTTCAGGGTAAGTGCCGAAGCCCAAGCTGTGGCCCAGGGAAGGACGGCCAACAGCGTTGTTATTAATATTACAACCTCGGTAATGCGGCAGCCCTCTGGGCAAATTTAATTACGACGTCAGGGTGGGCGCCAAGGCATCAACGCCAAGGCCCAAGCGACAACACAAGTCGTTGTCACCTCCTACGCAATGGAGGGCTAACAACTTTTGTCGGCTCGCCAGGATCGCCTAACCTGATTGCGTAAATTAGTACTAATTGGCGGGTAAGAAAAAAGTAAATGGAGCAACCGCGCAATGTTGCTAACGCTTCGCGCCCAACCGCTCCTTGCGTGATTTGAAGGTGCTAAGCGAGGAGGCAATGGTCAAAGCGATTGAACTGAACCACTACTCGGTCAAGTCCCGAAAAGCCAGGCAGGTGGACGCCGGGCTTTGCGAGTGCCACGACGAGAACACGTGCCCAAGAGGGCCGCCCGGCCCGCCCGGAGCACCCGGAAAGGCTGGCGACCCCGGCAAGCGAGGCGCCAAGGGGGAAACCGGCAAACCGGGAGTAGTACCGGATATTGGAGCGAGACCGCCTGAATCCTGCCGCGTGTGTATGCCCGGAGAAAAGGGTATACCAGGACAAAGGGGCATGCGCGGACCGCAGGTAGGACTGGCGTGCATGCCGGCTAAGGAGAATGGAGCGCCGCGAAAATAATTGCAGGGTCCGAAGGGACCGCCAGGACCACTTGGACCCGACGGAAAGCCAGGCTTCCCTGGACCAGCCGGCCCAATGGGTCCTCCCGGACCGCCAGGAGAACCTGGACCGCAGGGAGAGCACGGTGACAACGGTCCCGACGGAGTGCTGGGCAGCAAAGGCGAAACCGGACCGCAGGGTCCGCCGGGAGCGCCTGGACAGCAAGGAACACCTGGAAAGCCAGGAAGTCCCGGAAAGAATGGGCCATCCGGCGGCACCGGCCCGACTGGCGCGCCGGGAGCACCAGGTGCCGCGGGTACTCCGGGTGTGGCCGGTTCGCAGGGTCCGCCCGGTGGACCTGGCAAGGACGCCCAGTACTGCGCCTGCCCGCAGCGCACAAGCGCCGCCGCCATGAAGAGAACGCTCTGATACGTAGTCCGCCCGGATGACTAACAACCATCGAGGGATCGGACCTTTCATCGGCATATTAAAACGTTAGCGCCACTTCGGCTTCCCACCAGCCAGGGAACGTTCCAATAAAACAAAAGCATGTTTGGCTTACGAGCATTCCAATCACAGCCGATTTGCATAATTGCAAAGGAACTTCGATGCGGCCGACGGTTCACCCATACGACTCCACTGCTTCAGCACGGAGTCGCGCGGCGTCTGAACGGCAAATGGCAGAGTACTTACTGGCCGTCGGCATGTACGCGAAGAAGCATACTTTGATTCGGTGCGCAAATGACGACCGCGAGGAATATCCACATTCGGGTGTACGATAAAGTGGCCTGCACTGATCGCGTAACCGCGGAAAATAATATTGGAAAATGCTTCGCCAACTTTCAGGAATATCTGCATGCCACAAGGGTTATTAATTTTCATAAAGAGAGCATATGCAAGATTGAGTACTTAACGCTGCCACTAAGCTCATTCGTGCGTTTATGAGAAATATTGGTAGAGTAGAATTCAGGCTGCGCATGTACCCTGTTGAGCGCGCAAAGCGGCATACCTTTTGCACACACTCCCAAATTCTCAAACATTAAAAGCTACGTTGAAGGGTTCAGTCGCGCAGTGCAGGCGATTATCTTAATCGCCTGACCCGATGAACAGTTATGCGTCAAAGGGTTGAAGCTGATGCGGTCGTAGAGCATCGTTCTCCTGACGTAGCTGAATATTTTACGCAACGAGGCGCTTCTTACAGTAAGGGAAAGGTACAAGGCCTTCTACGGTGGGTTTCCTCACAAGACATAATGGTACGGTTAGAAGTAAACAAGACATGAGTATCGTCGAACTTTATACAAGCATAACAATTTGGACGGAACGTTGCACGACCGTAAGCGCAAGTATGATAATCAACAGATTAAGGAAGGACACAAACAAAGTCATCACCAAAGCAGACAAAGGAAACAAAGTAGTGATTCTAGACAAAACCGACTACGTCCATAAGATGAATCTGGTCTTATCCCGTGAGGTGTATACTTCAGTACAAGAAGACCCTTCTGAAGACACCAGGAAATCACTCTCCTCCATTCTTTCGGACATGCACTCAATCTCCAAGGAGGCGGCACTGCAGAAAACGATACAGCTCTTGAAGTTTCCCTCAAACTTCAAATGACCGGAGACGTACGGGCTTCCAAAAATACACAAACCGGACATCCCTATGAGACCCGTGGTCTCCACTATCAATGGAATCACTTCGCATATCTCTCGCTACCTAAAGAGCCAAATCAAACCCTTAACCGGCAACCGTTTCTCGTCAGTGAAAAACTGCATTTTTTTCTGTACAGAAGTCAAAAACTTCCAATTAGCGGCTGGACATGTTCTGGTAAGCTACGACGTTAAAGACCTTTTCACTAGCATTCCCCTAGAACACACTCTTTCGACATTACACAGGCTTCTCTCGTCGGACGATACACTTAAGGACAGAACAAAACTAACGGCGCAACAGATAACTGAGCTAACAAAATTCTGCACGACAAAAGGCAACTTCTTCCACTTTCAAGGACATTTCTTCCGGCAACGGGACGGGGTGCCAATGGGAAGTTCACTGTCACCAGTGCTTGCGGAGGTTTTCATGGAATCTCTAGAAGAACAGATTTTTACGACTGTTCCCTCGGATATCAAACTGCTATTTTTCATACGCTATGTGGACAATATTTTCGCCATAGTACCGACAGGAAAAGAAGAGATACTTCTCTTCTTTCTAAATCAGGCTTTCCCCTCTCACATCTCTTTCACAATGGAAAAAGAAATTGACGAAAAGCTTCCCTTCCTTGATTGCTTGGTCATTAGATCTAACGAAAGCATCAAAACCAGAGTATACCGCAGGGAAACTCACTCTGACAGATATCTAAACTACAGTTCCCACCACCCACCATCGGTCTTCAGAGGCATCATGCACGGAATGGTCAACAGAGCCATAAATATCTGTGATCGAGTGTTTCTACATGAAGAATTAAATTACATCCGGAAAGTTTTCACGACATATGGCTACCCCAAAAGATTGATAGAAAGTATCATCAACCAACGACTGCGCACACAGGAGGCGAATAGAGAGAGAAATTCCTCAGAAACAATTCTGATGATGCCTTATCAAGCGGGATTAACTGAGAAAATTACACGCTTGGGCAAACGTTTGGACTTCAGAGTCTTCTTCAAAAGTGCCCCGAACCTTAGAGCTATTCTCAGAAACGACAAGGTGAAGATCGAGAACGAATCAAAACCTGGCGTCGTATACCTAATCAAATGCAGTTGTTCAGCTAAGTATATTGGTGAATCAGGGAACTCACTAGTCCATCGGTTTAATGAACACATGAAGTACCTCACAAGATACAGGAACGCTAAGGACCGACTAGAAGGGCACATAAACTAAAGGAGAGGACGACATCAAACCAACTGACCCATACAGCGCAATAGATCAAGCCTTAAGAGCATCGGCATTGGCTGAACACGCTTCCACCTGCTCATGGATCTTAGAAGGACAGGTTCTCTGTCATGAACAACATCACCTAAAGCGGAAAATTAAAGAAGCCCTTTACATTAGGCACAACCAGACCATCAGCAGAGACCGAGAAATAGAAGTAAGTGATGTCTGGCAGCAAATAGCTACATCCGCCCAATGCTGTCATATTTCATGTGATTAACAATTCCCTCCATACGCTATTTGGGATTTTCTAAGCCTTTCAGGAAGAAGCCTCAATCGAGCGTTATCAATCCAGACCAAATCACGAAAGAGGAAAAGGTAGAAAAGAAGAGCAACGGAGAGCCGAACAGCAAGGAGCAGGAACGATTGATTTTTGGGCGATCAAAACAACTGACGTCATCACCGTTTTCGACCTTGCTCTTACGGATCCCATTGATACCAATGTTTGACTAAGACATGTTTACTTGACCTCAAACCCTTTTGTATGGCGCACAATCCGTGCCTGACTGTTCATTTTTGATGCTGAAGACGGGAGTCGGTTCTCCCGAAAGCTACGTCGTGGGTAAGCTACCCAAATAAAAATTGTTTCTCACAGGCGGCACGTATAGAAGAAGGAAGTTATGATATTACACGGGCCTGTACGAAGCCATATTTTTCAAGTATGGATGAAATGAAAATTATTAATATTTTCGTGACGAAAGAGGGCAGAGAAGTAGGAAATGAAAAAAAGGGTCTGTTTACAATTTCACCCGCAAACAACAACATCCGTGCTAACCTTGCCCTACTGACGTAATTGATCAATATTGACGGGTGGTATAGCGCCGACATGGGCGCTGCGTGGTTACCTTGCTTAGCTTTGCCATTTAGGACAAGCTCATTAGAGGTGTATGTTTATTGGGAGAATAACGTGAATCGCGAAATCGACAGCCATCGTCGGTTGACGAGTACGCGAACAGAGCGCACAGGAAAGATCGGATGTGTTTTGGTCTAGGCTTAGATATCGGCAAAAACGGCAGCCAGCATCACTCGACCAACACAAAAGCAGAGCGCACTGGAAAGCTCGGATGACACAATGAAATTTATTAGAAACTATGTAATGCGAAAATCTGAAACGTACAGATTTAAGTTATGTACGGATCAGACGGGTGGTCGGCAGACTGCAATGTCCGCGAGGATCTTTGTAAACGCATCTTCCATGGGTCGCAGTCTCCGGCGCCAAACGTATTCGCACATATATGATTGTAGCATGCGCCTATGCGTCCCACAACGCGCCTTGTTTTGTCGTTTCCCCTGAGCCCACATGGATTACAACTTTTGCATATGGGCCCGCGTTGCCGGATTGACAAAATTGATGGAGTGATTAAGACGCAAGTGCGTGTAAACGTCCTCCGGCAGATTGCGCGGTACCCATGCCATTCGTCTGAAATGACTGTGGAGCCAGGTCGAATATGGTGCTTAATGAGGGGCACAAGCGTGGCGCTGCTGCAGTTAGGAACGGTCACCAAGGAACACTCGCCAGTTTCGCGGTAGACCCCTCCGAATACCCATTGCTGTGGGTAGCACCTGCCACGGTTGTGCTTCCTCTTCGCGAAGAGACTTTCGTCAACTTCAACTGTGAGCGCATAAAGCCCGATCAACGCTGGGTTCCGTTGGACAGACTCCACCGCTATTTTTTGCATGGCGGGGTTCCATTCAACCGCTCTGCGGGGCGTCATGCCCAGCTCCTGTTCGCAGAAGCTACATGTCGTGTACCCACGACTCGATGCGTATATGAACTGAATTGCTGTTTTAAAGGGCAGTGCATGCTTATTAATGAAAATGCTAAGGGGATTTTGGAAAATGTGCGCGACTGCTGATGAATGAATGCGTAATTTACTGGTACAACAAAATCAGACAGGATAAGTAAGGGTAGTAAGGCTTACCGATTGCGAAAGCTTTATATACTGGGACTCATCATTGGGCAACCGGAGGGTCAGCTCACTTTGTAACGGCGACCCGTGCTCTGCCCCAACTTGAATTTTTGCCTTCCAAATGATTATCGTATAAGCTTCAACGCAGATTCGCACGTTGCGCTTCGGAAAGAAGTCTGTCACGACCCTCTTGGGTCAACTTAGCTATCTGAATTGTAACCTTAACAGTATTCAGGTTTAACACTACTCGCAAACAATGCAGAAACTGAGCGGGAGAGTGACTGCTGCTCACCTAAGCACTAGACAATAGCAAAGCCGCTACTACTAAATGGTATAGACACCATGTGCTTTAGTTTTGGTCTTGGGCTCAGGTAGCCAGCATTTGCTCGCTGACCATTGTATAGACAAACTTGATTACTGTTAGCTAATTGAGCCATAGCTTTCGAAATTCAACAAAGGCCACGCAGCGCACTACTGCCCAAATTGACGGCGTGCCTTCGCACGTCTGAATATTGCTTTACAACTTCTCGATAATACCCATGCAAGACTGTTCAACTTCCCGCAACTGGGAACGAACGTTTGGAATTGGATTGTAGGGAAGAGCTTGTTTAGACGATACCTTTATTCACCAGAACCAGTACAGTAAGCCTGTAAAAAGATGTGCAGGGAAATGATGTGCGATTACGCTCGCTACACTACTCCCCGGCGAGAATGCACTTGAGAAATGCACTAAGGGGCGAACTGAGTAGAAAGGAGAAGAGGAAAATATAGAGTGGCACTTTAACCCACCGAACGCTCCCATTTTTGCCGGCAGTTGGGAGCGCTTACACCTATACCTCGCTATAATTGCGCCTCGCTTTATTGCGCTTCGCTATAATTGCGCCGGCGGCGCCTGCAACATTGACTATGTAAACTGGGTGTCGGTCCGCGCTGGACACTTCATCTCTATTCTTCGAAGTGAGGATACTTAAACGTATTCGGATGAGCGACCTGTTAGCGACTCGCTAAGAGTTCGGATAGTGAATAGTAATTTTTTAGCAATAAAGATGTGCAGGGAAAAATAATGTGCGATTACGCTCGCTATAGGATGATAAACTCTCGCACAGTAAAACAAGCATGTTCTATGAACATTAATAGATTGCACGAAACGACGCACAATAGCTTATTTGGCGGCCAAATGCCTCGCCGTCGTGATTCCCACCATCGCTTAACAGCGGCAGTCAAGCGTCCGAGTTGGCTCCGTAGAGTTGCAATTTTTCATCTTCGCTTAACGATGCATTTCGCGATAATAACACTGCCATGGTGTCTTCCATTCAAACTAGATATTTTTCTTACGTTGTTAAACGCCAAGAGTAGAACTAGGGTCTTCCCGAGTAATGAAGCTATTCGGTTACAACTAAGACAACAATGCACTTCGTTGCATTTATCGCAACCAATAAAAGTCAATTATCAATTCCCCGGAAGCTCCAAATTATCGCCACGTCAGTTCATGATCCTGAGCATCAGATAAAAGGTGTATTTAAAGCGTCGCTCTATCGCACCTAAATCAGTGCTTTCTCCGCCTCTGTCAGATGAGGTTGCGCGGTGAAAGCTCAGTTTAAAGCGCTTCCTGACCGAATGCGAGTTGTCTTCAGCTGTCTGTTGTGCGTCAGATGTTCAATGGCGAACGTCATCCGCTGCCGTTCAGACTTTCCATTGTGCTCGACATGATGTTTAACTACAGCAGAATATTGTACAGTGGGTGCGCGTCATTTCACAGGGAAAGTGAACCGCGCATGTGCTCTTACCAAGAAGCAGTCCAACCCTCACATCTGATTGAAAGGATGCTGGCAAAGGTCTTGATAATCACCTTTTGTGTATGCGCCCCAATAACGCAACCAGAGCCGGTAAGAACGACATGCTGTCTATTTCTTGGGTTGATGTGCAGGTCAGATTCCTCAATTTAATACTTCACTGCGGTTGGCGTTATGCATTGGTAGTTGTATGTTACCAGAAAGAGTAGAAGTAACTGCGTTAAAGTTTAACGATATGGCACACGGTTGCCTCTAATTTTACGACCCACCCAGGGATGCTATAATAGTTCATGGAACACGATAGTATCAGACGACTGATGGATAGTGGCATACATTATGACGATATCCTTCCTGTGCTGATGTGCTCCATTCACGTTATGCTGCACTGGGTTCTTCAAGTTTGATATTCAGTGGCCAGGCGATGAGAGAGCTCGCTTTGCGAATGTACGTTTGGTGCTGTGAAGTGTGACCTGAGCTGCAGCTGGAGCAGGCGCTTATGAACGATATGCGCTTTATTACAAACATAGGAACAGTGCAATTTTGGCGGATCTGACAGGAGGCATTTTGTATTTCCACGATATTTCTGTCTATGATAGCTAAATATGGCATCCAACATGTTTTGATCCTGCGACTCCGTTGAGCTAGCAGTAGTGTTCAAGAAATATCAACGAAAATGCAACACCAGAAGATATCTGACGATATCTGACTGGACACAGTCAGTACTTCCGTAAGAAATTGCTTTTATTGCGTATGAAAACTAACGCCGACATGATGACAGTAGCGGAAAAAAATTTGATTAGCGCAATGGATACCTTGAAACATGCGCTCCTACTTGACCATTCAGTAGTGAGAAATGAACGATATGAGGGGCGCTCAAACGCGCTGACTCAGTTGCTGCAAAATATTGAATCCTTAACTTTGGCCAGCAACCAATCAGCAATTCCATCCACTTTAAATTTGTACTGCCATATAACCTTCATGCGTGAAGAAATTATCGAATCGATTCGAAATTGGCAGCAGCGCGACGATATGCGCCGTAAACCGAGCGCTCTGCGTAATGGACCTGCTGAGCATTCCATTTTCGCTGCTCGATTAGCAGGAGTCCACTGTGCAGTTATACGTGCAAGCAGAAACGTCCATCCCCGGAACGATTCGCCGAGTCACCACCATGTCGCCCAAATAAAGCCCCTGTGACCTACAGCATTTAGAGGATGGCTACGTCTGGTAACTACTGCGAAAGAGATGCTGCAAAAGCTGTTGCTGAAGATGGTAGTGCAACATGCAATAACAATGATATATGATGGTCAAATGCAGACTGAGTAGCTGCCATTTGGACGAACATGCAGAAGAAGATAATGCAAATCATTCTGGCCAATCTTTGCTGCACCTTGTTGACGAACTTCCATTCTTATGCGCAGCTGCTCCAAACAAAGACGCGCTGAAGAAACTGTGACTCGTGATGTTACCGTGCCTTAAGCGAACGTATAAACTTTACGGCTGCACGAACATTGGGTAATCTAAAGGATGAATGCAACTACAGTTCGTGTTGGCGCCAACTTAACGATATGCGCCTTAATCGCGAACGCTTACATGTGCAGATCGAAAAGTCGAGGCGCATTGGTTTATTGAAAGATGTGAAGGAACAATCTGGTTTAATGTGGAATCGTAATCCAGAGTCGCGGTAGAACGATATGCCACGATGACAGTGGCTAATTTGTTCAAGTTAAATAGCATGACTGAAAGTGGCAGCTTCTAGAAGATATCCTGAAAAGCGCATGACCGCGTCCAACGACTCCAAACGATATGTGCACGTTTGCCTCAGTGCAGCATGCCTGGATGAAAATGGGGCAGTTTTACCCTGCTGTGTAGCCATAAAACAGCTCACGTTATCTCCTCGACGATATTGGGCTACTGTCATTGGCTAAAGAACATGATGTCTTCGTGAATTGATGGAAGACGAGAAGCAGGCAAAGTATGCCTGCAACCTTGTTCTCGAGCGCTGTACTACGGAAGGATGTGTCCGCATGGAAAAGAAACCTGTTTCCCCAAGATTTCAAAGGCCTATATCCGATGGTATTTCAACGGTTTTCCGTAAGGCGCATCGCTATGCCAGGGACTACTGTGAGCGGCGCAAAAGATATTTTGGAGCTGATAGAAATTTGGAAAGCTCAGTTGAAGGGAACGCTCAAGTTTTTTGGAATTGCAAGAAAGGTGCAACAGTGCATTAATCCGAAGAAAATGGTACAATTTGTCTATTAAAGCCAAGTTTCATCATTGTATGGAGGTTAGCCTTCGTGATGAAAATAACCTCCTTCCTAGTCGTCCTGCACTTATCCACGTTTTGCTAGTAAGCGGACGGTTGGAAGTAGTCGATATACGATATGCAAAGGATGATGGGTAACAAAAGAAGACTCAATTGATGAAGACGGCACTGCTGCAAGATGTAAACAGTTTTACGTAGAAGAAACATTTTCTTCACGAGTCTTTGACTGTCATTTTATGTTGTCCATGATGTTGAAAGATTATTAAATCTGATACTTTTAGTTGATCTGTGGCGCATTTCTGCGAGACAGGGCTATGCAGGTTACCTGCTCCCTTATCATGCGCAAGTATGAGCTCTGCTGTAAGCGTTCTTTGACCATGTTCGTTTCATAACAATGAAGATAGCATTGCACAAATGAATATGAAGAACCATCTGGCGGTGTACTGCCCTAGATTTAACAGTCACCTATTAACATGTTATAGAATTTCTGGGTAATCATTGGAGCGATAACACTGGTTAACAGGGGCTCTGCAAATGGAGCAAGCTGGGTCTGATCAGTCGGCAATCATTATCATTTTAATAAACTCTGCGGTAGACCACAGGCTCATGAACATTCATGGTAACCCGGCACGGCAAAGCAGATAGCCGACTTGACCGATCAAGATCCTATTCTGTATCGAGTGAGAAATTGGCTGACCAAAGGCTGGCCGTCAAAGATCGACTCGAGTGAATTGAAGACATGCTGGTGTCGTAGGAATGAGCTATCCATTCACAAAAATTGCGTACTATGGGGCTGCCGAGTCGTTGTACCTGCTAAGTTGCGACAGTTAATACTAAGACAGTTACACTGCGGTCATCCTGGCATAGTGTGTATGAAATGTCTTGCATGTAGTGTGGTGGCCAAAAATGGATCTGGATATTGAAGCGTTAGTTCGTTTGTGCGTACAGTGTCAAGAATCAAGTTGTGAACCCCTAGACTTCAAACGAATAGCTGGCCTCCGCCAAATGCACCGTGGTCGCGTGTGCATGTTGACTTTTTTAGTCCCTTTCAAGGGAAGATATTCTTTATAGCGGTTGACTCGTTTTCCAAATGGTTGGAAGTCCGTATCATCTCGTCGACTTCGTGAAGAGCAGCAATTGAAGTTCTTAGAGAATTATTTGGAACTCACGGTCTGCCGGACTGTTTGGTTACTGACAACGGCACTGCATTTACTTCAACAGACTTTTCTGAATTTATGAAGTCAAATCACATCCGTCACTTGAAAACAACGCCTTTTCACCCGTCGTCAAATGGACAAGCAGAACGATTAGTACAAAGCGCAAAAGCCTTTTTGAAGAAAGACTCGTTAGTCTCGTAGAGCGCTCGCATAGCTCGCTTGTTGCTCACACAGCTTGTTACTCCAGACCCGGTAACAAACCTCAGTCCGGCGGAATTACTGATGAACAGGAAATTGATCATGTGCATAGAGCGTATACATCCGACTTGCCATTTGTCATCTGACTCAGACTCAAACTTGCCGGGAAAACATTTTGAAATTGACAGTCTCGCATTCGCTAGGCACAGATGGAAGAGAGCGATAGTAATTAGCAGAATTGGACAAGTGATGTATTCTGTTCGTACGGAAAATGGTCTGATATGGACCCGACATGTAGACCAACTAAGCCCTCGAGCCAGCAAATAGACGTCGACAACTTAAAAGGGGGGAGGATTGTTATATCGTTGCTCTTCTTACTGTTTTGTCTGCAGGTCAGGTACCACTGTATAGACAATAAAAGAGTAGTTGGTACGCAACAGACCGTCAAAGCGTTCAAAATGATCAGTAACACTGTTAATGCTACTGTTCACTGGCATCAAGGAAACATCTGGTTAGTGTGACATCAAAAGACCATACGGTCCACTTAACTTAGAATTTGATGTAAAGTACAGTTTGCTGCAATGTTCGTGAGCCACTCTTCTTTGGCTTCCCCTAATATGTACTTCGTGACTATCCATGCTTTTTGCTCATCGTACATGTAGGGTCAAAGCCCAGTGACTTGAGAACGTCGCTGTGATGATCTTCCGAATGTAGTCGGTCTGATTTAACGGGATCGCAGAGTTGCCGCTTTCAATTTTTGTGGTAAACAGTTCTTCAGCGTAATGGAAAGGCAATTCCAGAGAAACAGTCTGGCGGGTATCTGCGCGCCATAGCTTATAATTTTCGTGGTATAAAATTTTGAAAACTATATCTCATCTAAGACCCTTGCAAATCCGCTGCAGAGCAACGCAAACTGCGGTACAACCTAGCGATCTATCAGTGGCGCAACAAGCATGAGTATTATTAATTCTAAGTACATGCGCAAAAGCAACCATGTCCCAGCGACTACTAAAATGAGCACATTACAATGCTGTTGAAAACTTTGCTCATATACATTATTTAACTGGAATAACTAGAATCGAATCTGCAATAAAGCGAGACAGACCTGCACATCGAAGGGCAAAGGAAAAGCTAACTACCGTGCTATACCGAACAGACTAATGTTGATTTTGATTTTGGGAAATCGTCTTGGAATGGATGGATAAAAGGAGCTGGATTGCACTGCTTTGTTTTGGATCGAATGCTGAATGTTTAGCGACGGAAAAGTTAGTGACGATCTTCTTTGGTGACCTGAACTTTTGGCTGTCAACATGTAATACTTGATTAATCGTTTATGGCGTTCGGGATTTCTCTTGGCCCGTCTGCAGTGACAAAGCTATCTGACAGCTCGATAGGGCGACCAACGAGTGCATCGATGACTGACAGGGTGGTCGGTGCATGAATAATGTACTATGGAAGTTAGGCAAGGATTTCAAAAATCGATTTGCGCATTTTGAATTTCCATCATCTCCTTGACTCTTTCCTATCATATTCCTTGTCCTGGTTTTAGATCCTGTTCTTCTCAGTGCCTGGCCCGGCTCCACGAACGTACACCTTCATAACCCTTCCGTGAAACCTCGTCAGCGGGCGTGTTGATGCCATGGTACGGCAAAGTAGACATATCCGCCATGACGCCAAGGCGGATACGTCCACTTTGCCAATCACTACACGATGCTGGCCTAAGCTTAATACCATCTTCTCCGTGTTCAAAATGCTGGGCACTTCTTCAGCTTTACGATGCAAGTCCAAATTTTGTTAAGCCGGCTCACTAGAGCCGGGGTCATCGCTTCATTATGTTGAATGAAGAATATTCCCTAATGCAATGAGGATCAAGAGAGAGACAGAGTTCGAGGCTATACGAAAAATCAGTATTTATAAACAACTTACTACTGCAGAATCATTCCGAAACAAATGTAGCCTTTTACGCTCCCTAAAATGCAGCATAACCGTGGCACAGTTTCGCAAATGAGTTCAGTCCTCACGTTGATGGTGTATCCTTTAGAACTGCAATCACGAGCTTGCAAATGGGCGTCTTAATTTTGAAACTGGAAGGGCAGCTTCGCGATCGACCGAGCAGCATCGAAATTAGGGGCGAGGCTCCGCACTTGGGAGCAAAGTACAGTGGAACCTCGATCACAACAAACTCGAAGTTAACAACTTTCGCTAATAACAATTCGCTAATAGGATACAGTACGATAGAATAATGTGGAAGTCATGAGCGTTCGATCTCTTGGGACATTTTTCTTCTTCTTACGCGCTTCCCTGGCATGCTGCTATTGCTTTAGGTCTAAGCGTGACTACTGGAACTCCTTTACTGTACTAATATGCAATGTTTCTCACGTGCGACTAAGAAATGCAGATGGAACCTGAGCATAGTTGGTTCCGTCACTCTACTGTTTCTGTTTTTGGACAATTTTTGGACAAAGATTAAATTTTTGCTCGCGCTGTTATAGTTAATTTGAACTCGGCAGTCATATAGCCAAGTTTCTTTAAAGAATGAAGCTTAAAGTACATGAAAACCTGGGCAATGTGATGGGGTAAACAGACTCTCGATTATAACAGAAATTTCGAGTTAACAACTGCCCTCTGGCAAGTATTATTGTTATCATCGAGGTTTCACTGTATTGTAAACGGCAGCAATGCCCTGCGGCTGGACAGCGAAACGTCGAAACTGGAAAGAAAGGCTGACTACGAGGCGGCATACCCTCGCAACCAGAAGTGGAGGATCGCAATTGGGCTGGCTGACCTCAAAACTAAGAGCATATACAAGCCACCGAAGTTGGAAGAAGGCTTCGCAAACTATCCTTAACAGGTCAGCGGCAGCGAAAGGTAGTGTATTAATATCATTTGTCCTCGCTGGCCTCAAGTCGACCCGGCGACGGTGATTTACTAAGGTGAACAGACCCGTCGAAACGACCTGCTGTCGACCTTTGACTGGCAGGGTGTTTCCTTAGAAACGTGGCCGCCAAAACATAGTCGCTGAAAAGATATGCGCCCATGTGCAACGATTTCCTTTATAATAGAGAAGTGCAATTCTCGCTTCCGTAGTAGGATTACTAGGGGGGAGCGCTTCAGACTGGCTAACAACCGGTTGTTCTGTGCAACGCTTTATTACGGCAGATGAGCGACAGGACATAGCAACAGATAGCGAACAACATCGACAACGGCAACCACCAAACTTACGACCAAGATGTGATGTAGGTCGCAGGGGCTCTTTATATAAGCGTCCATCCTAGGAGTCAGCTGCAGACTAGCGGCTGCTAATCCCTTCGGCATGACGCCTATCACCTTGGTCATCGTCAAGTAACAGCTTGTGGTTGGCCATTGCATCTGGTCCTGAGCCTTGAGGGCTTCACACGGACTCAAATGATAGTCTGGCTGCGCCTGAATAGGCTAAATAGGCGTCAGGCTGGTCCTGGATAGGAGTCACGCTGAGGCGATGGAAGCAAGCTGACCCGCTCGCCACGCATTCTGATCGGTATTCAGTATCAATCGCAAAGCGAGATAACATTACTGCCAAGACATGACCTTAAAAGAATCGAGTAATCACGGAAAATTGTACCCGTTGCTGAAAGCCACGTTAATGGAAAAGGTGCCTATTTCCAAACAACTTTTCCATTAACGTGGCTTTCAGCAAAGGTTACAATTTTCCGTGATTTCTCGATTCGCTTAAATCGATGAGCCCGTTACAAACACTGACATACCAAGAAATGACCTTGCCTGCCTAGGTCTTAGAAAACTACTATGTGATTTATTTATGCCATGTATAAATAGTGGCATTGGGTTTGCGGAACATCTATTTTTTAATGCAAGTAACGCGAACACCACCAGGACAGGAAGGAATTACGAGCTACAGTACTAATAGTAATAACGTGCTTAGGGAAAACGCATTTCGTCAGGAATATTGGAGCATAGGAGGACTGGCGGCGGACAAAGCAGACGTTATCGTGAACATTTCTAGGCGAAATACTGCCTACAGCGCAGCAAGCTGGTAAAAAAGGCGAACTCGGGGCAATTTGGTGCTTTAAAATTATTTGTAGCTTAAAGCTCTAACCTTCGTATCAAATAAAATTACTGTAGTAATGCGTGTCAACCTTGTGAAGTGACAACCAGACGCCTGGTAAACGCTGTCTGCTGTTTCCTGACGTCACCTTTCCGAATAACTCCAGCCGCAGCATCTGGTGATGTAACATTTCTCTTGTCCCCACATTTGATCCTTTCGGTTGTCGCTTGTTGCAAATGCCCGTAGACGAGCGTTTGCCCGCTCTCCTTCAGCAGGTGAGCCTGCTGCTCGCTGGCCACTTGTCAGGGTGGATCTTCTCAACTGCCAGCCCCATTCGTTTAGTCCCATAGGTTTATTTATGTGCCGGGAATGACTCACTGCGTGGCCGTTCCTCACTGCTAATCTTCAGTTCCCCTTGATATCAGCTGGTGTGCAGGAGCACTTTACTACTGTGCTTTTCAACAGCCG
This sequence comes from Trichuris muris, assembly GCA_000612645.2. NCBI lineage: Eukaryota > Metazoa > Nematoda > Enoplea > Trichinellida > Trichuridae > Trichuris > Trichuris muris. Next base: position 7,594,297 of record CBXJ02000282.1, read on the forward strand.
CGCTTTAAATTCTTTACATCGAGCGAGACTTGGCTAGCGGCGAGTCGACGCGTTTTCCCGACGTTGAAGTTCGCTCGTTCAGTTTGTCATTGAACATCCGCTCTGTTGGGTGATTCGTCCTTCTGCACTGTCCTCACCCAGCGATCGCCGAGGCACTCGACTTTCGTTAACCGTTCGCGCACTCATTGTTCAACGCCTTTTGCAGTTTTGCTATGCGAACAGTGAATCAATGGCAAAGGAGGTAGGAAAGCACGCCTCACCTGGAAGAAACCAGGGATCATCTATCACCTTCGTTCGATGGCTTGACCAGATGGAAAAGGAGTTCGACAATGCGCTGGTGGATGTGGACCTGATTTTGGGCGACATTGACGCCGATCAATTGGAATTAACCCTGGAAGGGCGCCGGAAGCTCACCGTACTTAGCTCGTCCTTTGCATCGCTCGTGCACGCCTGTCAGACCCTCTCTTTGGAGAACAGCATCATGAAGGTATGCAGGTTTTTTGTCACATCCACTCTATAGGTGAGGTAGCCCAGCTTAAACTGGCAAAGCTTGGTCAAGTGGGAGAAAGAACGAGAGGGAGAGAACACTTCTTCAGAGCAGCTCTTCTTGAAATGGGTTTTAATTCTCCGTTCGTCCTTTCGGCTTGAAAAAATATGCAGCCAGTTATTAGCGTGCCGCGAATACGCAAGCGTCTGACGAGCGCGCGAATTCTCCTTGCGAAACTTCGTTTCCTTGTGGGACCGTTAAGAGCGTCTTGACACTTTCCGCCGCGAATAGGAACATCGACCGAACCACGGCCATAGCCAAAGCCAGTTGTTGGATGTCACGGTCAAGTCTTAAATCCGTTTGAACCCGTCTGACCAGCTTCAGCTTGCTTCCGAAGGATACCTTCGTCGATTTGCCGAAGGCTCGGCGGGATTTGAGCCGACACGACGTTGGGCAATATAAAATTCAGCCGTCTCGATGGTGCTTTTGCCTTTTATGGGTAATGGCGCTTAGAGGCTTGCATTTTTCGCGCTCATTGAAACTTTCATGAACTCCGGGCCTTTTAGGGCCACTTGAATTGATTTTGAATTGTCGCCCACCGATGGTAAAGTATCCGCGCCCTAATCGATGAACTTGCCAAAATTCATCTGACAACCCATTGGCGACAGCGAAGTCTTCCCGGACTTCCGCTCTCCTGCGTTCGTCCAACGGTTCCTTCATCGTTTTGTAATGACAATCTCCGTGTGACGCGTGACATGCTCGCTCTTATCGTTCTCATTTCGAGATGCGGACATTAGCCGAACTTTTGCCGGTTGCTCATTCGATTGGCGATCCCCTAATTGTGCCATGGTGGTCCCCAGATGACGACCAAGTTGATTGCTTCTATTTAAACTTCCACTGTTCGTCCATTAGATTATCGACGCCTTTTGAAGGTTCGCCAAATTTAACCGCGTCCCTCCGCCTTGGCCGCGGCCGTCCGCATCTGTACTTGCAACTACCCCTGTGCTTCATTCACCTTAAAGGCAGCAACAGCAGACGGCACCCCGTCGACCAAATCAATGCACGAATATTGCCTTGGGCGCAGCGGAGGGGAAGCTGTTATGAAATAATGAGGCGTAAAATTTCTGTAGGTCGCGCACGGGTGCTCTTTAGTCTTCGGATTTCGTTCAAATCTAAATCTGAACGTCTTGATACGTACGCAACCTTGATTTGCCCACCGCACTTCGCAGTTCCATTTGGTACAACGGGGAAAGGTTGAGCGCCACCCAAAATTGAAATGCGGAAATCAAAGCGCTTCCTGGCGTTCAGTCGGTCATAAGAGACTTCCAATGGACCGTTTGTTGTCCTCCTTCCACACTTCGCCACTAGGAAAATGTGCGTCCCAAATTTTGTTCGCCTATGTCGGTTGAATCGTTCCGCTGATTGGATTTAGCTTCTTGGGCCAACGGGGCGTGCATTCCAAGCATGCCATCGTGGATTATGAAACTACTTTTTTAAATGCAGATTTACAGCCGTTCGGCCACCCAACGGGCAGCCTTTCGGAATGAGCTCTTCAAACGCTTCGCCGGGCGCAGTATCCTCGAAACGGTGCACCCTGAGGTTGGTCAGCTGGCAAGTCGCTTTGAAGATTTGAACGTCGGCAACGAACGCGGGATGATTTCGAAAAGTGACTGCTTCGGTTGCCCAAAATGCGCAGCAGCTTAAACGTGTTGCGCATCGCGTCGTTCGCGTTGGGTCCAACTTGCGCATCCAAACTGCAACCTGAAATTGGCCCTCCAACTTGAAATTCCTAACGGTACTATTCGCAACGGGCCAAAGTTGAGCTCCTTTCGACCGAACGAGGCTGATGGCGGCGAAGTGACCTCGGAAGTTTATTTTTTATTGCCTCGCAATAGAACTGATCGTCAGGAAGAGGCGTCGTGCAACGGCATGGGAAAATTGATCTCTCTTTACGATGGAAAAGCGGTTGAACCGGGAAAACTTTGTTCCAACGTGAGCGAATTCAATTTTTCCATTAAGTGGCCAACGTCATCAGGGACTTTGCACCTTCCACTTTGGCATATTGTTGAACTGGGCCGCTTTTCGCCCGGTCAAAGAGACCATCGCCGAACGAGCCGACCGGCGCGCGCTCCATTGGTCCATAGCTCCGACGTCATTATTTGCTTGCTTTCCCCTGGGGTATCATAAGGCAGACTTGGAGAAATGTTGAATCAAAACGGCGCCGGCCGATTTATTGGGCGTACCACTTGCAGCTTTTTTTTACTTCTCTCCCCTTTTTCCCTTTCGCGGATCTTTCCGTAAAGTCTGCCGCCATCCGGCGAACGATTAGTCATCTCCCCATGCCAAACCGGGCATCAAATGGGCTTTATCATTAAAACGCCATTTGGTGTGCCGCAGCAAACAGTTTGAAATGTTCCGAGAGAAAAGTTTTTGAAATTTGCCAAGAAATTTAAATTGTTGAATCGGCAAGGCCGCGTAACTTCGGCAGGCGACTTCATTTCGAGCTGCCGTGCAATCCTGTTTGCTCGGCAAACAAATATGTTCGCCAGGAAGTGAAGCGCGGACGAGTGGAATTCTTAACGAAAAAATTGGACGACGAAGGCGTGCCACCGAAAATGCCGAGAAACTGACTTGAAAGGCCGAAGGGCACCGCGAGAGTGTAACCCCTTTTCCTCACGCGTTCCCATGTACGGTTTAACGTGTTGCAATTTTTGGTGGTCGCACATCTGTTGCATCTTCAACTTTAGAAATGTAACAATTTAAAAATGAGCTGCGTTATGGAGGGTCGGTGCAGCTGCAATTTTAATGAAACGATCTATTGCTATTCACGTAGGTTATTTGCAGGAAGTATGCAAGTGAACTTTGTCCAACGGAGCAGACCGTTGCAATGAAACGTGGCAATAGCGATTAGTAAATCGCAGTGTTGCGATCACTGACTTAGTTTACTTATATATATATATATATATATATATATATATATATATATATATATATATATATATATATTTATATATATATATATATATATTATATATATATATATATATATATAATATATATATATATATATATATATATATATATATATATATATATATATATATATATATATATATATATATATAGGACGCATTGTCAAAGTGCTATTTCGCTTACGTGGATGGGGCCAAATAGCTGCAGAAGGTCCGTTTTCCCCTTAGTAATTTCTGCTGTCCAAGCGAAGCTTCGTCCAGTCGATAGAAAGCAAGCATTTTGTTATGTGCATATACAGGCAGTTCTCGTATAACGCGAGCGTTTGGTCACTTGAAAATCCTGAAAAATCTCGCGTTATATGAAATCGCGTTATAGGAGACATGTAAAGTATAGGAAAATCACGATTTGGTTCAAAGCGTCAGAAGGATTGTTTACTTGTAAACAACAACGGAGAGATATGTTAAATAAGCTGGGTTGAAACAGGAATTATGATGTACCTGAGCTACTTATTCTACCGTTAGGCACGCTGACGTATGGATCCTCTTCCACGGGGTCTGAATAACATTATCTTTTACGGCGATCATACATTAACGGCAGAGCTTTTATGATAGAACTCTTTACAGCGGACAGAGTTCAAAATGGCTTCAGGAGCGGCGTGCTTGCGTCTTTAGCTTGTGGAAAGAGTCCCTCTCAGTACTAAAATAAACGACCTCATACCCAGGAAAGAATGGAGTTCCGTTGGACTCACTTTTTTAATCTCAGTATCCTTTGTTACGGGCGAACTGAGGTCCAATTAGATGTAGAAGGTAGCATTGTGATGAAGAATGAAGAAACATTGTGACGCCTTGGTCAAGCGGTTGTAACAAAGAAGTGGTCCGTGCAGGCAAGAAAACAAAGTAGACATTTGGGTCTAGCTCAGCTATCATAGGTGGGTGGCTTGGCGCGCTATCCATGATTACGAGAACTTTAAAAGTCAAGTTCTTCTCGTTCAAGTATTTCTTAATGTCATTCACATAAGCATTAGAAAAAATATCAAGGCAAACTTGGGCGGTCATCCATCCTCTTTTGCTGTACCTGTACTAAACGCCCAAACTGCTTTTAACAATTCCCCTTAGGGCTCGTGGATTGGCATGACGATGAATCATCAATGGCTTCAGCTTAAGATCCCCACTAGCGTTGGCACCGAGCATTACAGTCACACGATCTTTCGCAGCGCAGATTCCTGCAGCATGCCTACGCTCTCTGGAAATGTAGGTCGTTTTTGGCATACGCTTTAGATAAAGATTTGTCTCGTCGAACTTAAAAATTTGATCGAGGCAGTGGCCCTTTTCTTTGACCAAGTTTTGTACTTCTATTGGAAATGTTTGCGCGGCATCGACGTCCGCGCTTCCTGCTTCGCCACAGAGACGAACATTGTGAAAACTGTATCGATTCTTGAAACGACAGAACCAACCACTACTAGCAGTAAATGGAGGAATTTCAGTAGGATTTGTAGACTGTTTCTTAAGGTCTTCGTAAATGGTAACTGCTTTTTGTCTGATGGTGAAAAACGTTGTTCCTATTTTTTTCATCGTTTGAGTTTCGATCCAAATGCTGAGTAGTTTTTCCATTTCTTCCAGTATCTTCGGCCTTGTTCTTATTGACATCGCAATACTTGAACTGGTACCGCTTACGCAAGTCTGTTTAATTTTTTTTGCATTGCTCCTAATGGTCCGTAAGGTTGATTCCTTTATGCCGGTAGCTTTGACGATATCACGTGTCGTCTCATTCCGTTCATACCGTTTCAGTATCTGAAGCTTCTCTCCAACAGTCAGCGCCTTTCTTTTTCGACCACTACCAGCTGACTTCGAATCAGGAAGCTTAGACATTTTCAGATACTTAAAGGCTATCCTCAGATCGCGGAATCAGACAAAATACTTACGAATTGAGCTCGCAATCAGACGGTGTGAATGCTTTCCAAATTCTGTGCTAGCGTACTACGACTCACTGGAAAACCACTACGATGCCTGCGCTTCGGAAGAATTGAAAATGGAAACGTCGTCTGTACACATGTTCCTGCCGGCGCGAATTATTCCACCGAACATGAATACCGATCAGTAGCCTGTTTGAGTATGCATATCGCAGGGTGCACAGCTGGGTCGGACACTACTTCTGATAAGAATCCTAAACGTTTTTGTCACATTTCGCTTGTTCGTGACCGAAGAACGCGCATAAGCTAACAGCGCGGCCTTTGTTTGCTCTCGGTGGATGAAAACACGGGAGACTTTGCCATATGCCCTCGCTTTCCAGCCGGCGAAATCGCGTAAGAGCGAGAACAGAATCGCGTTATGTGAGAAAGTGCTACGATTTCAAAATCGCGTATGAGCGAAAACGCGTTATATGAACACGCGTTATACGAGAACTACCTGTATATATATATATATATATATATATATAAGAATTTAGCTGAAAGTTCCTCACACACGCACAGGTGCCCACTTGTGTACGTGTGTCTGAAGAATCGTTTCGTGATGGGATTATGCTCCATTTTTCTTATGCTACTTTTACGGTAATACACCGATACACTGATGATGAAGCAGGCTAGCTCTGAACAGAGCCTCCTAAAGTAACTCAATTCAATATCCCGACAAGTGAATATACAAGTGAATGGTTCCAGCTGCTATCAGGGTCCTCTGCCATATTTTTTGACCACCCACAGTCGTGAGTTTTTGCCTGATACTTCTGTCTGGCGTTAATTCTCCATCAGCTCCTTGGTCATTTAAAGCTGCTGAAATATTATATTTCGGAGCCACTTTTATGGTACTATGCTGGTAACTGGGCACTGAACTGGACTCAAGCGTATTGAGTTATACGGGATTTTGACCTGTCGAAATTTTGACTGCCGAGATCTTCGGTTAAACCAGTTCTGAAAGTTTCCTGCGGTCATTTGAGTTCTAATAAAACCAACTGGCATTGATAATTAAGCTGCACTTCATGATAAAGCTAAGCTAAAAATGTTATTACGGGCGAATATTTTAAAGCACCTTTATATATATATTTATACATAAAGGATCATTTATATATATATATATATATCATTAAATTATATATATATATATATATATATATATTCTGGACGGAATTTGCGCTGAAGACCGGACCAAGAGAGGTCCCGAAAGCTACGCTATTGAAGTAAAACATTGATGAACGGGAATTCTGCCGTTTTTCTCACAATATATATGATTTGTAATAAATAGTACGTCCAGCTTCCTGTTAAACTTTATTTACTCAAACTGTTCATTGAAATTCTGTCACGCTGAATACGAGACAAGGTAATTCCTACGTACTTGAATAAATAGTTTTAATAGGCTACTGATCGTACTCTTCACTGCAATGGGAACATAACTCGTCATGAAAACTCCAGTTTATAATTATGTATGGTTTGTCTTTTAGCGACTGGGCACTGATATGATAACTGCTTTTGCTTTCAAATTCTTCCTGAAGGTTTTGGAACTACTTTTATTCCATGTACAAAGCTACTGCAAGTAGAGCCGGTCAGTCTGACGAATGATCTACACATAAATACCTGCATATATATAATGTATTTATTAGGGCCAGCACATTTCAACGGCTTCGGTTGCATGAATGTACTGCTTAAGTGTTGTGCTGCTCAAGTCATATGAAAATGCGCTATGGTCTTTTACTGATGCATCGAATGTGACAGCAAGTTACGACGTTATACAAATTAGGATTGTCGCCATACCTAAAGCAAGCTGTTGGCCCTATGGCAAACCAAGTTTCGACTGAGCGTGCAACACTTCGACTTTGACGTGAAATGGCAAAGTTGCATGGTGAAATTTGTCCACCCATTGATGGGTCAACGCCAAAGGGGTTGCCATCAATGGTGCAGGGATTTTGGCTTTGCCTTTCGTGAGGAAGATAAATGCCGGTTGGCTTTCCAATTCCGCGCATCGATTTTTATTCGACGCCATTTCGTTTCAACTAATCAGTTTGTTTCTGCTAACCGTTCCATGCCGGTGCCCATGTTCTCGTGTCATTTGGTAGACACGGTAGTCAGCGGCTCATTAAATGGAAACAGGTCGTTAGTCCACTTTACCTCAATCAGCAAACTGACGCCTTATCGTTAGCCGAGCAAGCGATCTTCATTGGGTATTGATGAAGGAAAGCTAAAACTTTTGGTCGGTTAATTCATCTCCCGACGTGATAGCACTTTTTGCGACGAGCAGAGGCTAACTGTCGACTTCATTAACAACCCGCCAACTGCGGAAGAAAGCATTCACTTTCCAATGCATGCCTTACGCGAAATACATCTGTGCGTCTTAAAACGCGCTTTCGGACTTTTGGCTGCTCGGAAGGCATACTTATAATCTGAATGACTTGTAGGGGCGTTGCGTTTTCATTAATGAAATTTGTCGCACTGCAAACCCAATGCATGCGGACTGAAATATTCAACTTGAAACGCATACCTGAGCAACAACTCGCGCGCTCAGATCCATTGATGGTTTGGTTTAAATTTCTAATGCAACTCCGTTTAAGTTTACTGCTTCAATTGCTTGTTGCTTGGCGCTGTCTCGTTTGTCAAAATATTTTGCGTAATGCTAACATGACGTAAGCTAGCCGATGAAAATGGGTGAACGAACATGTCTGCATTCAACAAATCAGCTTGAAAGCCTTTTCGTCTTTGTAGACTGACATCAAGGAGTTGAAGCGGGAAGTGACCGAAGCGGAGTCGATCAAAAAAGCGTTACAGGACGAGCTGCAATGGATAACGATTCGCTTTCATTCACTCCAGTGCGAACTCCTATCAAAGACGGCCCCTCTCGAATCTGATCATATCAAAAAGAAATTGGTGAGTCAAAAACAGCAGCCGCCTTTCCATCTTCTTCTTCTGTTTGTTCTTCTCTTCCTGCTCCTCTTCTCCTAGTTCTTTCATCCTTCTGATCGATTTCGTCAGAGACGAAGTTGTTGCCTGTTTCCCTATTTCGCAGAACAAGGATCAGTCAAAATTAATTAACAATCCTGCACTCCAAACGTAGCGTAGGAGCAGCCTTACGCAAATTAGCTAACTTCAAAAAATTCTCCTTAGGCCCTTCGGTGGTAAGCCCAATTCCATCGCTCAGTGAGCCAGTCAACCGAGCATGTTTACATGTTTACATGTTAATTCTTTAGAACTTGCAAGAATTAGTCTACCAGACTGATCAACGTTAATTAAATAAGAAATGGAAGTCGTTTGGCACTATAATGCTTTATTCTAATTTGCGCTATCTTGTGCGTACTCAAGTTTATTCAGCATGTTGACTGCTCCGCAGCTCTTTGCTCTCAGAACACAGCATTGGGGGAAGCTGGCAGCATCGGGCAGTCGGTGGGACTATTTGCCTAAGATGATGAACGACCACAAGTGTAGCTGTGACCAGATGCTTCACTCTGTCAGCCTTGCCTTACCGAAAGTGTGATTAATGAATAGTTATGCAAATGAACCGCTAAACATATCGCGAACAGGAGGAACACGCTTTGATGCATTAGCATGTACCTTATTCGTCCAACGGGCAAGCAGGTTTATTTTTTAACGGCCACTACAGGAAGCAGCAACGTCTTGATTCCTTATCAGCTAACACATAACACATGTTGCTGTCCGTGCTTACCCAACAGTAGCTAAAGCAGTAAGAAGACATTGCTTAGGCGTGAAAAGTCATAAATTGGCATTTGAAGTATTTAACGTTTCAGACTATTGCGCCTAAAAGCGCTTTAGTGCTACCTGTCGATATGCAAATTTTCCTAGAGTACAACTTTTCCCTTGGCAAAGCGAAAGTTCCAAATTCGCTGTGATGCATGTTGGTTTGGGCGCCTTGCGCTTCAGCGTTCCGCCTTGTGATGGTCACCTCTTTTTCAGGACAAGGAGATGGACGAGTTTCAGCAAGGCACGAAGCAGTCGTATCGCATTCTAGCCAAAATGGAGCAGATGAAGAAGGAAAACAAAAAGATGCGCAACTATATCGGTGCCCTGCAAAGCGAAGTATACAGCGCCCGCTTGGCTGCCAAGTATCTGGACAAGGAGTTGGCTGGACGGTGGGAAGGGACACTTCTTTTGCTTTGTATTTTGTAGTTCTTTCGTCTCCTTTGCAGCATTCAACAGATCCAGTTGCTCAGCCGCGAAATGCTCGGCGCTGAGCACGACCGCCTGTGGGAGCAGATCGAAGCTGAAATCCACTGTCATCGTCACAAGGCCGTTGTCAAGGCATGCCGTGGTCGCAAAGTGCATGGAGATAACTGCTGTGAGGTCTGCTGGTTTTATTCAATCTCACCAATGATGTTCAAGTTCAATACCAAACGATCATTGCATTTCGAGCTGAATACCGTTAGAAAGAGAATCCAGGGTTCTGAAATGATGACTTATGTAAGGTTACCTCACCTTATGTTAACATAGGCGCATTGCAAAGCCTGTTTGTTTTTACGCAATGCCAGTGAAATCTTTCACTGGCACTGCGTAAAGACCTCACCGCATCACTATTTACTAAAAGACCAATGAATCTGAGTGCCCAAGATGACCTTGGGTTCATTCACACTTAAAAATTAGAAGTGGTAGAATGCTTTGAATTCGTTCACACGCAACCTCAATGCTTCGTTGGGCCAATTCATGCTCGCCTCGGAATTCTTTTGTGGGCTGAGAATTTTATTTTTCTTAACTATTCAACTCCATTACTGTAATTACTTCTTTACTTATTCCAGATTACTGATACTGAAACAAAATAATTAAAATTTCGATGTCAGCTCGTTAAAGGAACTTATGCTCAATCGCACCGTTACCGTGCTACGCTATATTCATGGCGTTGTAGTACCCTGTTTTCAAGTTAAATACCGCACGTATTGCGGGTCATCTATCGAACGACCTCATTTTACTATCCGTCTTTTTGAGAGTTTCCGCTTTATAACATAAGCACTTCGTTTTGTAAAGTTTAAGTTCCATTTAACATATGGAATGCCACCCCGTGTACCAATGACGCAACAGTGTCTTGACTGAGAGCTATGGCGAGCAGGCCAAAGCTTTAAGATCGTAAATTACTCGAACTAGCTAGCTGTAGTTTGAAACGTCAATGTTCGACTGAGGACGAGCTGATGTTGCTTCTCTTTGCAGAGCAGTGCGCAGGAAAAGAAGTCGAAGCGAGGAGCGAAATTACGAACTGTGAAAATCTATCGCAATCAGGACGAAGGCCTCGGTATTTCCGTTACGGTAAGACTCCCGTCTGCCCCCCCCTGAGCAGCTCCAATAATGCCTATGCTTTTTACGCTGTTTGGGTGAGCTTGCAAATTTATGATGGCCAATTTCGAATACCGCTGACTGTAAAACATATCAACATTTAAAATGCGGACTATCCAGCCATAATGATGAACGCCCCTTTGGACTCTCACAGCTTCTACTTGAGATTATTGAGCTTCCTGAGGACTGTTTCGTTAGCGAGCTTTGCTATTCCCTTTTAGGGCGGTAGAGAACATGGCGTACCAATACTGATCTCAGAGATCCATCCCGGTCAGGTAGCCGAGCGTTCCGCTTTGCTCAACGTTGGAGATGCACTTATGTCTGTTAATGGAATTGACTTGTGGCCACTGAAGCATGCTGATGCTGTAAAAGTTTTGTCTGAACAGGTAAGGAATACAGTGTGCTTAGCCTTCCTGTAATATATATATATATATATATATATATATATATATATATATATATATAATGATTTGTAGTTACGTCACTGTCCCGGTCAGTCGATGGGGATGCTCGCTCTCTGCAGAACTGACTGGGCGGGCGACAGACGCTTGACGGGTCAAAGGTTAGACCTGATAGCTGATGTCGCCAGCCCGGATGGTCTAGCAGAGGGGCTTGCTGAACCGTTGGCTGGCTGGGCAGTCGACATATTTTGTGTTTTTGTACTGATGACGGGTACAAGAGCAGTAGCAGTACCCCAGAAAGCTCTGCGTTTAGTAATAAATGTTCTGTTCAAACGTGGTTATACCGTGTTGGAATATATATATATATATATATATATATATATATATATATATATATATATATATATATATATATATATATATAAAGAATAAGAACAAATAAGATATGCAAGTTTATGAACTTGTTCATTACTGTTCCTACAAAAGTTGCATTTAGACTGGCGACCTCAAATTACGCGTTCTTTATATTCCACCCGACAAGGACAGCGACGACGAAGATGGATTGTTAAAGATATGTGCTGAAAATGGAACTGTGTACGTTTCTCCATTGTTAATGCGTTTAGGCTGCTGCGGGGCTATCATTTCAGCTTTGCTGCGTGTATATTGGTGTTCAGACTGTTTTGTTGCGCAAAACGTTTAGTCCAATTCGCATAACGCAATGATTACTTTTCATTAAGATTCAATATGTACGAAAAGGTTGGCAGCAACGGCATAGAAAATGGGGCCGACGATTCCGCGGTATCCAACTCGTCGCAGGAAACGAGCAGCAATGCAACTTGCTCCAAGGATGAAACCGTCGAAGAGAAGTCTTCTGAAACCATTGATTGCTCGTTGGTAGAGATATATAAAGATATGCAGTGTGCCAAAGCGGATTCCTACTCAAGGTAAAAGCATATTTGCTTACTTTTGATTGGTGGGAGGCAGAGCGAGCGTCAGAAGGCCTTTTCTGACTGCTGTTCTTAAATTCAACTTGGCAGCAGGTATCAACCTACTAACATTTAAGGAGTGGTTATCTAAAATTACGTAATGAATCTTTCTAGCCACAAAGACAAATTTACTGAATCCCTTGCTTGCTGAGTCCGTCAGCTTTTCTGATAAGGCTGCGCCTTGTTAGAAAAGTTCAGGGACTCTGTAAATTTGTCGCTTTGAAATGAAATCATGCTTTCCGTTGTAAGTTGACCGCTCAAGTTACTGTAATGAACTGTCCAGCATGGGGTCATGGACAACATACGGAATTGCGCTTGCGGTGCTGATACATACATGTACTTTGGTTTTATATACAGCTTCTATGAGAGAATATCATAAGGTATCTAATATTCTTGAAGCAATAAAAATTAGTAACAAGGCGTTTCATAATTGCGAAAAAAATGATACGGTATCCCTGTTCAATGATCTTTAATGAGCGTAGCTTTCAGAACTGTCGTGTTCCGTCGTCAGCGCAGTTGGAAAGAGCCCCTGTGTAGCAATAGATGTTTTCAACTGTGCTGGCGACGGAACACGGCAGTTCCGAGAGCTACGCTCAGTAAAGATCACTGAACAAGGATACCTCATCATTTTTTCATATGGTATCTAATTAGACAAAACAGTGAAATTCAGTAACAATTAACCTTAGAATTGCGCAAAACATTCAGTGCTAAAATCAATGCATTTATAATTTACATAATCATTTTTCTGAGAAAAGAATCCATTTCAGTCTGTTTCCCATTTTTGTTAGAAGCGTGAGTGAAGGAAGCAATGGTAATGGTGCTTAGCGATTTACTAGAAAGCCGTTTACCATTAAGCTTTTGTTGCCACCGAAGGTTCAATCAATAGAGGGTTAAACAGTGCAATAACTAAGAATGAAGACACCAATTTTATCAACCAACTCTTCTCTGAAACCAAAAAGCCTACCAGTCAAAGCGTAACAAAACAATGCCCAACTACCATAAGCACCGTGACATCAGACGGTCGCCATGCAAAAGAGTTTGGTGAGCGGAGATAATAATGCGTAGTCTTAAAAACAGAAAGAACCAAATAATGCAACTTAGGAGAAAGCCGTCATCATTTGCTCTTTAATGTATTAATAGAATAAACTCAACTGATCAATTAATAGAGAGTAAGTTCACATTGTACTAACATAGTATCTCACAGTCCCAGTAGTCAACATACAAATTACAAAGGTGGTCAATGTACAGAGGTTAGTCCTTTGTTGAATGCGTGGGGCACTCGTTGAGACTTTGAGAATGTAGTCAACATAAGGAGGTGGTCAACTTCGGTGGTTCCAAAGTATTTTTACTTGTAGTTCGTCATATATATATATATATATATATCTTCTTCATCATCTTCTTCGACGGGGTGGGTGCTTTATTGCAGACCAAATGTAACAGTATACAAGGGTCCTCGGTTAACGTTGTTTCACTTAGCGTCGTTTTCGCTATAAGGTCGCTCGGGAACGGGCGAAGAAATACAGTACACACAAAGATTGGCAGGTTCTCCCATTTGGCTAGCGTAACTCTGCCCAGCAGTAGCGGTCACCTGTCAGTTTGAAATGAATAGGATCGTTATGATAGACGATGCGACTGTCCAGCACCCACCAGGGTATGATGGATGATGCGCCTGGTCAGCGCTTACTCAGTGAGGCCCTCTGGCAAAGTCTGACGGGGGGCACGGAGGTTGCTGACAGACGGCCTCCTCTTCCAGTTAAGTGTTCGCTATAACTTGGACGCGCCCATACCCCTGCGTGGTCACTGCTCGTCCGATTCGCTGTCCGCGTATGCAAACCGCTTATCATTCGCGTCGATATATTAATACAAAAGGAAGAAACGGCATGCACAGCAGCACACACTCTATAGGTTTTTGCAGCACAGATAAGCATGAAGGTGGTCTGTATTGGTAGCATGTAATATCAGTACTACTCGGAAATACTGAAAATAGAGCCGAATAAAGCGTATTTTTATTTTGCTTATATCTTAAGGTCCTTCATTGATGGTTGTCACGGATTTTTCCCCTTTTTAAGTATCTGTAAGTATACTGAAGCGATCTCCCTACCAGCAGATGGATGAGAGTGGTTATTAGAAAGAACGCAAACAGCACACGTACGCAACTGTATGTAAAACCGTATATTTCGGAACGCTCGAGTCCCGTCGTCAGCGGTGGTGGTGGAGAGCTCTCCACCACCACCGCTGACGACGGGACTCGAGCGTTCTGAAATATACGGTTTTACATACAGTTGCGTACGTGTGCTGTTTGCGTTCTTTCTAATAACCACTCTCATCCATCTGCTGGTAGGGAGATCGCTTCAGTATACTTACAGATACTTAAAAACGGGAAAAATCCGTGACAACCATCAATGAAGATCCACATACCCGTTACAAGACATCCAGTCTTCACAAATATATCTTAAGGTAACATATTTACAGCTGGCGCAGATCTCTGTGGAATAGTTCCGGAAGTCTCTGTTTTTTGGCATCGCCATCGCGCGCTGCGAACACATCCCCCGCAGCCCCTATCAAATTAATAATAAAGTCAGTTTCATTTAACGTCGTTTTCGCTTAACGACACTTCTCCAGGAACGCATCCTGACGTTAAACGAGGGCCCCCTGTATATCACCGAAACAAATGGAAGTCTCCTCGAACCGCACTGCCTATATCTTTTATTATTTTTGCTGGGCTAACGATTATCAAAAATTCCTCTACACGTTATGGATACCGTGTAGAGGACTTTTTGATCTTTGAAATTACCCCGTACGAGAAGGAAAGAAGATAATGTTGGGCTAACGATTCTATTATTTTAATTTATTTAATTTTGAACAGGTCATTATTCAGCTCTCTTATTCAAATGTAGTCTGAAGCATGAAATTCTCTCCTTAAAAGTATGTTATCGGTTTCATCTGCACTGCTTGCTCGTCTCTCAACATGAGGAAACTATGATCTGCCTCATTTCTGACATTTCAATCACTGATATAAAATTTACAAAGTTGGTGCGCGCATCGGGAGTCCTCTGATCAAAATCATCGATATTAATATTACAGAAGCTCTGGTCATCTTCCACTGCATCATATGAACAGTAGGACTGCCCAAACTTGCTTTCTTTATTTTTAATCTGGTAGCTAAAATTTAGCAGGATTAGGTATTAAACGAGCCAATAGCATAAACCAAGAAAGCGGATTTAACGCTTGTAAAACGTGTCTGCGAATACGGATAAATAATAGGAATGTCTTGTAGTTGAAGATTGGATTCATCGTAACAGTGTAGGTGTACATTTCAAGGGTTTTGTACGATTGGCACTGTTTTTGTTGACCTTTATTTTATTTTTCCTCGGAACTTTCGGGGTAGCTCATACCCCGTCATCAGCGACTACTGAGAACGATCTAGAAATGTCTTGTATATACAATTGAATGGTTATTTTGTACTCTGCTGGCTTTTTCTGTCATGGTTAAAATACGTTGACATATGTAAATGTTCAATAACTAGGAAATGCAGGGAGGCTTTCAGAACATTCTACTTCCGTCTTCAGCATTTAATGGCTATGGGCGCGCTGACCACGGGCCAGAAGTATCACGACATCGAGTTCAACGTATTACATTCGTCCAGATGTAGCTGACGCGTACCCCTTGGTCTGTGCATAGGCAAAGGTTCTGTCGAATGAAGAGAGGTTCTTTAAGCTCTCCTCTTGCACCTTCGTTTCCTTTCACACAACCTAATTATCGCTAGGGTGTTTTTGCGTTGTGCTACAGGTGCAGATGCTTTCTGAAAATTGCCCATTTTCACTCGTAGTTGTGGAGGACACAAATGTCATGTAATATTTGATATTTGTCTTCCGCAAGGACAAGTGCCATTATTCGGTAGTTGTTTCACGATTTTTGCACCTTTGATTGTTCGCTAGATATTCTTTGAATCTGTTTTCTACTGTGCGATCTGCTTCGTCAATATAGCTTGCCGTGCAATCACATATTAATTTATAAACAGGGTTTTAGCATAATTTAACTTGCTTTCAGTTTTAAATTCCGTAGGACGGACCTAATGCAAGACGCAGATTTGAGGGAAGCACTGAAATCCTATATTCTTTCTAATCTTCCTATATTGCCCCTGCGTCCTCATCAGTGGACAGCATGATGTGCCTTGGATGCCCAGCGTGCATGGCCTTCATTTGTCGGAGATGAAGTCTCTTAGTGAGGACACAATGTATTTTTGCTTTGAAATGGCTTCGCCTTTGCTGACGACGGAACCCATAGTTCTGGAATCTCAAAACAACTTTTTGTACTCATCGTTGTATTCACGTTCTCAATTAAGCCACCCAACCAGCAGATGCGGTGAGGGTTTATTAGAAACAATTATACGTACGTGCAACACAACAGCGGGTAGCATATTTATTTTACTTGTAACGTTTGTCATAATATAACCTGATCGCTCGTGATTTAAAAATCTGGTAACAGCCTCCTATAAAGCAGCGCGTTATACTACTTACACGTGCAGCGTGTAATGCAAGCGATATGGCATCAGCTTATCCAAATCAAAGGATACACGAAAACGACCAAGGTATAAAATCTTCATTGATTTAAGGATAAAAATTCCCTAGTGGTGAATGCGAATACTGGGCTTGCAATAAGACTTCGTCTGATTTCTTGCTAATACGAACGATATTCATCTTGTTTGATTATATTCGGCTTAAGCGAATGGGTCTTGTTATGTAGTTTTCACAGCTAAGCCTCTCCGTCATCACCTTAGCAATGCATGAGAGATGCTCACAGTCAGATTATGTTTAGAGCGTTCAAATTTGCTGACATTGTCCTTCGTCCATATATCATTCATTGACATTCCCTTGTTTTCCTTCAAACGACAACCGTATCGCATCTATAATATTTGATTTGATTTTCCCGTGTCTGAGGGAGTTTTCTTTGCATAACCTGATAGCAATAAAGTACTGTCTGCATTGGGGACACATGCATTACAACTGCTGAAGCTTGAGTTAACTTCTGCACGGTTGCCTGAGGATCCAATTTCAGTGGTCTACATTTTCTTCGCACATTATTATCTTGTGTTCTTTCCTCTATGCTTTTGTACCTGGTAGTATCTGAGGAGTGCTCGCTGAATTCATCTATTAATGTACGTCTGGAGTCACCAATATAATTGCCTTACCAATTGGATGCCAGCCTGTACACGCATCCGTGTGACATTTCATCAGTTGTTTTTAGCTTGTCATTTCTCAATATGGCTCTGAGATCGAATGTTGATTCGGAAAGAACACCTGGAAACCTATTTTCTTGGCCTTATTATTAATCTTGTACCCAAACTATGATAGTAAGGTATTGTTATCATGGGAACAGGTGCATCCATTCATTTGTGGCGCATGACCAGCACCCCATTTCCTTTCATTTCGTTTTCTTCTTATAGCAAAAATGAACTAGGTATTCATGGTAGGAATTATAATGCAAGATCTTTCGTATATGTCCAATTTCACTTACTAAATGCTTGTAACTCACTAAGGTTAATAGCACTTTCTACTATGCCGTTGGCGATATCAGCGAACACTGACCTGGGATGATGTGAAATGTAGTGGAGGTACACGTTGAAGTCAGGGGATTTTCTATAAACTTTAGCCCTGAACCGACCATTTTTCCGTAAAATTTTCATATTCACGAAGGGTTCCTCATTATCATTTCCCATTTCCATAGTAAATGAAATGGCAACTAGAAGCAGTCTGCTCAAGATTGAAGAGCTCAAGATTAATAGACAGGTTCAGCAAGCACTTCTCAGAGATTATCAGTTATAAAAGCATAGAGGAAAGAACATAAGATAATAATGCGTGAAGAAAAAGTAGACCACCAAAATTGGATCCTCAGACAACCATACAGAAGTTAAATCGGTACAAATTCCTTATAGCCCCCCCTATAATTTAGGGGGCGCCACCGTCGTTTTCATGCGATTTGCACAGCAAATCAGAAAAGACTTAGCCGCAAAACTGACAACCAATGGAAAACGGCGTTTATTTTCGATGTAGGTGGCGCCACCGTCGATTTGTTAGATTTCGATGGAAAATTAGGAGACTTAACCGCGAAACAGACAAGCAATGAAAAATTGCCTACCTTTCTGCGCACGTGCGTATGAGACGTACAAGAAAGCATTCGCCGACCCATTACTACCTTGCAACCACGTTCCCGTCTTCACTGAAACCTCTTTGCGGCACTGTTTTCCACAGCACCGCCAGCGGACATCGTCTCGGTCTTTCCTATATCGAAGCACCATAGATCGACGACAACGGGCGCACGTTCTGTGCTGATGGATCACACCCTTGTCCTTCATGAACTGTACAGCAGCCAGCTCATCATACACAAATTCGGCACAGAGCTCCGCGAAAGGCAATCGTTCCATAGCGCTCACCATAGTAAAATGAAACGTTTTCCCGTTCAAACGGAATCAGCTTGCATCGCCAGCCGATAACATTTTCGTTCGTTCCTTGACGTTAACCTTTTTGCCAGCATTTAACCGTTAACTCGTCTTATCGTGCCACTACAACCTGTTCATACGATGCTCATCTCAAGTGGGAATTATCGCAAACGTTCAGTTTGCGATAATTCCACTTGAGATTAATACTTATCGAATAATTCCACCTGTGGTTTCCGATAATTTCACTTGAGTTCTTGATACGCCAATTTTGTAACGGAATCAACGATTTTATACGAATCGAAAAAATCACGGAAATTTGTACCCGTTGTTGAAAGCCACTTTTCCGGAAAGGACGTTGATTTCTGAAAGAACACGAAAACCGTGGCACGGTGGTCGGGAAAGCGGAGCGAAGCGGAGCTTTCCGGAAAAGTGGCTTTCAACAACGGGTACAAATTTCCGTGATTGGAGGCGGTGGAGACGAAAGGGGCTCTTGGGGGGAGGGCGCTGGCGTGGAAAGGTGGGCGGTAACGCTCCCCTGGGAGCAACAGGTGACTGAAACTTAGGCGGGGGGGGGGGGGGGCGTGGCGAGACTGCAGCTCAAAAAAGGGGGCAGTGACGAGTCCTCAGCTCCGAAAAGGGGGGAGGGCGGTGGCGTGGCCAGGTGGGCGGTAACGCTCCCCTGGGAGCAACAGGTGACTGAAACTTAGGCGGGGGGGCGTGGCGAGACTGCAGCTCAAAAAAGGGGGCGGTGGCGAGCCCTCAGCTCCGAAAAGGGGGCGGTGCCAAGGAGGGCGGTGAAAAACACTGGCCTCAACCATAAATACAGGATCATGTCTCCGTTTTAAATTACGAAAGCAACACAACCATAGGCATCGTTTTCTGCCCTAACCTAAGCCTAGGCGTTAAAATATGGATTATGTTCATCGTACACTGCACATACTGGGTGCAAATTCGTGGAGAAATGCCAAAATGCACCCATAGTACAAATTTACAAGGACAGCGAAAACAGGAGAAAATTTTCGCTGCAGATACGTGATCGTCATCTCAGAACTGCTCGCGTCATGCCGCACGTCATGCTACGAACTGTGACCAATCAACGAACGCTAGAGCGGCCAATCAACGAAAGCGATAGTGGCGCCAATGAGGGGGGGGCTATAGGGAAATCGTGCCGTTAAATCAAAGTTCGGCAGTTGTAATGCATATATCCCAATGCAGACAGAACTTTACTGCTAGGAGGTTATGCAAAGAAAACTACCTTAGGCACGAGAAAATCAAAGCAAATATTATAGATACAACACAGTTGTCGTCTGAAGGAAAACAAGGGAATGTCAATGAATGATGTACGGCCGAAGGGCAATGTCAGCAAATTTGAACGCTCTAAACATAACCCGACTGAGAAAATCTCTCACGCATTGCTAAGGTGATGACAGAGGGGCTTAGCTTTGAAAACTACATAACAAGTTGCATTCGTTTAAGCTGAATGCAACCAAACAAGATCAATATCATTCGCATTAGCAAGAAATGAGACAAAGTCTTATTACAAGCCCAGTATTCGCATTCATCATTAGGGAATTTTTATCCTTAAATCAATAAAGACTTTATACCTTGGTCGTTTACCTGTATCCTTTGATTTGGATGAGCTGATGCCATATCGCTTGTATCACACGCTGCACATGTAAGTAGTATAACGTGTTGCTTTACAGGAGGCTGTTAACCAGACTTGTAAATCACGAGAGGTCAGGTTATATGATGACAAACGTTACAATCAAAATAAATAAGTAATATATATATACACCTATACCTCGCTATAATTGCCCCTCGCTTTATTGCGCCTCGCTATAATTGCGCCCGCGGCGCCTGCAACATTGACTATATAAACTGGCTGTCAGTCCGCGCTGGACAGTTCATCTCTATTCTTCGAAGTGAGGATACTCAAACGTAGGCGGACGAGCGACCTGTTAGCGACTCGCTAAGAGTTCGGCTAATGAATAGTAATTTTTTAGCAATAAAGATGTGTTATCTATCGCAATTGCGTTGTCCTTTAGTCTCAGTCTCGTTGTACATATTATATACAGTGGAGAAGCTAGGCTTCTTGACCAGGACAACTGTTCTCCAGCGCTAGGAAACCAACATCTCACCTGACCCGCTTTATTGCGATATTCGTTTTATTGCGGTGGCTTGGAACCAATTGTGCAACTATAGCGAGGTATAGGTGTATATATATATATATATATATATATATATATATATATGAAGTTGTCTCTTCACGGATTTCTCCCGTTTTTTTGGCTCTTGCTCGCTGAAGACGGAACTCGAGCGTTCCGAAATATCCGAGACAAAACTTGTACGTCGCTTTCTGACCGTGTCTTCTCATAACCACTCCCATCCATCCGCTGGTAGGGAGACCGTGTCAGTTTACTTATAGATCCTCCAACGTACAAGAAGCAAAAAAACGGGAGAAATCCGTGAAGAGACAACTTCATGAAGATCTACGCCCCCGTTAAAAGACATCCAGTCTTTCGATATATATATATATATATATATATATATATATGTGTGTGTGTGTGTGTGTGTTTGTGCGTGCTCTTGAAAATTTGAACTTCCTCTTTTTAGCTGTGCTAGGCAGTCCGTTCCTCATTAGCTACGTCTTGCTTGACGGACGCTCCATTTCGCGTCCTCCATACCCTCCACTCAATTGTTCCATCGCATGGTTGGAGTGCAGATGCATTTGTCTGCGCGTTTATTGTTTCGAAAATACATTGTAGTCGTTGATATAATAGACAAAGTGGTTGCAACGTAAGCCAACTTTTGACAGTACCCTAAGTTTGCTGCTATTAATATTTTCAAAACAACAAGCTGGTAGGAGAGCCCTGAAAACTTCATAGCGCCAGTTAGTCGCCCTTCATGATGCCTCCTTTTTTCGTATCGGTAGTTGCACAAAATTTTCACGTATAATATATTGCTTACTTCATAGCACATCGTTTCAAGCCCGCGGTTCACTCAGCTGGCGCTCTAATATTACTTAGTCCATACCACGAGGCAGTTCAGTCTTTTACCAGGCTTAACCAGACGTCTCCAAGGTAAGTATCCGTCGCATGTTAGCATGCGGTGGTCCGCCGTTTCGTGGAAGCATCCTTTCCGGCGATTCTGCTTTGCTGCGTGGTTTACCTGGCAAGTGTTGCACGCTTAAGTCAAGCTGACA
Source organism: Trichuris muris (assembly GCA_000612645.2). Lineage (NCBI taxonomy): Eukaryota > Metazoa > Nematoda > Enoplea > Trichinellida > Trichuridae > Trichuris > Trichuris muris. The sequence goes on from CBXJ02000282.1 coordinate 7,616,040, forward strand.
TGTCACTTTGATTAATCTTCCGAAATGCCTGTCATAATTGTCATTCTCCGTGCATAATTCATGGATTATACGAAGCAAATATTTCGTAATTGATCTCAAGTGACATTAAGAGTGCTCACACAGTTTCTTAGAAGATGTTTACTTACCTCCTGTATTCACCGAGCTTGATTTGTAGCATGCGCCATTCGTATTTTTCACATTGGCAGCTTCCGAACAGCGACTCAGCACATGCTGATGAAGCGTCAACTTCCGTATCTATCTGCTTGAATATATTCCCTTTATTGTTTTGATTGACCTTCGGCAGTAGCCCAACGTACTGATAGTACTCGGCTGGTTCTCACTGTCCGTGTATGCCTCTGCATGCGCAGAAATGTGATACTCATGTGGCTCTAGTGCTTTGTTCGTTCATTCGCATTTTGGGCTCAAACGCCATTTGTCTTTGACAGATGCGCCGCAAAAAGACCTTGTTATTTTTTAGTGAGGAGTCCTGCGATGATGACATCGATTTAGAAGACTTCCGTGAGGACGACGAAGAACTGATTGAGCGCTCAGGCGGCTCCTACTTGCTTGAAGAATGCCAAAAGAAGAGCAATGTCTAAAGCCCCGTCGTTTTCTCCCTCGTTCTCATCGCCGCGTTCATTTGCTCTGCCCCTCCAACGTTATGCACTCAAATGCCTTCGACAAAACTGTTACGCAACAAGAATGGATAGCATTTTTGCCAACCATTGCCTGCAAGACGGAAAAGTGCTATCCATTTGTTCGTTCGCATTGGCCTTAGGCTTTCGCTAAATTTCCTTTAAGAAAAGAGCATGCTCATTTGAACTTCTTTCGAATAATTTCGCTTTGTTTGTGAGCTTGTAACGTTCAGCTTACGGTGCGTATTCACTTGAAGTATCCCCGAAATTAAAGTTGGCCACGGCGAATGGTTAGCGCCACAAATCTGCGCTTGCGCAATTTGACAGATTAACAACAGGTTCGCTGCAGTATCGAAAGCGGTGTCCCTAAATGAGAACGATTAGAAAAATTATGCTCCCATAACGTTATCATGACTCAGATGACGTTCAGAAGCAAAAGTTTCATGAAATACTAAGGCGGATATGCCCCCCACTGTCGAGTGAACGAATAACGACGCTCCGATTTAGCATTGGTGCAATTATTTGTGAAGATGGTGTTCGTAACTGTATTCAGCTTCATCATACGTTTTTTTCACGGTAAATACAAGAGTAGGTGAATTACCGTAAGAGAACCAAAGGCAATTGTCTAATTTTTGCGCTATTAACCAATGATGACCAATTAACATCATGCCAAACGCCCTTGGAATTTGGGCAGTCGCATTGGTTAAACAGAAAATGTTGTGATGTATATTCCTACAACATATCATATGCTGATGTTGGAATATTTAAGGTTTCATAGGGCAGTTGATGGGTCTGAAGCTGATGGTGTACGCCATTCGAAATGAGGTTGATTGAAATTGCTTCACTGTCGCCTTACGTCACAGCTGGTAAAATTTCATAGAGATGTCGCTTTGGCTGTATCGCAGCTTGCGCCCAGCCGGAACATATATGTGCGGCAGTTTTGAAGTACTCTGGCCACTGTCAAAAACCAGATGCCGTCGCGTCGTTTCCTCTATTAATCTTTTGCCCGCTTGAAAAATTTGTTTTACTGCGGCGTTAGGAAAACTCGTATGCCGTCTTTTTTGCCGACGTACAAACGATGTTGCAGTTCGCTGTCCGCAAGGCAAATCGCTTCGTACAGATGGTGCGGCGAGACGAACGCGCCTGGAATTTTGAATAAAAAAGGGGGGGATTTTCGCAGCGGCTTCATGCGCCCACATAGTTTATTCTGGAAGCTCGGGGCGGCGGGCAACAAATGGAAATTTACACGCTTCGGCCGAATTCCCATTATACGCAGGGCCACCACAACTTTAACGAATTGACGAACACCCATTCCAACGAATTTGACTATTGGCAATGATGGGCAGCAAATCGTATCAATTTGCATAAGCTGAAATGCCGCTGCAACCTGTTGCGCAACTTCGTAGGTGGTTTAGCGCGCATCGCGGGAGGTTTGCCGATATATTGGTAGTTGCGCATTTCCAATCCACGGCATTATTTGCAAACGTTGAGTCGAACCACCAGGTCATTTATTCTTTCAGAGGCACTCAGTTAAGGGACTTAAAAGGGTGAAACGTTTCTGACGCCACGCGATGGAATCCCCAATTTGGAATGATACCTGAACATGGAATGGTTTACGCACGCACACTGTGGAAGAAAGAAGATGAAGGAAACGACGCACTGAAACGACTCCTTTGAATGGCCCGCTCATCACGAAATTCAGCGTCAACATCAGCAAGAAAAATCTATTCAATGCATTGACTACGTAGGACCATGCCCTAACCTCCTGCATATATATATATATATATATATCCATCGCGGAGCTTTCGGGACCTGCCTTGGTCCCGAAAGCTCCGCGATGGAATAAAGAATCTTTCATTAACGGGTAAATCTGCCGTCCCTTAACGCAATGAAACCGAAACCCCTCAGAAATCCGTTATTCAACTATATATATATATATATATGTTTGTAGGAATTCTTTTGTAACAGGTGCTGCAAATTTTGTAGTTCTTTCGTCACGAAAAAACCCCTTCGATATATATATATATATATATATATATATATATATATATATATATATATATATATATATATATATATATATATATATATATTAGGTTGGAACAATCAAAGTGTCGGATTTTTCATGTGGCTAATTGTCAATGAATTATGTTCTTTGCCTGCAAGCATCTTTTCTTATCGTTGGTGTTTTCTTGAAGCACGTAACTTCTACTTCATATTTGGTTAATTTCATTGTCCCAGCTCATTTGGCCGTGCAATAACAGTCGTTGAAAGAAACATGGAAAAATGCTGTTTCCGAACGCTTTTGCTTTATCAGTACAAACGTGGTCTCAATGCAGCTGCAGCCAGTCGAGAATTTGCTGATCTTTGGCCCGAGGAAGCTGTTAATGGACGCACTATTTAGCGGTGGTTCAAAAGGTTTCGAAATGGAGATAGAGGTATCGAAGAAAGACGGGGTGGTGTCAGACGTTGGTCCTTGGACAACGAAGTTTTGAAGGAAGCAGTAGAAGCCCAGCCCACATCAAGTACTCGGAAATTAGCAGAAGAGTTAGGTGTCTCTCACAGTACTATTGGTACGCATCTGAAGCGAATGGGGAAGGTTAAGAAGCTGGCGAGGGGCATACCACACGAAATGAGCGACGCGCAAAAAATGGCACGCGTTGACATCTGCTCTGGTTTGCCGCTACGTAACCAAAACAATCCTTTTCTGAAACGCATTGTTACGTGCGATGAAAAATGGTGCTGTACGATAACAGGAAGCGCACAGCAGTATGGCTCAATAAACAGGGGCGGCCAGAAACCTTTCCTAAGCCATATCCGCATGCGAAGAAGGTGATGCTATCGGTTTGGTGGTCTTCCAACAGTGTAATTCACTATAACTTCATCAAACCCGGTGAAAGCATCACGGCAGATGCCCACTGACGTGAATTAGAGACGACATTCAAAAAATTGTCTGAAATGTGGCCGTCACTGGCAAATGGAAAAGAACCCTTGTTGCTCCAAGACGACGCCCGACCACACACATCGTTAAAGGCCCGGAAAAAATTGAACGAGTTGGGCGTCGAGGTCCTACCCCATCCTGCTTATTCATCGGACCTGTCCCCTACCGACTATCATGTTTTCAGGGCCCTCGATGCATTTCTCCACCAGAAATTGTTCACTGAACAGAGGGACCTTGAAAATGACATAGCGCACTTTTTTGAATCTCGCACCCAAGAATTCTACCGCATTGGAATTAATTCACTTTCAGAACGTTGGCGGAGATGTGTTCTTTCGAATGGTGAATAATTCATCGAATAATGTTAACGTTCGCTTGAGATCTAGTCGTTCAAACTTAACCATCAAAATCCGACACTTTGATTGTTCCAACATTATATATATATATATATATATATATATATATATATATATATATATATATATATATATATATATATATATATATATATACTGCTAAGTTTTATCAGTTCCATGCTGTACAAGAAACGTTTATGTATTTGCTCATAAAGCATGAAATTCATGCCTCATACGAAGCTATTCATACACTGAATAGCATTTACTCAAGTTCATTTTCCAAAGTATTGCTCCTTTACTTGTTTGCCAAAAATGGCAGGGCCACGTTAACGCCATTTGAATGCTTGCGAGCATATTCGCAATAAGCAGGCTAAGGATATCTTCAAAAGTTAAGTGTCATTTCTGGAATTCTTTCGCATAAGCTTTGGCGTTTCAGTTGAATGCTGAGATCCGTAGGTTAATGTGAGCGCAGAATACGTCCGACAAGCATACTTTGGTCAACAGCACCCAGAATAAGATACCGTAGTCAACGTATTTCAAAAGGATGCTAGGGAACGGAAAGGCTACGCTGTATGCAGCGAAATATTTGAAACTTCAAAAAAGAATACGGTGCTTTAGGAGTTACGTAGCTACGAAACTCGCACATGAACTTTTGGATCATCCTTTATATCACTGCTAGCTTGCAACGCAGCGCAAGGGCGTCTTGAGTATGAAGTGGCAACTTTTATTTGTCTCCGTTGAACGAATGTCGTCAAGATAAGTTCACTCCATTGCTACCACCTTGTAGGCATAGCGCTAGTTGACTACCGCAAGGACGGAATGGAAATACCCAATGGAAATACAGGGTATGACTGCGAGTTCACCTAATATGAAGAGCTTCTCGTCGGCAGCTGAGCGAGTCGCACTGCCACTGTTTCTTCTATTTATCGCTCAGCCAAAGTCTGGCACTCACATCAAACGCAACGCTTCCGTTGTAGCCCTCCTCGCTTGATTGAGTTAAGGAAAGTGCATGGATTTGCCATTTTAAGCAGGCCGAATAATTGGTGGGAAAATAAGCTTTGCCATGACTTGAATCTGCTTTATCTGGAAGGTTCATCTCATGGTATTTTTCTTTGTTGACAAACACGGCACGATTCCCCGTTGATCTTTATTGCTCAATAAATGTGGCGAAGCTTTCGGACGTTACCTCGTCCATCATCAGCGCTTAGTCAATTCATCCGATGGATTGACTAAGCGCTGATGATGGACGAGGTAACGTCCGAAAGCTTCGCCACATTTTCTGAGCAATAAAGATCAACGGGGAATCGTGCCGTGTTTGTCAACAAAGAAAAATACCATGAAGTTCTACCCCGTACCTGGAAATCCTATTTTCAATTAGGTTCATCTCAGGGAAATCTCGCTGTTCATCTGTTGGGAGTCAGTTTGTCGCAATAACCTAAAATCAGTGCGCGCTGACGACGGAGTGGACTACATTTGAAAACCTCCCACGCACATCCAGTCATAACAATAATCGCCTTATAATAAAAAAAAGCAAAAAGGAAAACGTGAGGGAACTTATAAAATTGGAAAATTTGAATACAGCAGAAGGAGCAGTAAAGCAGCGAAGAACTCAATGCAGCAAACAACTGACTGGCAAAAATATATTCCGCGAGGAGCGCACGAGTGGGAACGGGACAGTGATAAATCATTATTAGGGTCTGACGATTCCAACTGGGCAAGCTGCTGCGTTAGCACAACGCATTTTGCTCGGCAACCCGTAACGGACAGGCAAACGCAATAACATGGGCGCAAAAAGCAGCAGCCCATAATTCGTCGTCCTTTAAAGCAAACTTGGAATATTCAAATAACTACTGAACTTCATTTCGCTTAAATAGCGTGAGAATGACCTTCGCAATTTTCCTACGACTATACGTTGTTTCATAGTAGCCCGTATTTGGACATACGAATCTGCCAAGGTCTTACGTACTCCGCGATACCCAAGATGGAGCATTATTTCCGCTGGGGATGAGACGCGTGAAGCGCCGACAGCTTCAGATATTAAATAAAGATTATTTGAAAGACGATGCACGGTCATAAGAAAATTCCATTGCCAATTAGCCCGTTAGAGGAAGCACCCGGCCTTTGCAACGAGAATAGTCCTATCAGCAACGCCAAAGCGCCTCAGCGCAAAGCGCGCCAGTTTTGACATTGGTGCTCGTCCTGCCGAAGTGCCGTCCTCACAACTCGACATAGCGATTGAAATGGCAACTTGTCCCGATCGACCCTTACGGGAGGCGCATTCCCAGATAGTTGGTAGGTGGAAATTAAAAATTCGCAGGTGCCCATGACCACCCAATTGTTTGTTCGTCGGTCCGCCTGACGACTGCCTTCCTGCCTACTTCAGTTCACAGCAGTCATGTGAATGGATGAAAGTATCTTCATTAACGAAACGCCCGTTCGCCAACCGAAAAGCAGTAAACCAATTCCCTACGCCCATTGCCAAATTAATGCGGCAATGGCGGACAACGAGACGACGGAAAACGTACGTTCGCTAAATAAAATTTGCATACTCAATGAACCAAACGACGTGGACTTGCTTAGTCATACAGCGGGCGCGGTAAGCAAATTGCCTTAAAGCGGTGCGTCCATTATTCGGTTGGGCCGGAAATAATGCGTTGAATTAAGATGGAAGGCATTTGCGTGCCAAGGGCACCCAAGAGTCCGTGCTCCCCCAAAGTCAACGAAGCGCCCGGCGGACCAACCACGGGAGCAACTCGTGGCATCCCGCCTTGGCCTTGCCACCGCCACCCCAGGCGGGAACGCTGTGCAATGGCAAGGCAAATTAGCATAGACCACTTCGTCGACTTGCGGAGAGCTCTCCTCTTTCGCCCCTTAAATTGGCGTTCGTTGGCACATCCCGCCCGTTGTTGAACGTTGGCGCTCGCGGAGGGACCGCGGCGTTGTTTGCTCGGCCGGAAAGCGCCGAAAGGAGGAAACACTGCAAAGTCGCGCACATCCGGCTGACAGGCGCGCCAACCGCCAGCGCTCTGAAGTCCATTGGTCAAACGGTTGGGGTCGACTCGACGAGCCGTGCGAGAAAGCGGCACAGAAGGAGAAGGTGCCTTCGCGTACGCGTCACTTCCCTTGCAATAACGTGAGCACCTTGGACCGATAAAGGGCTCGTCATACGGCCGCAAATCCGGAGCCTCTTGTGTGCTAAGCCCTCGTGGTGGCGCGGCAAAGCGCACGTGTCGCCAATTTGTCTACTCCTTCATAGAAGGAGGTTAGCACGGAGTTGCCGGAGTGCAGTGCGGCTGGTGATGGTATGAGTTACGCTCGACTCGTTGCGCCTGCAACTTCTTTCCAAGCACTGACTACCAAAGGAAGCTGGAAAGTCAGTGCCGGTATTTGAAGAACGAAACCGGTCTTGTTTTCTCACTCACTCACTCACTCTCTCTCTCTCTCTCATTCATTCGACCATTCATTCAGCCATTCGTTCGTTCATTCATCCTGTATTGAGAGGGAGAATCGTTCTCAGTGAACGCGCCAGTTGGCAGCTCACCCCTCTCATTGCCTCTTGTGTCACCCAGACGGCCTCTTTATAGTCACGTGACTCAATACATATATACATACACATATACAGTAGCGACCAGCACCGGCAGCGGCCAGTGACACGCGGCCTTCGAATTGTGTTACCAAAGTTGGCGCATAGCAGCAACGGCAGCCTGTCCCTGTCGGCCACCGCGGCATTAATAGCTGAGTCTCATTACGGAGGCGATTGGATTGTCACTTGGTCACGTGATTGGACAATTGTCCAATCATCCGGCAAGGGCGTGTCTAACATGTCGGCGCTGACAGGTAGTGGCGCCGGCGTTTGGCGGCGGCACCGGAACGTGCCATAGCATCTCTTGGCGTGCCAGGGACGTCAAGAGTGTGTCGAACCGGCCTGTCGAGCGCACGCGCTATAGTGCGGTGGCGACAGCGACGGCATAGTGCGTAGAAATGTTGCGTGGACGATCGGGTCGTCACGACTGATGATCCCATTTCTGGGTGACCCAACTGTCAATCGACGACGACGACGGCGACGGCCGCATGTTGCCTGTGCGCACCTTTCGAGCGAACTTTTCCACGGGCCGCGACGGTTGGCCATCCGACGAACCACCGCAGTCGCCGCGCTTCAACATGTGCATGCCTTCTCGTGGTAACATGGTCGTCATCTGTTTCAGGAAAGTGCATGAAGCAGTGTGAATGTTAATCAAATCTAATGAGCCAGCAGGGTGGACCTTACGGCAACGGCGATTGGTTGAACCACGCGTCGTCGTCCGACTCGCCGAAATTGGAGGATCGCCATTGCCATCCGTTTCCGTCGACGTCGAGCAGCGTAGCCCAGCCGGAGCCCAACCGTTGGTCGGTGGCCAAAAACCGTTACGGTCATCGGCAGGCGCTCGACCAGATCAAACAAAGCCTGCTGCCCTATCACAATGCGGCGGCATCGTCGGGTGGAGGGACGGCGCCAGGAGGTGGACCTCACTCAGCGCCGCTTGCTGGATCCTCCCCGTCGTCCGTTGCACCAACGTGCCCTGACTTGGCCACTTTCAGCCTGCACGAGTCGGCCATGCTGGACCACCTTGTGCAGATGGGCTTTGACAAGGTAAGTCACTATGGGCACCGGGTACCCTGCGACGCTGGGCAAGGTCTTTGCCGTCCTTGTCCTTGCTTGCCGTTAGCTCTCCTTCCCTCGTTTCCCTGCTGTGAAGTGGCGCTAGAACTTGTCGCAAGCACGCGATTTTCCTTGGCGTATCAGATTTTGCTTTTTGCTGTTTGAAATTCAATGCTCGTGCCGACGTGCCAGGGTATCCGTCCAGGCGGGAGACCCATTTCGGGCGGACGTTAGCTCCCGCCTTACGGTTGGCCGTCAGAGGGGCGGCAAACGTGTCCGGCCGACAAGGTGAGATGCCCACTTGAGCCCACCATGAACGAAGCAGTCCCGCGAGTGGACGCTCGCCTGAAGGCAAATGGCGCCCTGCCCGAAAGGCGCAATCGAGGACACGGGGATGCTCAGGCGCGCGGTAGTTGGACCTGAATGACAGCGGTCAGCGTCGACACTTCGGTCCAACCCGTTTGTTGACCGAAATGATGAAGCCGCGCACGTTCGTTTCAGTCGAACTGCCAATTTCGACCGGTTTCCGTTAGCCTTCTGGGAGCACGGCTTAAGGCGCGACAAAGCGACAAAAAATCGCACACGAAAATGGGCCAACACCGCTGGTCACGTTTGTTCAAAGGCTGCTAACCGCGTGGGAACGAAGCCGAAGCTGTTGCGCTTTCACACCTGAGCGGGCGCCGCCGTTCACATGCTCATTGTTGCCGCGTTGGCTGCCTTCGTTCGGCGGTCGGCCAGCTGTTCCCCTTTGAAATGTTGCTGGCTGCAAGATTTCGGCAGCCCGTAAACGAAGTGCATCTCGGTGGTCAAGGATGGCCGCTGGGATCGTCGGAGAAAGCTCACCCAGCGCGCTGCCTACGATCTGCGAATATGCGAGCGTAGGCTACCGTACGCCAGTGACGTGTTGCGCTGCAGGCCTGCGAGCCAATTCCCGACGCCGGTTAGGGAGGCGGGCCGCAAGCTTTCCTGCGGGTACTTGGGAACGGTTGCCCGCTCTTGAAAAGCGGTTTAGCGCTTTGGCCTTCAATTCGCTAATATTTGCTCATTCGCTTGCGCAGAAATCATGACGCCCTGCTGGTTGCACCAATCCCTGAGAAAATCGACTGAGTTTGGAAAATTAAGCAGCTGGGAATAGTTCCTTGGGGGCTTGGGTTTATTTGAAGGTTCATTCCGAGCGACGACCGTGAAGGCGTGCCTGAACGGGTCTGCTCATTCAAGGATGTCAGCTTCTGCTAAGCGAAACGCTTTTCAATCACGCTTTCACGATTAGGGTGAAGCCAATTTCTCTCATCTTATTTTTTAAGAGACGCGTCATTCGCGTCCCTGCAGAATTCGTGAAGTAATTTTGAATACCGCGGCAGATACTTCCGCTTTCTTGAAGGCGCCCACTGTTTTTCGTATGCTTTTGCTATTGCTACCGTAGTTTTCGGGGCTTCCCTTGCCCATCGTCAGCGGAGAGAAGCGACAGGTTATACCGTCTGACAAATCTCGTTGTCAATCCATTTTCAGCCACTGTGGCGGATAGCTAACAACTTTGGTTGATTCTGATGGAATCGCAGCGCACTTTCAAACTATTCATCGCTGCTTCTCCGCTTTGGTCCTATAAATATCAAAACAACGGACGTCTTTGTCAAGAGATCATTACTGCCATTGCGTCTTGACAAATGTGACCACTTGAAGGTGATGTTCGCTGGAACCGCTGCTTTCGGCAGTGGTTGGAATTCGTCTTGGGCAAGTGTCAGCCAGGCTGACGGAAGCGGACAATTTTGCCAAGCCGTGTAGTCAACGGGAAGCCCTGTCATTTTACGCACGGATTACGCCTGGCCTTGGATTTCGTAAACTTGCTTTGCGGATAACACGGATAGTGGCGTCTGCCGACCATTGGCGCGCTTCATTCGGAAAACTTGGTCAAACCAACCGTAGGCTACAAACCGGCGTACATACTTCTACCTGGAACGCTGACTCAGCCATCCTCAGGGTCGTGAGTAACTGTCCTTCATGCCGACTGGCGTATCGACGAGTCTGAACGCCTATTGTTGAGCATCAGCGCCAATTAAGTTCATTTCCATTTTGAACATTACTCCCTGACCGGTCGCACTTTGCCGGAATAGCGGTGTCAGCGGAGTTCGTCGATGCTCGCCTTTTCCTGTTGCCAAATTCCGCTTTCGACGTCCTTGGAATCGCCGCATTCTTCCGCAAAGTTCGTGAATCGAAAGTACGCCACCACATACGGTGTTTCCACTTCCTCCCGGCAGCAACAGCGGACGCGCGAGGGATGCCGTAACCCCAATGCGTATTTGGCGACTCGTTGGTTCTTCGCCATGGTTTGCCGCGTGAGCTGAGTCGAAGTTTCGCTCGATGCAACCTCCCTATGGAAGGCAGAAGCACATTTCGCGAGTTCCACACAAAATCAGTGTTCTTCTTGGAAGGTTGGTTCCATTTTCGTGCATATGTACACGTCAGATTTGTGCGAAGATTTCGTCATTGATAAGTCCCGCTGAGCCGCACTGGAAGTACGCGTAGCCTTCAGGATCCTTAGGTTAAACTTGCTTACAAAAGACAAGTATTCCACGGCATTGTTTATTTGTCATTTTCAGTCCGAAGGCAACCGGTTTGCCAACGCTTTAAGAATTCAGCCCCCACTTTGCGACAACTGACTTCAACCTTTTATTTCATAGGGACGCTTGCAGGTGGTCCTTCAGCGATGTCAAAGGCATCCTAAGTCGCTTTCAAAATGTAAAAAACACTGAGGCAAATATTTCAGCGTGAGAATTTGGCACCACCTTTCGACGGCGCATTGTACTACCCGCTAAACTCTACCAGTCCTTCGATAAGTTAGAAATAAGGTTTTGTCATAAGGTGAGGAGGGATTTCTGTTTTCCGAACATTGGAAGCGCACTATTCAGCCGTCAAAGCTTGGAAGGTCGCTTGAGATCAACATCCAACGGCGATCGCTCATCTGCACCCAACAATGCTTTGCCGGAAGGGTTCTGAATACTGCCGAAATGCGGCGTTCGCTTTGGCGAATCAATGGATCCATCGCGGAAGTGCGAATCAAAACTCGAACGATTGGCGTTGGACGTTCACTCGCTGCTGAAATGAACGCTACATTCTGAAATTCAAAAACAAGCCACATGACGGCCGTTGGAATGCAATGGAACTAGTATTGTCCGCAAGCAGACATGCAGTCGTTTCGCGCAAACGCTCCGGAACGTATAGCTAAACATTCTTATCCTCCTGACGGGGTCGCACCAGTGATTCGATCGCTCATAAGCCTATCGCTGCGAAATTGTGTTCCCATGAAAAATTCAATATGGGCTATGCCTTCCCTTTTGATAGCTCTCTCTCTCTCTCTCTCTTTTCGTTGACGAGAGCGCTTGCTTTGCCGGAATGATGAAGACTGCTGTCACGTTTTAGTCGGCTAGCGCTCCTTCACCAATGCAAGTGCAGGTGGAAGTAAGGAAGGGAAGCGGTGGGTTCCGGTGGCGAACAAGTCAGTGACATCTATCATTAGATCGAAACGCAACATGCAACGGCGGCCAGCCAGAACCGTGTCCATGGTAGCCAAGTTGGGAAGAGCAGGGGGGACAGGAATTTCTCCATAAGCAGTTCTACTTTCTTTAACGTGGTTATTTGTCAAAGGAGAGCACGCCCGACTGCACCCTAATGATCAAGTGAATTCAAAGTAAACAATTCGCTACCGTACGTGCCTTTGAATAATGGATTTCTACGCTAAGAAGTAAAACATTGATGAACAGGTATTCTGCATTTCTCAAAATATGAAACCGTACGCGCCTGCTTAATATTGAGGGTTCATCAGTGTGAGATGTCCAAAAGGTTGCCATCTTTAAGCGCCTGTGGCGTAATAGGATAAGACCATTCGCCTATTGCATGTAAGATTGTATGGGTCTGCTGAACATATCTAACGGAGGAGACTAAACCGACGTGGTTCATCAATTTCCAGCAGCGTATGTTTGATTATAATGGGCGTTTGTTGTTCAAAGCACAGGTCCTTCATGCTGTCCACCCATGGTAGCTATCGTAATGGCAACAGTTGAGAAATATTCTCACCGCGACAGCTTCTCTGGCAAATCACTTTCATAAATTTTAAGCGAATTGATGCTAGCACGTTGCTGCGGAGGCTGGATTTAAGAAAGTTCACTCCTTGCAGAGTTATGCCATTTCAGTCGCCGTAACAGCAACACGCGATGGGCCGCTCCTTGGTTTGCAAGGGCTATTTCTCAAGCCGCATTTATAACACGCGCGCATGGGAACATAGCGCCTATGTAACGCGTTCCACTGCTTTTGCAGGATGCCGCCTGGTATGCTTTAAAGCTCACACAATTTCGAAGCCTCAGTCACGCGGTTGACATTCTTCTAAAGACAAACAGCGCGCACGTATTTCGGGACGATACCAAGCAAGGCCGTGAGTATACCAATTACTTTTTTATTATTCCTGTTATTATTTTTTTATGACTGGAAGTGATTATTATTATTATGGTTGGCAGTGATATTTCCGTTGATGATTTATATTAATATTTTTTGATGATTTGTTGTTGTTGAAGTTGGAACTTCTTTAACGGGGCGCTTTAGGCTGTCTCGGCTGAGCGCCCATCGGTCTTTCGTTAAGTGGTGCCTGTAGGAGTACTAGCGAAGACAATCTAACCAATGACTAACTAGCGGGTTTGTTAGTCAAACAGTTACAAGCGCAAGAATGTTGGGGAAATGTTTTGTTCTTCGAAGTTTTCAGAAAGTCCTCGTTCCGCCTTCAGTGAAACGATCGCAAAGGTTCGACCTGTCGAATCTCTACGACTCTTCAAACAACACCGAACAGAAGAACAGCGGGTGCTCAGCTGTTAGAATTGCTATTACTCTTACTACTGCTATAATTGTTATTATTAATATTATCGTTCGGGGGCAGGAAATCAGGATATTATTATTATTATTATTATTATTATTATTATTATTATTATTATTATTATTATTATTATTATTATTATTATTATTATTATTATGTAATTGAACGTAGGGCTTCTGTTGACGGGGTTAAGTTTCATGCTGTAAAAACAAGATAGGCAATAACCCGTTCAATAAAATCGTTTAATCCAACAAGGAAACGAGCGTAGCTTTCGGAACAAGGTGGTTATACCAATTGTGGACGAAGCACACGCGTCTGAAGACAAAGAAGAAGTCCTTTTCTGCTTTTCTTTACATTTGTTTCTTTTTTTTCGTCATTACTTTGCATTTCTTTTCTTTTGTAAGCCTCGCTGTCGAGATTTCGTTGTGTGCTTTCTTATTATACCTGACCTTTGAGCCTTCCGCACTACAGCCTCGAGGCTGTTAGAGCAAACATGACCGATATCGCCACCGGACTTGCAACAACTTTTCATTCAGTCTGTGGTTCCACCTCTGCCGTGAGAGGTTCATAGAGACGTCGCCCCCTTTGCCTTTCCAACGGTGTAGTGTTCTACACGGCCCGGTCAAGCTTGACCGAAAGTGTTCCTACACTGGCGATTAAGCGGAGGTATGCCTCCTCGAGGACCAATCCGCGGCATGTGCTCACACGACTGCCTTTCTCTTTTTTCCATTTTTCTTTTTGTTTTCTTTTCATGCGCTGACGACGGGTCAGGATCGACCCGAAAGCTCCGCCTTTTTTCAAGTTGAATAAAAGCGTTATCAACGGGAAAAGTCTGTGTCAACACAATATTATTATTATTATTATTATTATTATTATTTATTATTATTATTATTATTATTATTATTATTATTATTATTATTATTATTATTATTATTATTATTATTATTATTATTATTATTATTATTGTAAATGTGAGACTTTTTGTAACGGGTATCAAGTATAATTGATTAAAGAATCACGGAGATTTCTTCCCGTTGATCACGGTCCAAAAACAAGTAGATGGAACACTTTATTTCTGAACACGTGGCGCTAAAAACACATTTAGCGTTTGTGTAAAGCGTAAAAACGTAAAATTTAGCGTAAAAACACACGCTAAATGTGTTTTTAGCGCCACGTGTTCAGAAATAAAGTGTTCATCTATTATTATTATTATTATTATTATTATTATTATTATTATTATTATTATTATTATTATTATTATTATTATTATTATTATTATTATTATTATTATTATTATTATTATTATTATTATTATTATTATTGCTAAAATTGTCTTTCCGAAATGGATTGTAGCCCGTTGAAATGATATACTGAATGCGTGAGTGCTTCCCAAAAGAGAACCAAACCAGTGACCGGTTATGCAGATCTTACTGTTAAAAATAAACAGGTTTTATGGTTGGGTTCTCTTTTTAGAAGTACTCACACACTCAGTCATCACATCAACGGGCTACAGTCCGTTCCACGAGGTCAATTCTATCATGTCAGAGACCGTTAGAAGCAGTTCAGTATATTATTATTAATTTTATTACATTCTTCTTGAAGGACGACTTGTCTTTAACAAGGCGTTTCATTATCATAAAGATGAAGAGACGATTTCCTTGTTCTGCAGGTTTTAACGAGCGAAGCTTTCAGAAACCACGTGTTTCGTGGTCACCGAAGTTAGTAATTTTTACGTTATGATCCAGCTCATTTATTAGAAGATATTTTCTACGTAATTCACAGCTTTCGGCGTACAACCCACTATCACCAGTGAAATGTGCCAAATGGTATTAGTCAATCACGGGTTATTTCAATTTGCGAGTTCACAGCAATTTTTATTTCAAATTAAACTCGACGATATATCACTCACGGTTATACTTTGGTCTTTGCTTAAACAATATTGTGCCCTTGATATGATAAGCTTCTTTAATACTTCTGCGTGAACGGTGGCAGCATCAGAGTTCAGCTGTTGCTCACATCCCGGCGCGTGTACTACTGTCACCGATATTCGTACTAACTTGTCCATAATAGCTTTTGAATCCACGGTTTGGCCTCTTCCTCTTTTCTTGCGGTCATTATTTCCTTCAAGTCCATCTTTTGCACTCTTGTTTCGTGTAATCTCGGCCATGTGATCATTAAACTTTTCTTACGAAATGTGACCAGTTTCTGCAAGATGCTTGGCTGAACAATTGTATATAATTTGATAAACGCAACCTGGCGTCATCTCTTCTTGGATCTTCATCTCGTCATTTCTCGATATGCTCCTGAGATTATACGCTGACCTAAGAAAACCTTGAAACTCAAACCGCTTTCCCGGTTTGAGTTTCTTAAACGTGCTCCCCTGGAGGAGTGCAGAATGTCACCGTTTGTGCAGAAAGGTTAAAGAAGCCATATATATATATATATATATATATATATATATATATATATATATATATATATATATATATATATATATATATATATATATATATATATTGTCTTCATAACCGGTGCTGTAAAGTTTGTCGTTTCTTGTCACGGAAATAACCTCTTGAAATTCATATCTTCTATTGATGGTAAAAGAATCCGAAAAGAGCATTGCGGGGCTTTCACGTCAAACTTGGATCTGTCTTGAGCGCTTGCGGACCGATTGCACAGTCAGTCAGTGGGTCTGCAAGTTCCTCCGCTTGACTATCCGGGAAAACGAAATCAATTACCAGGTTGAACCTTGACCCGTCCAGCGTTAATCGTTCGCTCAGTCAGTTGTGCAGTGGAGCAAATAAGCCCTCCGACTGACCAGGGCAGAGGCACCACGAATAATTTTGAATCCTTGCTGAAAAGAACCCTAGTTGAAATGTTGTACTGATGCTGAATATATATACTACAATTGAATATTGGATTTCTCACGGGTTTCAGTTTCATATTGTGTGAAAACGGCAGAATACCCGTTCATCAATGCTTTACTTCAAATAGCGTAGCTTCCGGGACCTCTCTTGGTCCCGTCTTCAGCGCAAATTCTGGACTTAGCGTATCACGCGAGACTCGTGACTGTTATACTCGCGTGATACGCTGAGTCCAGAATTTACGCTGAAGACGGAACAAGAGAGTTCCGAAAGCTACGAAAGGTTATTGTTCTGAAACGTGTTTCCTAGTACTTGCCCATCCATTCGCTGGTAGGGCGTTGTTTTCGGAGTACTTTCAGACATACTCTCGACTTCCAACGTGATCAAGCCATACGTGCCATCATGATATATATATATATATATATATATATATATGAAGCAAGAGAAATTAGTAACAAGGCGTCTCATGATTATGAAAAAAACAATGATACGGAGTCCTTGTTCAAAGATTTTTATTCGGCGGAGCTTTCAGAACTATCGTGTTCCGTCGTCAGCGCAAGTAGAAAGAGGTGGAACGTATGGTGTGAAACTATTTATCTGTAATGGAAGATACTAAAGGTCGAGATCAGCGAACTCTGGACTGATCTGATAAATGAAACCAGGTGCTGTCACCTAAACACCTGACTCCTTCCATTACCGATAAATAGTTTCACACCATACGTTCCACCTGTTTCTACTTGCGCTGACGACGGCACACGATAGTTCCGAAAGCTCCGCCGAATAAAGATCTTTGAACAAGGACTCCGTATCATTGTTTTTTCATATATATATATATATATATATATATATATATATATATATATATATATATATATATATATATATATATATATATATATATATATATATATTGTTGAGAGCTTTACACGGTGATCCCCGTTCATGGTAAAAATTCTTTTATTGCATAGCTTTCGGGCACGACCTTGTGCCCGTCATCAGTGCAAAACAAACCGAATGGTCACTGCCCAGGTTGGTCAGTCAGTCTAAAGCACTCCTGCTCAGCCGACCTAGGCAGATGCTACATCAGTTGGGTCCTACCTTGGACCGCGTCGATTTCGCAATCCGCCCAAGTCAGCCGTGCAGAAGACCGAGCTTCACAACCGACCGCCCCGGACAGTGCCAACAGTATAACTGATAGCGGTCAGTCTCTCGAACGACAATCGTCAATTCTCGGTAGTTTAAACCGATACAGCTTTAAAGCCTCTTTCCTGATCTTGACTATCTTTTTTTCGCTTCTTCCCGGTGGTATCCCTTTGATGGCCGCTTTAGATCATCTTCGGGCCCGTGTTACCCGTTCTTGAATATTCTAGTTTCTTCTTTATACGGGGTAGTTTCAATTGTTGAGAGCTTTACACGGTTGTTGAGAGCTGACATGGGCGGATTGCGAAATCGACGCGGTCCAAGGTAGGACCCAACTGATGTAGCATCTGCCTAGGTCGGCTGAGCAGGAGTGCTTTAGACTGACTGACCAACCTGGGCAGTGACCATTCGGTTTGTTTTGCACTGATGACGGGCACAAGGTCGTGCCTGAAAGCTATGCAATAAAAGAATCTTTACCATGAACGGGGGATCACCGTGTAAAGCTCTCAACAATTGAAACTACCCCGTATAAAGAAGAAACTAGAATATATATATATATATATATATATATATATATATATATATATATATATATATATATATATATATATACGGATTTGAGTACTGCTTGTGACCGTTTGGAAGTCAGTACTGTCTGAAAAGATACGAACAATATCGCCCTACCAGCGGGTTGATAGGTAGTTAGAAAAATACAGAACAATGAAAACTTCGTCGCTTTCGAAACCACCTTGTTCCTAAAGCTATGAAGTTTTCACTGTGTTCAACGTCTTCAACGAATAGTAATGCTAGGGTTTACTCTAAAGTTTTGGTATCTAAAGGCTAGGGAGAGGGGTTAGATGGTATAGTGCAACATTTAGTTCCATTGATGAGTGCACTCTATATGTCGCTAACTTTCACTGTTCAATCGCGATTAATGAACTTGTTATTGCGAATGAAGAGCGCTCTTTTATCTTCCTAAGATGGAAAAGGCCCTTGCGACATATCATTTTTCGTTGTAGGTCGAGTGAACACTGATAGCGTTCGACGACCGCTGAGCCTTTCTTGGTTTCATGCATGGTCTTCCTTAGATCACTTGTCTGGGGATGGTCTCGTTGTGGCATATGCATTCCACTGAGTCTTTATTTTGCGTTCTTAGAGTTCCTGAGAAGTGCGAGACAAAATGCTATTAAAAATCCAATATTACCGTTGATATTATTATTATTATTACTATTATTATTATTGCTGTCGCTGCTGTTCTTCTTAAAAATAGAATGTAGTGAGTGCATAAGTCTTCAGCTGCCTCTTCTTACCTATATAACCTGTTCATTTTGTCAGTCACTAAACCGGGATAGTTTTCAGTAAGCAGAAAGGCGAGCTTTGAGAACAACGGTGACTGCACCAGGTCTGAGAGTCCGCAGGTACGTTCTCACGTCTGCTCAGCGCAAGTATGCCTGGGATCCACGGCAGGCGGTCGGCAGCAGAACGTTCAGCGTCCTCAAGGATCGACCGCCCGCGTAACAACGCCCAGGAGTGTTGGTTATCAAGGCCTCGTTGTACCGCCGCCTCTGCCTCACTATTCGTGCAAACATTCTGGCTCCAGTTCTCCTGTACACAGCAGAAGTGGTTTGCCGGTCAGTGCTGCCTATATGCAGCGGATGGACACCTTTTCGTCGCCGACCGTAAGGAAATTGCTTACATGCTTCGATGAACTCCAGTTCTGCAGGACTCTTCCGGATGCAGGTTTGACGGCGCCAGCGCGGAGGCCAATCAATGCTACATGAACAATGAGGGGCCTGGATTGGGATTGAAAACGGCCAAGAACTACAAAGTGGACAAGTCGGGAACGATCGTCGACTATTCAGCAAACGATGCTAACGGTGTATACTTGCGTAAAATAACTCCAAGGCTTAACGATTATGAGTATCCTGGGCGTTTCTGCCACACCAGCATGCCAGCGGTGGGCCAGGACGACGACAGAATGGTCAGAGATGTCTCCGCTCTGGCGTACTACAAGAGCCGTTTGGAGAGCATTGAACTCTTGTCTTCCGTCGACGGTTGCAACGTGCTAGCATTCAACCAGTACAGGGGACTATTGAAACGGGTTGGAGGAGCGGCAGATGGACCTTGCACTTCTGCTCCCATTAGTCAGCCTCTGGGGCACATGACCTTCATGAGTGAGCTGAGCAGTTGTCAAGTCCCTTCCGATTCGTTTTACATAGAAAATCTTTGTCGCCGGGTAAACAACGTTCTTTCCACGACCAGCAAAGTCTGCACGTCAAACGACGAACCATTGGGGGGACATGGCGCCCTGTCGGAGACGCCCGTCGCCTTGTCGCTTCCGCACTGTGATCGAATCTCGCCTGCTTCGAGCTTGTCAACGGACGACTCCGAGGTACTAGTCGGTCATGAATCGGTGGCATCGCAGACGATTCGCTGCTGCTCCCCTCTGCCAGATGACATTCAGGCGAGGCTCCAATTGGGCGCCTACGAATCTGGCGGCACCATGAGACCTTGCACCCCGCAGGCGTTTCGTTTCTATATGGAACAACACGTCGAGAATGTGCTCAAAATGTACAAGGAAAGGTTGCACAGGCAAATGCAGGTTAGCGCCCGCTGCTCCCTGAGCGCCATTCGCCCCTTACGAGCAAGCCTTTAAGCTGGAGAAGGAGATGGCCCGCGCCGATTTTCCCATGCAGCTGCAATGTCAGATGAGAAAATTGCTCACGCAAAAGGAGTCCTGCTATTTGCGACTAAGAAGGCAAAGGATGGACGCCTCCATGTTTGAAAAGATAAAGACAATTGGCATTGGCGCTTTCGGCGAGGTCGCCCTTGTTCGCAAGGTAAGCGGGGAGCCAACGTGGGCGCGCGACACCTTCCTACCCGATTTCGCCCTCTCCTGCAGAAGGACACCGAGACGTTGTTCGCAATGAAGGTGCTTCGAAAATTTGACGTCATCAAGAAGAACCAGGCTGCCCACGTCAAGGCTGAAAGGGATATTCTCTCCGAAGCCGACAACGAGTGGGTGGTAAAATTGTACTACAGTTTTCAAGACAAGGATTGTCTGTTCTTCATAATGGAGTACATACCCGGTGGTGACATGATGGCACTGCTCATTAAGAAGGGCCTCTTCGAAGAACAACTGGCTAGGTGACCGACCAGCTACGTCTCCAAGTCTATCCTGCCTAAATGACCACTTTAGATTCTACGTAGCCGAACTCGTTTGCGCTATACACAGCGTGCACAAGTTGGGTTTCATCCACAGGGACATCAAGCCGGACAACATCCTCATTGATCGCAATGGCCATATAAAGCTGACGGACTTCGGTCTTTGCACAGGCTTGCGGTGGACCCACGACTGGAAGTACTACGCCGAAGAGCCGCTCCTGCACGGTGAACTTAGAAAAGACTTTTCGCTTTTGAAGCCGTCGCCTTTAGGACATAAGCACGAGGACTCCTTCGACCTACTGCAGCAAGTGGAGCCGCAATACAATCACAAGCTGCTCGACTACCGTCACCAAAAGCAAAGGTGCAAAGCCCACTCGCTGGTCGGCACTCCGAACTACATCGCGCCGGAAGTGCTGCTCAGGATTGGTACTTCATATCCGTTCGCCTAAAACCAATTGCGCAAATGCATTGTCAGGGCATACCCAGCTGTGCGATTGGTGGTCCGTTGGAGTCATTTTCTATGAAATGGTTGTCGGGCACCCGCCATTTTTGGCGAACACACCCGAGGAGACCCAGGCGAAGGTACAGTAGCGCCGCGAGCACGTTCAACTTTAGGGATACTGGTTTGTTCGGATATGATTGCGTAAGCTTTGCCCAAGGCGAAAAACGTAATAGCCGGAATGGGACGCCCATTAGTTGGGCCACGGAACCTTGAAATCATTGTTCCCAATGAAGCAGCGTTCACCGTTTGTGAAAATTTAGTAAACGCCTCTTGGGCAAATTCATACCGTTTTGTTTGTTTACTTATTTTATTTTGCATACCGCAGCTTTCGGGACCTCGCATGTCTCATCCTTGGCAGACAAACGTATAAATTTACCTTCTCTTTGTACATGCGTAGTGTCAAAAGCTGCAGGAGTGCGATGTAAAACGAATACGCAAATAAGATTGCGTGAAGTCGTTTAAGAATACAATCCACAATTGTCTCATTTTTTATACAGTACCACCAATGAACGTTTCCTCAACTGACCCACTGTTGCAGGTCATCCACTGGAGGAGCTCACTACACATACCAAAGGGAGCCAACTTGTCCGAGGCCGCGATGGACTTGATTTTGCAACTCTGCTGTGGTCCGGAACAACGACTCGGGAAGGATAAAGAGGCAGCCGACATTAAGAGACATCCCTTCTTCCAGGTATGTGTGAAAGTTAGGTTCACCATTTCGCCTGTAGCTTTATTCGAGCAAGCAATGCCTTGTTCGGTCGACGGCGGCTCATCGCAGCTACGTACCGAATTGCATTGCCAAAAGCATGGAAGAGGGGGAAGTTCATTTTGCGTAATCTTAGATTTCTGAAGAAAATGGCGTTGCTGAGCAAATGCATCTCGACATACATTCTAGATTTCATTATTTATTACGACGTAAGCTTGGACATCCGCATATTTTAAATTCGTAATTACCTATCTCGTATAAACGCACCAAACATTGGTGTTCCGTAACCATGTTTTAAGCCACGCCTCCTGTTCGAACAACCTCGCATGGGTAAACATCAGCGGACGCCAACGAGACGTCGTTCCTTAAGACTGACATTAAGAAAAGTAGTAAACGTGCTCTTGGAGACTGGTGAATACACACTCCAGTAGTAGGCCCTGATTACTTAAGGGGCGTCATTTTAATTTTTTGTACAGCTGCCTATTTACGTTATTCAAGAATGAGGACCAACTGTACAATGCTAATCAACTATTCTCCAAAACAGGATATCGACTGGGAAAACCTACGCAACGTTAAGGCGCCCTACCGACCGGAAATTCTGCATGCCACTGATACGTCCAATTTCGATCCAGTCGAACCACGTCAGGACATGTCCGGGGATCAACCTGCCGCCGGCATAGTCGACCACGCGTTTTACGAATTCACTTTCCGACGATTTTTCGACAGCGACGGCTACGGGTGCCCAACGTTGCGACTCTCTCCGCCCAGAAAAGTGGACGGCACTTTTCGAATGGAGCCGGATATTGGGGCGGCTGAGCGCGACTGCGAAGAGCAGAATCGCGTATCCGATTATCCTTCGTCTTCTCGTACTTCCGGAAACACCAACGTATTGCGCATCTCCACCGGGACGTTCCCAGCGGGAGCAGCGGACGCCCGCCGGGAGTAGAACTCATTTTTACTTGTCGATGTCATTTCCTTTCGTCAACCCTTTCTCCGAACAGCGTTTTCTCCGAATTTTCATTCGCCGTTTCGAACTGTAGAAATAAATTTGCATACGAATTCGACTACACCGAACAGTTTGGGAATTGTGACTACGTTGAAACCGATTAGAATTCAAAAAGTGGGACTCGCATTGGGAGCCATTGTACGACTTGAAAAGAAACAAGCAAATAGAAGCGCGTCATAGAAGCCGCGGTAAGCAGAGCGAACGCATCAGATTTTCAATCGTCGCTGGACGAGGAGCTACCTTGCCGGCTTTTCGCTAAACTTAGACGATCAGATGCACGCAGCGCTTTGTTCGCAAACGGTATTTCGAAAGCACAGGGCAAACGCGACCAAAGTTTATACCACCATGCACAGATACGGTTGACTTTGAACCTGAGCTTCCCAAAAACGACGAATTCGCCATACAGACAACATGTCACGTGGACGACAAGCGTAGCTGGAAGCCGTGGAAAAAGCCTTCGTGAATAAGTAAATGAACTTCCTTCTGCAGGTGTAGCTCGCAGGCAACACCCATACATTTTATACAAATAACGGTATCAATCGAAATGAGAAGAGACTGTAGAAACTGCAAAATTCACGTTCCCCCAAGGCATATACAAGTTAATAAAAGCATACCTAAGCTAATGGGGTACTTAAAACGTCGCCTGTGCTGGTATTACTCCTGCGATTTCTCTTGCCCTTCGGAAACCAATGTTGCCCATTTCGAACTTCTCTCGAAATATTCGAGCAACAAATTTGGGCAGTACTGACGCACAACGCTGGACGGAATCATCTCCTCGAATTCCGATTCACGAAATTTGACGAAATACTTCAGCTCGCCCTCGACCTTTATGACGCCTATAAAAAACATCGACAATCAAATAACGGAAGGTAGGAAGACAAATACGATAGTTGTCAAACGTGGCGCAGGTTCAATTAAACGCGTTAACAATGGACATCAGGCGTGAACGACGATCCATCGTGGATGAACGGACAGATTGACGAAGGGGAAACGTTGCACCTGACTGAGCAGTTTACGAGGTGATTAAAAATAATATTGCTTGAATGAGATGCGCTTCGCCTTTAAATGAGGCACTGCAACAGTTCCGCTTTCTAAAGTCTGAGAAATGATGACATTTTTACCTACGAATATTCGAATATGTACCAATCGGCTTTACACATGAGTAGTTCAGTTTTAAATACTTGCTCTGACCAACCGCAACTTAGCCAGCTACACGCACTCACAGTGATCCTAAAGCTCACTACGCTAATTTGTTCATCAACATATACATGTGGAAGCTGGAGCATGTAACCGCCCCATAGCGCAGGAACATAATCCTTGGACCTTTGCGATATTCTCCTTCCTTTAAAGCGCCGGACATCTGACATGAGTGATGGCACGCAGCCGACGAATAGATGCCGGATCAGAACTATCTGGTTAGCCCTTCTTAGGCAGCTGTAGCGGATTATGAGCCGATCCTACCGTGGATCCATCGCTCGTAGCTGCCGCCAGTTCTCCGTCCTCCCGTCCGACAGATGGTGGTGTGCTTCCTCCGTCTCCTCGCTGTGCGTTTAGTCAACGTTGACTGAGAAATAAAAAGCTTCACCTAAAGAAATGTCTTCCGACAGCTTGCGTTCGAGGCAAGATGCTACACATAGTTACTTCTGTTCTGTTGAGAAAATCCGTCGCTTATGTACTTAAGGTCAAGTTATTATGCAAAAGCGGCACAAGTACAGCTGTAGTAATTAAACTGAAACACATATACATCCAAAACAACGCTGCTTAATCCGGGGGGTAATTCGCAATCTATTAAAAGCCTTCGAACATCCCTACGTACGTACTAGTCAGCTAAAGCGTGAAACAGTTTACCAGATTTCTTCCGATAATCCAAACTAGCTTTTCGAAAACCACTCCGTTAAATATGAGCTTTGCAATAATCACTTTCGCTCTTTAATGCTCCTTGCTACGCGACTCGACACACCGGTCGTAATACATTTCGGGTGAAATTGGTAAAACATAAATCGTTGCTTTAGTAAGAGGTAGACAAGCGAATTGGCTTCCACGGATTAAACGCAATATAGTAAAACAACCTCGATATCTGCAATAACAATGCTGCAAACAGCGAACACAAGTAAAATGAGAAAAGTTGAAAAAAGAATCAATTGAGCTAGTGCAAAATTAGAAGTGCTTGAAAAGTTGTCTGGCAAAAATTTACGACATTTAAGTAAGAGGGAACAACCCGTCGCCCTAGTGAAGCTCTACTGGAAGTTTACCGGCAGGACCGACCATCGTTTGATTTCCAAGAATGTAAACAAGCACACTTCACCGTTCACTTGTCACCACACAATAGCTGCAGTAAATCATCGCAATGTTACGAAGCGTAAACTCCAAGAAATCTAGCATACAAGATCATCTTACCATACACGATGTTACCATTATTATAATACGCAAACACGCACATTCAAACGCACCAGTCTTACCTTCTACCGACTCAGCAGTCATGCCTCTCTCGAAGCCAGTCAGGTTCGGCAAATTCACTGTGTTTGAACCTGCAGCAATTGGTCCTTCCGGCCGCAAAATGGGGGGACAGGAACTCCCAACCACACTTTCGTCGGCTCTAGCAGCGTACTTCGTTTCGAAGTCTGTTATCAGATCTTTGCAATCCAAATTCTCCTCCGGCTCCCAGGTGTTATCCTCGTCCGTATATCCCTGCCATTTTAACAAGTACTGCGTCTTGCCGTCCACAAGGCGCTTGTCCACGATGCGTTCAACCACGTACTCGCACTCCAGAGGAGGTGACTTTTTCAATTCCTGCGCAGGTCCCGTTCCTCCGCTCTCGCTGCCGGCAGTCTCCCCCGGCTGCTCGGTGCATGTGCCATTCTGAGATTCGCTTTTTCTGTTGCTTGGAACGTACCAAGGTGGCGGCTTGATGTCGGCCATTAACATCTCGCGGTAACGCCGCATATTTGACGCCGAACAAAGCACGACAGGCAATTCGACCAAAGACCGAAAACAATTAACTTCTTATGTATCGTACTGTAGAACAAAAAGTGATGGTTTGGTACCATACTGATAACAGACCGTCTGATAACAGACTTCGAAATTCCGCTTTGCTGGCAAAATTCTGCCGACGTCAATTACAACACTGACCCAACTTGCAATAATCCTACTGAGATATTTTATTTCCTAAACCCGTAATTGGTACTATTTAACCCAACGCAAAAACCATACATCTCATAATGTCTCAGGCCGCAAACCTAACAACAATTCTAACAATAATCAGGTAATACATTTCTTAAGCATTACAGCAACTAAGCAGGCGAGGTATCTGGTCCCCTGGGCGCGCAACCTTTTCAAAACCGCAGTACTGTAGCATGGCGTCATGTAAACAAATGCAGGTACTGTCGACGGCATTCCCGTGACGTCACGTTACTCTAAAGTTAGCTGCGTAATCAGCCTCTTGTACCAAGCGCATGTACTCGGGTTTTGTCCAACGCATACACTCGTACCCTGTTCAGGAGGCTGTCCACTTCTGCCCTTACCTAACGTTAGACTTGAAAATGCGCGTTTTATTAAGGTTTAAGCTTAGGCAAGGACAGAAAACGACACCCGGCTAGTTTGTGCTGAACAGTAGGACGACCGTCGGCATCGTCTTCTGCTCTTGTCCTATGCTAACATAATCCTTGTGTTAGGTCTAAGCTTAGGTATCGGCGGAAAGGATGCCCACGCGAGGATAATCTTTAAACAAGCTTATTAGCAGTCCTTTCCTGCCACTAAACCTAGCTTAAGCGTTAATATAAAGCTCATATTTAGCCCAAACCTCAGGTAAGGGCAGAAGACTGTGCCCACAGTCATCTCACCGTTCAACAGAAACTTGCCGGCTGTCCTTTTCTCTCCTTACCTAAGCTTAACCCTTAATATAAGGCTTATATTCAGGTCTAAGGTTAGATGAGGGCAGAAGAGGACAGCGTCCTGAACAGGATATGAGGGGAAGTGTTGAAAAGGAAAGTGACGGTTATAAACCATCGGTGAATTGGCGAATACCATCGGTAAAAACTAATAATCCGAATACGTCATCAGAAATGACCGACGCACGTTGTGACGTAGCTGGAACTAGACTGGCGTTTTGTAAGCGGGTGGGGCGTGAGCGGAAGGGAGAAATTTTAGACAAGACCCAAAATATGCGCTCAGTACAGGAGAATGATGATAACCCAGCTTCCCTTAGCGTAACGTGACCGAGAGTACCTTTATTTTCTTACATGACACCATGCTATACTATGACGGTCGTGCAAAGGTGGGGCGTACATGGGACCAGACCCGTCTATTTAAGGTTTCACAGAACCGCTGCTTGCTCACTGGTCAACATTTGCCGCCCTACATTCAGAAGTAAGCGGTTCTAAACGATTGGGCAAATTTCGGTTATCTGATGTGCAACATTGTGATTCTTAGGTGGCAATGTTCTCTTGTTGCTGACCACTTGTCCAACACCCTATAGGGAAGCACAGTAGGCTTGTCGAAAGATTCGAGAGTGTGCACCTAAGCAGGAAACTAAACGTCTGGCACTTTTCCGCGTAGATTGCGTGAACATCCTGCAGGTCATACTGTAGTCGCGCAAATGAGCTAAAAGTCGCCAACATTGAACATTGCGTTCATTTAACCAATGGGTTTAACCAATAGCAATTTAACCAATGCATTTTACTGGGTATAGACCCAGTGTAGAGTCCAAAAACCGTTTTATTCTCGTAAGCAACAACAACAACAACAAAAGAAACCACTACTGTCCGTTCTTGATCCTCAGGTGGTCAAGTGCAGTAAGCCGCAGACCGATCTACTCGTGCACCCTACACCCAGATTCAGTGTATCCATCTACTCGATAAGTAACCCTTCACACCGCCTGATCAGTTCACCTCCAAACGTACAGCCAATGTTATCATGAAACTTTTTCATCAAACGATTCCAATGACCACCGCTGCACACCGATTCCGTCCTTCGTGCGCTTTAATTTTATTTTTCTTTTTCTTTGCATGGACTGCGCAACGGATCATGCATTCACGTGTATTTGTCGCCGCGTCATTTTGATTACTGCACTGCGCTATTGGAAAAATCGAGAGCAGCGGAAAACGCCAAATGCTCATCATAAAAGTTTATTGCACCAAAGTGTCAATAAAGTTTAAAACGAAAGCAGCTAAGCGCTGACTGCGGGTCTTTCAGGACAGAGGCGATTTCTACGTTTCCGTGATCCATGGACGGTTGCTATGACGGTTCGGCGCGGTGGTTGCCAGTCGGCCCATGCTAGTAACTGGCCATATGATTGCATTCACAGTCTTCGTTGAGACGAATAAGACCGCGAATTTCGCTGGTCGATTTGAGGGTGCTGAAATAATCCTTTGGTTATAACGGAACGTCCGACAATCCGGAAGCTCCGCGCGAACACTGCGTTGAGAGAGCAACAGATTTCACTGTCGCCAATGCCTTTACGAACTTAGTCCACCAAGTTCGCACAGTCGGCAGACGCACAATCACTCAACAAACACTACAGCCTCAATACGACTAGCCCAGGAACGACGGCAGCACTCCGCATACTGTAGGAAGTCAAGTAATATCGATGGTTGATGTATCAATCCTGCAGTGTCTGTTGAACTATGGAGGCGTTATAAAACCGAACAATCTGCTCTAACACTGCTCTGTCTAACACATGCGTAGCGCCCAATGAATCTCCGCGGATAATGTGCTTAGAAATAGTCGTGCCGAGACGTGGTAGTTTGGGGATGCTGCTACTGTGCTCTGGTGTTCTGTGGATGCATCGCTAAAAGATAACAAATTTGGCGATGCAACTAAGCAATACAGCAGTTTACGGAATCGATCAATTGCCGTCTTGTGATTCTAGGGCGCAAGGATAAGTGTAATGGGAGCGCTTTCGGTATTCCGTAACATGTGATTGCAAAGTTTGGGCTGAGCATTTCATTTTTGCTTTCTGTGAGTATGGCGGTCGGTCAAAGGTGGAGTGCCCAGGGGATCAGACCCCAGACGGGCAACTGCCGGCCACTGAAGCCCAAAACCAAAACCGGCATTTCAATATATTCGTGAGCTTCGATTTTCATCTTAGGCTTTGGTGGGCGGCGTTTACTTGGTTGTTTAGTTGCTCGATTGTTCACGGGAAACAATGAACTTGTTCATTGTCGGATACGGTTTGTTTGCGGTGCGAGAAGGTTGCAAGTCCCAAAATCTTTTGAAATAATGAAACAAAATCGGAAATGCAAGATCACATGGACCGCAGCATAATTTTAAGTTGGTAAAGCAAAATCGCGCTAAGCAACTTGCATTGCTTCTTGAACACTATGGTGGCGAGAAATGTCGCACATTTTGATTGTGCTGCTTTCCCAGCAGCACTGAACTCCCAATGAATGTTTAGAAGTCGCGGGCCATTTACGTGCGCATATGAAAAAGCAGGCTAGCGGCTCTCGGCTGTATGGCAGGCAAAGTTCAGCTATTTAAGCTGCCTCCGGTCAACCCATTCATCTTGCTTAGAGGTTTTGCTTGCTCCTGCCATTCTTAGCAAGAGGGTCAACTCCACACCTCTTCGTACGGTACCGTCAGTGGACATCTACCGATCAAACCCCTTATCGTAATTTTTTCCATATGACTAATGTGTATTGCTTAAGTAAGCTACACAATAGCCTGTGTTGGGAGCACAGAGCGTACTCATCGAACGAAATAAGTCAGAATGATGTAGTGGATCATTTTACCCTAATGACCGGCAGCGCGACGTCGCGCTCGGCCAATCGTTACGCTCCAATCGTTTAGTGGTGGTTGCCAGTCGGTGGTTGCCAGTCGGCCCATGCTAGTAACTGGCCATATGATTGCATTCACAGGGTGGTGCTGAAATAATCCTTTGGTTATAGGACAGACGCGTTTTTTGGAATAAACGATGAGATCATATCCCGTGTTCAAGAAACCCTATTTTTCAAATCAAACAGCTTGGAACAATTCATTTGGGAGAAAAGCTACAATTCTTAGGTTGCGAACAGATAGGGTACTCCATTAGATGGACATAAGCGTATGGTTTGTACAGGATGTTATGAGAAAACATGCAAGAGCAATCTGAAGGTCAGGGAAGGACATATTAGACACAGCAGGTTGCCGAAAGGACAGGTAAGGACAGGCGACCTCGCGGCGCCACCTGAGCTCTCCTGATTGGAGCGTAACGATTGGCCGAGCGCGACGTCGCGCTGCCGGTCATTAGGGTAAAATGATCCAATTATTTTGTTGTAGAGTGCTTCGTATGTGATTGATTTATTTCTCCAGTAATTCGTCGTCGCAAAGAGAGACAGCTCTGTCCACCATTCCCGTGATGATTCCCTTCTTTACGTACAATGGGTGGTTTGAGAGGAAATGTAAATATCTATCTGAGTTTGTAGGTTTCGGAAAGACACTGGTCTTTAGATGTCCGTTTTCCCGGATTACTAAGGCGTCTAAGAACGGTAGTCTGCCGTTCTCTTCTTTTTCCATTGTGAAAACAATGTTCACAGGGAAAAGACGGTTCAGGTGTTCAAGGAGAGCGGTCTCTTTTCCTTCTCTGATAATGACAAAAATTTCGTCGACGTAACGTTTGAACATCTTCAGACTGTACTCTGAGATGTTGCCTGGAAATGCCCTCTCCTTTAGATGTTCCATGAATATTTCAGCCACAATGGGAAAGAGTGGCCTTCCCATAGGTGCTCCTTGTTTCTGTGAAAAATACCTTCCATCCCATTGGAAACAATTTCCTTCCTCGATACAAAACTTGACCAGCTGTGTTAGGTGGTAAGGGTTGAGCTTGGTTCTTTGCTTCAAACTTTCATCCTTGGATAATGAATCCAAGATGATATCGCAAGTGTAACCCAATGGAGCACTTGTGAAAAGGTTTTTCACATCGTGAATTACTAAGAAGTCATCAATATAAAGTTGTACGCGTCTGGCTTCCTTTACAAATGAGAATGAATTTTCTGTGTGCGAAAAGCGCAACCCAGTATGCGGTTTTAGCATTTTTGCCAAAAAACCGCAAAGTTCATTGACGACACTTTGATTGCTTGCTACTATCAGTCTTAGGGGAACACCTTCTTTGTATATTCTTGGTAAGAAAAAAAGGGGACATGAAAAATTCGTGGTGTACTTTACTCAAGGGTACTTTTCTTCTTTAGTCTCATCACATACTCTTGACAAAGCAATGATGAGATGTTTTATGCCCTCATCCGATGGATCTTTATTTAAAGGTGTGTACTTTTCATTTTCTGCACTGTTCAAAAAGAAAAAACTGCAAAAAATGAAAAAAAGTGAAAGAAAGAAGAAGAATAAGACGACAAGAAGAACAAGAGACGGGAAGAAGAAAAAAGAAATGAAGAAGATAGAAGAAGAAGAAGAGAAGAAAGAAGAAGAAAAGACAAAAATGAAAAAGTAGAAGACTGTAGAAGAAGAGGAGAGAGATGAAGAAAAGACAAAAAAGAAAGAAGAAAATAAAAAGCAGAGAAGAAAAGAAGAGAGAGAAGAAGAAGAAGAAGAAGAAGAAGAAGAAGAAGAAGAAGAAGAAGAAGAAGAAGAAGAAGAAGAAGAAGAAGAAGAAGAAGAAGAAGAAGAAGAAGAAGAAGAAGAAGAAGAAGAAGAAGAAGAAGAAGAAGAAGAAGAAGAAAATGGACAGAAGAACAAAAGAAGAAGACTGAAGAAGAGGGACGATAAAGGAAAGAAGAAAAACGAAAAGATGAGAAGGAAAGAAGAAGAAGAAGAAGAAGAAAAAGAAGAAGAAGAAAGATAAAAAAAGCGGAAGAGAAGAAGAAAAGACGAAAAAACAAGAAGACGAGGAAGAGGAGAAAGGAGAAAGAAGAGAAGGAGAAGCAGAAGAAGAAAGAAAAAAGAAGAAAGAAGAAAAAGAAGAAAGGAAAAAAGAACACAAAAAACAAAGAACATAACGAGTTTGAAGAAAAACACAAGCTTAAAGAACCGCATTTGCTCTTGTCCGTTTCCGACCAAGAGAGGTCCTGAAAGCTACGCTATTGATGTAATACATTGATGAATGGGTATTCTGCCGTTTTCTCACAGTATGAAACTGAAACCCGTGAGAAATCCATTATTCAACAGAGGTTCTACTGTACACACACACACACACACACACACACACACACACACACACACACACACACACATATATATATATATATATACGTGTGTATGTAAGTACAGTAAAACCCCGATTATCCGGACTCGTCGAGGAGAACAATAGACTTACGGAATAAATAAATGACGTTCAAGTTCGTCATGGTGTGAAGGGATTTTTATTCTCTTTCTCAAACGCTAGTTTCTGGCTGTTATCGTTCTTTGCAAGTCGAGAAATCATTATGGAAGTAAAATATTCCAGTGACAAGTTTATCTGGCATACAAGCAGGAGGGTGCCTTCCATTAACTCTTGGCACGTGAATATCGTTAGTCTGATGGTAAATAAGCTGTTACGAGATGGAGCGTTAATTCCCATTGGGATTGTCGCATCTATTCGGAACTGGGTGTGAAGTAATCGACCGTTGCTGCTTCATTTTGTCCTTTTAATCCTTTGCAATAGCTAGCCGCTTTCTCTTGGGTTGCTCATTGTTGGGTTGCACTATCTTCCTTGTTCCACAATGTCGCCCAAAAGAAAGCGAATTGTGCTCGCGATAAAAGAGAAACCAGAGATAGTGAAAGCGTTGGATAGGGAAGAAACAGGCCGTTCATTATGTGACAAATACGGCATCAGCAAGGCCACACTATGTACGATATTAAAAAGAAAGGAGAAATAATTCAGGCCTGTCCAAGAAAGATGAACGAAGAGGTTGGAACCCCTAAGCGGAAACTTATGAAACCTTCGAAGCTAGAAGAAGTCGAACAAGTCCGTTATGTCTGGTTCGTACAAAATCGCTCA
Source organism: Trichuris muris (assembly GCA_000612645.2). NCBI lineage: Eukaryota > Metazoa > Nematoda > Enoplea > Trichinellida > Trichuridae > Trichuris > Trichuris muris. Next base: position 7,648,750 of record CBXJ02000282.1, read on the forward strand.
GTTGGAAATCCTGTTTCTGGTCCCCTGTGATGCGATAAAGCGATCTATTTTGCCACTGCGCTAAATGCTGACCCTATCTTTAGGCCTAGTCAGGTCTGCCTAGACAAGTTCAAGAAGCGGCACGGCATTCGAGCGCATGAAATTCGGGGTGAACAATTATCAGCAGAAGAACCTACCGTTTTCGAATTCGTTTTAAACCAAGCGTCTGATACGGAGGAAGAAGAATTAGGACAAACTGGGAGACTTGAGGCCGGAATGGGCACTTCCATTAAACAATGACGCTTTTCATTACCTAAAGGATGCCCCAAAATGAATGTGCTTTGCAGCGCCTTCTGTGCTCAAAGAAGCATCCGTGATCTTGCACCTACGAAGCGCAGAACAGTTTTCAAGCAGACACTGATGATTAAATGTTTCACGAATATTTGACTTTTTAATGTATTCGTACCGCTCAGGCAGTGCTCACACGAAGTATACGCAACCCTGTCTTGAAGGAATGATGCATGAAATACGTACAAACGGAGGAAAAGCAGTAAAGTAAACAAACTCGATTATCCGGGCTTTTCCGTATCCGGACTACCTCGTGCAACAATTAGTCCGGTTAATCGAGGTTTTAGTGTATAGGTAAGAGAGATTTCGTTGACCATTGTACATAGATGTTTTAATGATAGATGATACTTCGAAAGCGGCCAAATTGGAAAAGTGGTCTATTCTGGGTGGGCTGGAATGTATCATATATATTAATAGTTTGACAAAGCCGACATCCGAAGTGACGCAATTTTTATAGGTAACTGATGGGTAAGTGAACGTTTTCGCGTTTTGCTAAGCGACGACTGCTGGGAGATATGCAACTTGGACGGAATGACCCTTCTCTTCGTTCCATCAGTGAAATGAGAGAAATATTGACCCGTCGTGCGGAAAAGTCCGCCTCCTCATCAGGCTTAGTTATTTTTTCCCGGTTGGCCAACAAATACGGTCATTGTGGAGCAGAGTTGAGGAAAACACCTTTCGTCTGTATCGAATTACTACCTTATTTCGAGAGGACAGCTCGCCTCAGTGATTATTGAACAAGATGCGTCGGGACGTCGACTGGCTGATCCTTCGGGCATAAGGCAGCGTAACGTCATTACGCTGGTTCCGTTTTCACACGCCCATCGACACGACATTTCAACTTGAAGGGACGCCTCCGGGGCGACCAGCAGATGCTTCCATCACCGCAGAACGGCCAATGAATGCTGACATCCCAGCAGCCTTTTGGCTCTTTGATTCCCAGCCGCTGTGTATGGGAAAAAGCTGTTTGCTAACTGGCGGCGGCATTCGAACTTTGCTACACGGCAGGCAAACACCAACCAGAAAAGATTGTGTTCGATTGGTTGCAGCCATGACTCGTTGCTCAGCGAATTGAGCAGCGCCGCGACTCGAAGCTCATCTCCCGGCTTTGCTCCTTTCGGCCAAGGTAAATAGCTTGTTTAGCGTTTCCCATTCCGCTCGTCGACAGTCCAAATATCCGGGCGATAAGAGTGCTCGTAACGTAGAGCAGCGCGAGGGCAAACGCAGGCGCAGGGTTGGGCGTCACGAGACGCTTGCACAAATGTCAACTGATCTCGTAGGTGGCGATCCGGACAAATATGTACCCTAGCGCAACTCCATCTGTCGCTCGCCTGCTGTTTTCCCCGTTATCCTCGCAGGGTCAGCGCGCCACCCAAGCTGGAATTTTGTCGCCATCCGCCTTGCCGCATCATCGTCTCCGTGTATCCCATCCTCAGCAAGGTGAGCTTCCCTGATTTGCATTCAATCTGCGTTGTGGCTATAGTAAAACGGAAAGGCGAATACGCAACAACTTCCCAAATGCGTTCGTTCGTCCTTTAGGATTATCCAAGGTTGATAACTGCGTTAGGAATCGCGGCGGATTTTGAATGGCATTTGCTTCCTAGCCGAACTTTTCATCGCCGGCTGGCAAACATCTGGACGCCCACGCGTCGTCAAAAAAACGCGAATGCATTTTTCCTCCGAGATGTGAAAACAACTTTTAGTCGACTTGGAAACGGCATCGGAGTTTAATGAGAGAAAAATTAGAAACGCAAGCCGCAATGTACACGCACATATATACATTTAGAAGAACTGGAATAGACTGTTAATATATTTAATCAATAAATTATTGATCAATACATTAATACGTAATCAATTATAGTTAATAAAACATGCACACGCGGACGTCTAACTACGGAATATAGCGTTGGAAGGAAGTGATTTCACAACGGCCAAGCGAGCTTTCATTTTTCTTGCTAAGAACCAGTCCCCTTTCGGAGGGGTGCTCCATTCATACTTTCGTACGATAGCTTTCGGCGTCTTTCTTGGCCATCGTCAGCGAATTGGAAACAATACGACGAAGAAACAATGCAGCTCGGAAGTTAAGGTCAATAGTCAATCGTTGTTACCTCCTGCGACAGGTGTGCTGTTTCTTCGTCCCTCTGTCTACAATACGCTGATCATGGGCCAAGGAAGACCCCAAAACCTACCATATGAAAGTGCGAGCCCAAAAGTAGTCCCCCAAAATAGCACGCTGCACTGTAACGAGAAAAGTGAAAAATTATGTAATATACATATATAATTGATTACAGAATCACGGAGATTTCTTCCCGTTGATCAGGTCCAAAAACAAGTAGATGGAACACTTTATTTCTGAACACGTGGCGCTAAATCATTAGCGAAGCTTTCGAGCCTCCTCTGGGCTCGTCATCAGCGCTGCGGTACGTGTCTTGTTGCTGAGGTCCAGCCAACCAGTTGATGGACCTGGACCTCAGCAACAAGACACGTACCGCAGCGCTGATGACGAGCCCAGAGGAGGCTCGAAAGCTTCGCTAAATGTTTTTTAGCGCCACGTGTTCAGAAATAAAGTGTTCCATCTACTTGTTTTTAAACCGTGATCAACGGGAAGAAAGCTCCCTGATTTTTTAATCAATTACACTTGACACACGTTACAAAAGTCTCACATTTACATATATATATATATATATATATATATATATATATATTCCATGATTCTTCAAGACTTCTTTATCGGTTGTTTTGAAAATTCTGTACAATCAGCGAAACGGTACGCAAAGCACCGTCCATTGAAAATGTCACACTTTACAAATCGTTTCATACCGAAATTCTCAAACAATTAGCAGGTGAAGAATTGCACAGTAACAATTACCAACCCTTTATGAAACGCGCTTTCCAAATATGCGTAAGTAGCACGCGCGCCTATGATAGAAGTTTTCTTTAACGACACTGCTTCCTGTAATGGAACGGAGGAGTTTCACCAGAAACTTCTTACGCTGCATTCTTGCCGTAGTTGTGATCAGTGGGTTCGTACCCACAAAGCAAACTCTCTGCCCACGCGCGGACAATGGTTCGTCAAGAAACATACGAGCGCTGTTGGATGCACGTACAAGCAGAGCTTAGGGAACTACCGTAATGCATTGTCACTGTCTGCATAACACACTCTACTGTGGTCTGATTGCTGGACACAACGGAAAAACAGGGACTGAAACAATTCCGCTGATATATTATGGATTATGGTTATCCACGAGCCCTTAGCGTAAGCACAGTAATCCTTCAGAGAATGGCTGTCTTTCCATGCCCCTTTCAAAATACTGCTTCGTTTATTCCCATTTTACAATGGTGGCACTTGGCAAATGCCAATTCGCTGACATCCTGAACTGACGATGAAAGTATCCTGGCCTTATCAATGCGTACAAATGCTACCGCAAGGGGAACTTGCGCTGTCCAGCGCAAGCCTATCTGGTCTCCCAAATGTTAATACCTGCCTATGGTGGTAAAGCCACGCACTACATTTTCGTTTTATGAGAGATCAGACCGGACAACGTGATCCTAATAGGGGGAAAGTTTGAACGGACAACATTTTGGGAGAGGGGGTTTGGATGTTTTCCCTTGATTGTTCAGCGTAAAGCTGCCTATAGTTTCAAACACACCCACCAAGGTGTAGCGTTGCTTTATCTTCTGCCATTCCCAAACATCCAAGGGAAGCGAAGCCTAATTGACAGCTCTGCGCGCCGTACGTCGGCGGAAAATTTTTTTCACATAGTCCTGCGTTCCTTGGCGACGCGCCTTGCGTGCCAGTTCGGTCGGCAGTCTGACTTGAACCCGTCCTTCGACCAACTTTGACGACACAAGTTGGGCAAAGTCAGGTTGGCCCGTATCGATCTCCACGATGGCACGGGAACATCCGCCTGGAAAGGGCGGGTATCCTTGCGACCTGTTATCCAGGCGGGCCAACCGCATCGACGGACGGTCGTGATTTTTATTGTTAAGGTAAATTCTCGCTTGGCCAAAGCCAAGCGAGAATTTACCCTCAGGCAATTAGATATCAAGCTCCGCCCTGCAGGGTCGGTCGGATCTCCCGGAGCGCTCACTTCAACGTTTCCTTATTTGGCCGCGCTCAGTTTAGCCGTTCCATCGTCCCCTGATGGTCGGACGGACCGAGCAACTTTGCTATGCCCACCGGGATTGCAGTGAATCGTTAAAATCAAGTTAAAAGTCGCCAATCTGCTATCAGGTCGGGAAAGCAGCAACGCATCAAACTTTGGCAGAAGTTGGAAGCATCTGCATTTCATGCCGTGACATTGGGGCAAGGTCCTGGGGATATGGGCCGTAGCCGAGACCTTGAGTTTGGACGGCAGCGACTTTGGGGTCTTACTATTGCCGCGTCACATCTCGAGCGAATACCAAAAGACAAACTAGCTGTATATGGTAGTATTGCACCAAAGTCCACTGACGCAAAAGCATTTTTCAATGACGCACCATGCGCCAGGTACAGGGCGGAACGAGACAAGGAAATGCCCTTGCTATCGATAGATGAGCACCGCAAATAGACATAGTCAACATGCCGGATGGGGCGGTTGTTTGCCATTGGCGAGGACGCAGGTTCGCACCCTTACGGAGCCAACGGCAACCCGTGTTGCTCCACGAAAAGGGAGGACAATTTGCGGAGAGCTCGCGTCAGTTTGGAAAACGTCCCTCAATGTTGTTTGCCCGCAGGCGAGCGGTTTCAGGCGTTCAAGCCGGCAGTAGTGAATAGGCGAGCCGCCTGCAATTGCGAACTCCGTTTGGCATTCCACCGTCGCGGACCATTCGAAAAGGTTGGAGCACAAACGAAGGCATGTTGGCAAGCGTCACTGCCGAGCGGAGGCTTGTTTGCAGTTAAGCAAGTCTTCGACGTTCGCGAGTGCGCAGGAATGCTGGTCGCCGTAGTGTCTTCCTCAGAAGATGGAAGAACGTTCGCGGCAAAACTTCGGGTGATCTAATGCAGCAGAAGGACAAGTTAGGCCACTGAATTGCGAAAACGCCCGCGCGCATAGTGCAACGTTGGATGCAGGAGCTCAATTCGTACTGGATGATTGAAATTAGAAAAGTAGGGACGATTCTCAGTACGGTAGGCACGGATAATGGATAATGCCGACGGAAATGGGTCTTGGCGGATAGGCGGACTTCGAGGTCTTACCTTTTCATGAGTTCGTCTAGTGAACAGCTAAGCACCAGTTCGGATTATTCATGTTTTAAGGGTAAAGCATTGGACAGCCTTGTCTGTTCGAAGCTTTGGGGGCTTTCCTTTTGTCCGAGAGATATGCAAATTAAGGTAAGAAAACGCAAAAAGTTATTAACATTATTAATAACGCAATATTCTCCCAACTGCTGCAGCGGGTCGCGCTAAGCCTATTTAAAATGAAAAATAGCAAAACAATGAAGTGCAACTCGGACATCGCGGGCGGAGTCGACCACTTGCTGACAGCGCTTCTCCATTGAACCATGCAATGGCTGAAAAGCGGTTCGGCAAGAAACCGCCGACAGCGGCAAAGGCTTTTCGGAAAATTGAAATTTCCAATTTGTTCGTAGCGTTTGCCTAAACGCTTCCACCAGGAAGGTAGACAGGGCCGAATTTACCGCGCGCGCAAAGTCGGCGGATAACCTAAACTGGGCGCACTTGAGCGCCCATGGGCGTAACCGCCCTCCCGTCCACATGGTCCGCAAAGCAATGCGTAGCGCTTTGTAGGCGATGCTGCACGACGCATATACTTCCTTTGCGACAATGGTGCACCGCCTTTGTTAGAATTATTAATATCATCAATCGCTGCTTTTGGGACTTGTCGTTTCGTCTCTTCGGAGGATAAAATTAACGATGCGCACAACTGTCGCTAATTTCATCCGCTTCAGGACGGGGCGCCAAGGGCACCGAAAGCAACCGGTGGAATTACGCTAATAAAAAGCGGCTAACGTCGTCTTCGCCGGAAAAGCCCGAAAAATATTTAATTTTCGGTCCTGCAAAGCGTAACTCCAATACTGAGCGAATAAAAGGGGATTATCAGATCAAAGGGATTTTATTGAACACAAAAGTCGCTAATGAGCTTTTGCTGCGATCACTGCTGTCTGGCGGAATTAGCAGAAAGTACGCTCGTCGCTGGGAACCACCTAAGCAGTTTAGACGCGTCGCGATATGGGGAATATGCAGAACACAGGAAGACGGATATTTGGGACCAAGCGTCGTAGTGACGCGTTGTAACTGGAGAGACTATAGATTCACATGCAAGTCTTCTCTCGTTACAACGCGAGCGCGTTCCCAATGACAAACAAGATTAGCAAACAACTGACGCGCTATCTTACTCAATGTAAATTAATAATTATGCGCAACAACGAACCGAACAATGTGCATTTAAGTTCTGAATATTCTTTATAACTTCAGTCGTTGTTTGTTTCACCTGGATAATCTCATATCATGCCTGACAGCGGATGCCAAATCACGAATAAACGAGGGACGAATATATATATATATATATATATATATATATATATATATATATATATATATATATATATATATTATATTATTATATATATATATATATATATATATATATATATATATATATATAATTGAAAATGGGGTTTCTTTTGACGGGGTAGAGTTTCATGTTGTAAACCAAATACGGCAATAACCCGTTAGACGAAAACGTTTATTCCACAAAGGAAACAAGCGTAGCTTTCGGAACCAACCTTGTTCCGTCCTCAGCGCTAAACGATTGTTTACCGCTGAGGACGGAACAAGGTTGGTTCCGAAAGCTACGCTTGTTTCCTTTTAGGAATAAACGTTTTCGTCTAACGGGTTATTGCCGTATTTGGTTTACTATATATATATATATATATATATATATATAAAAAAAAAAAAATATATATATATATATATATATATATATATATATATATATATATATTGCTTATGAGAAATAAGAAAAGATACGGTATCCTTGTTCAACAAGCTTTAATTGGCGAAGCTTTCGGAACGTACGTGTTCCGTCATCAGCGCGATTCAAAGTCTGACAGCGGATGCAAAATCACGGAATAATTGCATTGAATATATTGCATAGAATTTTTCTCACGGTATAACACCCGTTGCGTAAGAACGTTTTCATTTTCCCAACTCTAATAGGCAGAGCATTCGGGTAGTGCTCTTCTACCCGTCATCAGTGCAAAACATCATATTAGTCGACTGCCCAGCCAGTCAAAGGTTCAGCAAACCCCTCTGCTCCGGGCTGGCGACATCAGCTATCAGGTCTAACCTTGATCCGTCAAGCGTTTGTCGCCCGCCCAGTCAGCCATGCAGAGGAGCGAGCATCCCCATCGACCGACCGGGATAGTGACGCAACTCCCGTATATATATATATATATATATATATATATATATATATATATATATATGAATTTATCCGCGTACTATATATATATATATATATATATATATATATATGAATTTATCCGCGTACATATTTACTGTCGTCCTTTTTATGAGCCAAAAATTCTTTCCTTGGAAAACATCACGCCATTCAAAACATGAAAACGAAGGTGTGGGACCAAACGTCTAATGACACGCAGTATTTATTTACAAATCAAAAATTTAGACCGCAGATTCCACTACTAAGAAGATGACGCTACACAATGCATTCACTGGCGCCTAGTTCCTCAACACTGAACAGAGTTGAATAATCACAGCGAGCTCATACGGCATGCTTTCATCATGTGATTAAGATGGGTTTCACAAAAAGACTGCTTGTCCATTGACGTGTTGAACATCAGCACGATAGATTCGCTAACAACCTTATTTTCCATTCCACTTCCGAAGGCTTTGTAATCAGCGGATACAACTATGAACATCCTCTGATCCATTGTATTGAAGTCAAGCTTCAAGAACACCTATTTCAACTATAAATAGCTGCGCCTTGCGTAATGTTATTTGGAATGATAGGATGCTTTATTGAAATTTATAAGGCATACACTTTAAATAAGGAAGTATAGCAATACTAGGACATTTCTGCATCATATTAATAACCTACAATCAAGAGTTGAAATCAATGTTCCCTATGAAAGCCACTTTGTCATGAAACGCCAATATTTCTGCGAAACAATTATTCCACACGGTATACCCACGTTCTAGAAAACCTTTTATTCTCGCGGGAATAAAAGGTTTTCTGGAGGGGCTTGCAGAATCGCTAGCTGACTGGGCAGTCGACTTTTACTTTATGGCCTGATGACGGTACATGAGAAGTACCCGAAAGCTAGCCGTTACTCAAGAAGGCTTTCTGGAACAAGGGTATACCGTGTGGAACAATTGTTTCGCAGAAATGCATTTTACCCCGTTACTCAAGAAACACAATTTTAAATAAGAAACGGAAATAATAATAATAATAATAATAATAATAATAATAATAATAATAATAATAATAATATCAAACTATGACTTATTATAACAAGACGCTTCATTAGGATAAAAATGAAGACAATTTCATTGCTATGCAGGCGCTAATGAGCGGATATTTCGGAACCAACGTGTTCTGTACTAAATGCGCTGACGAGGGAACACGTCGGTTTCGAAATCTCCGCTCATTAACGCCTGAAAACAATAATACGCTGAAGATGAAAACAAGAGACGTTTTCGAAAGCTGAGTTAGCTCTTACATGCTTATTTAGCCACGGGTTGTTTGCCGTGTTTTTCAATAAAGACATGAGATCTTACCACGTGTTCAGAAAATCCTTTGTTTAATTTAATAATGCTATTAATATTTTTACAATTATTCATTTGCGAAAATGGGAATTGTAAAAGCGAGGTTCCTCATGCTTTCCAAATATACTTCTATGAAGCATTGTTTGCGCCGATGGCAACCAAAAGCTAATGAAAAGCAACTTCATTAGCGATGAGACGACACGAAACGAAGTCTTCAGAACAAATTGCGTCCGTCGTCGTCAGCGTTAGTCATTGTTTCAATGCCGCCTGCTTAGGCGCATTGAGTCTGGAGCACCTTATTATTACTTCTACAATCATTATTACTCTTATTATTGATTTTTATTAGAAAAGAAAAAACAATGTGCATTAAGCTTCGATATCCAAGCTAATGGCAGCCGTTCAGTTTTAGTGGAGGAACCCGCTTCGCAAATGAACACTTTTCCCAATCACGAGTAGAAAAATCAGCATGTCAACGGCTTTAACTTAGAAGGGACTGAACTCGCCAGCGCTAACGATCTACTGCCGCTAAGCTTTGCAACAGGTGGAATCAGGCTTTTCCACCAACAACAGTTTGGAGCGGGAAAGACGATCACCTAAGCTCTGCGAATGCGCCTATGTGCATTCCCGCAAACTGCATCCTCTTGTTAACATTCGCTAATGCTCCTACGAATGGACACACTCCGGCAAAGCCTCAACATATGCCATTCTACAAAGTGTAATTCAATGAGAGCAGGTATCTGTGAACAACTGCCACTTAATCCGAACGGATGAACCCTTCCGGCGATTATTCGAGCACATGCGCTTGAAATACTCCAGACGACACAGGAAGTGATTACAAAGGGGAAGTGAGGCTGCAAAATGTAAACAGAAAACAAAATGTCCATATACACACATATATATATATACATATATATACATATATATACATATATATATATATATATATATATATATATATATATATATATATACAGACATTTGGTTCTCTGTATATATTGCATACGGAGGTGGTTAACATATATAGGTAGTTCTCCTATGCATCATAATGGCGGACCAACAAACCAAAAATGTACGGTTAACATACGGAGGGTAATCAACATATAGAGGTGGTCAACTTTGGAGGTTCTACTGTATATATATATATATATATATATATATATGCAATAGGCCTGCTGTAGGCGCGGCTCTGATATCTGCGTCCTCCCTATTATTCCCCTACACAAATAAAAGAAAAAAAATTCCAGAACAATAGCAAATCGCTCACCAAATGAGCTTATGCAATTACAAGACCAAAGTCACCGTTCTGTCTGTTTACTCGCTTCCTACTTATGTGCACTTCTCTGGCTGATCTTTCGTTATTCTCTGTTAACACTACAACACCTTCGTCATCCTGTCCCAGGGATCTGTTATACATATGTCCTGGTACGAAATTCCCTCCTTTGATTCATGCTACCGATTTAACTTACCATGTTTACTTTTGTACCAACGTGACCCCCTCCCAATTTCAAACATTCCAGTTCCTCATACAAAACTGCCGAAATTAGTGCCCGCACATCTCCAACAGGGTCAATATTAGTGGAGAAAAAAGAAAATTTATGAATGGTATCCAATTAAGAAGACAGAATTCTACTGTATATATATATATATATATATATATATATATATATATATATATAAGCAGAATCTATCACGGATTTCCCCGTTAAGTAGAAGCCTTTTACTACCAGAAAAGGCACACAAAGCATTGCTTTCGGCTACTACTCTTGTAGCCGTCTTCAGTGCAATAAAAATAAAATATGCCCACTGTCCAGCCAGTCACGGTTCAGCAAGCTCCTGCTAGACCGTCCGGGCTGGCGACATCAACTATCAGGTCTAACCTTTGACCCGTCAAGCCTCTGTCGCCCGCCCAGTCAGCCTTGCAGAGAGCGAGCATCCCCACCGACCGACCGGGACAGTGACGTAGCACAAAAGCTACAAGAGTAGTAGCCGAAAGCTATGCTTTGTGTGCCTTTTCTGGAAGTAAAAGGCTTCTACTTAACGGGGAAATCCGTGATACATTCTGCTTGCTTATATGCATCAACCCCGTAAAAAAGAAAGAATTTGCTATATATATATATATATATATATATATATATATATATATATATATATATATATATATATATATATATATATATATATATATATATATATATATAACAGCTAACTTACAAGAACTGAATTGGTTGTAACGTTTCGGAAGACACCCGCGGCTTTGGCCCAATTTTTCTTGGGAAACAACAACACAACGCTTTCGGAGCAAGCCACCCCTGAAAGTCCGCGTTGACTGCTTTCTAACATTAATAAGCAAACGAGGCTTCCACCTCGAGAAAGAGAAACTGCTACGAACCCTACATCCTCGCAGACTTCGCTCCAGACTGTTTTGGACAGTGTCCGGAATCACGATTTGAGAATGTGCCAACCACTGGACAGTTGGCAGGTTTACCAATGCGAAAGCCGACATAACGACGGCATGACAAAGACAGGATACTTCGGAACGGCGCCGTTCCGTCGTCGATTCATCTGCCCTTCATTTGCCCAGTCGAAGGAACAAGGTTCTAAAGCTCTGAATTTTTCGCATAGTTGTTCGTGCCAACTTTTACATTATCAAGCCTTCCAATCGCCCACTTTGCTAATGCACTGGCTAATCGTGATTCCGGACGTTGGAAAGCATTGCTCGTCCCGTCTGGAGCAAAGTAACGAAAATGACTATTTAGCGCCACCTACAAAAAACGTAACCTTCAAGACCAATACGAGTCGGAAGGTCAACTATTCTTTGATACTAAAGCTGATAATAATACAATAAATAGAAAAAATGAGGAGAACGGTCGCAGCACAGTGCAGACGTAGCAAAGATACTGTTGCTCATATTTGGATAACAATATTTCCAAGCAGCGCTACAGACAAAGGAGTTCACTAGGGCGTTTCGCATGAAATGGAAGGGCAACGTTGATTTACACCAACAAAGAAGCAACTACGGCAAGCAACGATCAAGGAGACAACAACACGGCTGCAAGGACGTGTGTTCACACATTCGATAAATCACTTAAGCTAAACGCGTTCGCGAGGACACACAAGTGCTTTCCAAAAGTTCTCAACGGGCAAATAGATGCCCGCTTTCGACCGTTGCCACTTCCGGTTGGCTCCAATGGCGGACTCGACCACCGGTATATAATCTTGGCAAGGCAAGTGGCGCCTGCAAGCGTGTTACAAGTCGCGTCAGCTTCCATTAATCACCGGCACACTCGTCCTTCCAAAAGGGTATTCATTTTGGACGTCGTCCGTTCAATTCAGCCTGGCGCCCGAGCGCCGGCGCTGTTCTTCATTATAATGGCGCGGAAATCTTTAAGGGCGCCCATTTGCACACGTATTCGCCGAATCGAAGGGCGTTGCTCCTCGCCGGGGCACCGTTCGGAACGACGAGTGGCGCGGCTTCTAATAAAAGCAAACTCCAAACACAAGCATTTGCAAGGAAGAAGAGGGCGCGTCTATGGGATGATATATATGCATGTAGATTGGCAATCAATCCAAAACGCCATCGATCACAAGAACAGCCTCCATTCGGCCCATTGTTGACTCCCACTAAGTCCTCCTGTTTCCAATATTCGTCTGGTCAGCGCGGGAGTTGTATCTTCAACAGGGACGGATATCCGTCGTCGTCTCGCCGACGTACGCGCCACGCGCACTAATGCTCACGTTCTCGTAGGCACGCCTTTGCCTGCTTCAGCCGGCAGGCCTTTAGACAAGCATGTACCACGGCGTTACAATGCAAGCTATTGCCCTAATACGCACACTCCTCCTTCTGCTCGAGCTGGCCGAGGCAACTCCGGTCGAAGTGACAACCGAACTTGGAGTGCTGAAGGGCAAATTGGAATCGGTGGCCGGTCGACAGGTCGCCTCCTTTCTTGGTGTCCCATTTGGCGAACCGACGTCCGGTCCGTACCGCTTCAAGCCGCCTCGCATGGTCAAGCCGTGGGACACGCCCTTTGAGGCCACCACGCTGGCGCCGTCCTGCTATCAAAGCAAGGATACTACGTTTCCCGGCTTCCGCGGCGCCGAAATGTGGAACGCCAATACGCCTATGGATGAAAACTGCCTCTACTTGAACATGTGGGTTCCCTGGGGGGTACGTAACGCCACCGTGCTTGTGTGGCTGTACGGCGGCGGCTTCTGGTACGGAAGCCCGTCGCTGGACATCTACGACGGCAGGGCGCTGGCCGCCGAAGGTGATGTAATCGTCGTCAACCTCAACTACCGCATGGGTGTTTTCGGGTTCCTCTTTCTGGACGACCCTGACGTGCCTGGCAACATGGGCCTTATGGATCAGCAGTTGGGTTTGCAGTGGATTCGCCGGAACATCGCATACTTCGGCGGCAATCCCGAGCGCGTATGCCTGTTCGGCGAGAGCGCTGGGGCCGCTTCCATTGTAGCGCACATGATATCCAACAACAGTCGTCCCTTGTTCCACAACGGCATCTTGCAAAGCGGATCCTTGGACAATCCGTGGGCAATGGACTCGCCGAAGAAGGCGCTAAACAAGGCCCAGCAGTTCGTCCGGTCGTTACACTGCGACGACGAGTCAGTCTCGGCGACCATCCGATGCCTAATGAGCAAAAGTGCCAAGGAATTGAACGACGCCGTGTGGAACGTTAATTTGTCCTTTCTTGAATTTCCCTTTGTGATCGTTAGCCGAGATCGAGGCGGATTTTTCGACCGCGACGCCTTCGTCTCGTTGCATGAACGCAACTACAAGATGGACATCAATTTGATAGTGGGACTCAATGAAAATGAGGGCTCCTTCTGGACGTTCTACTACTTGCCAAGGCATTTTCGGTAAGTCGATTTTTAATGGCCAATACAGGGCGCTCGCTTGTCAGAGGTGCTATGTAATTCAAATTTGCCATCCGCCATTTCCCATGGCCGTAGATAAAGCATTAAGGCGGTCCCCGCGGCGTTGACAAAAGCGACCGCCGACCCACTGGGGAAAGGTGCAAATGAAAGATCCAAAGCGTACTCTGCGTCGACGCGACCATCGGAAGGGAAGCACAAAAACTGGAAGCCAACCGCTTGGCACTGTCTTGGACCGTTCGCCAATTGGGGATGTCGGACGCTTTGAGCCGACAATCGGAGGACCGTTTAATCACGAGAACTTTACGAGTTGAGAATTTGCGAACGTTTTTCCACGAGCAAAAAATCAATCCAAGTCGCCTTTGCCTACATGAGCAAACGGTTGGGCGCGATGTAGAACCAAAGGATAAGTGGGACAACGAATTTTTGGCAACCCATTTTAGGCCGAAAACATGTGGATCGCTACATCCCTTACTGCACTGCTTGGGATCACCCGGATTGACGCGCTTATGGAAGGGCGCAGTTGGCGCAACGATCAACTATAAATTGCGGACAAGGATAGTTCTTGCAGGACTTTACAACAGCACCTAGAAAAGCTCAGACGGCTTCTTTCAGTCACTTACGCGCCGCAGCGCCTCAGGGCGTCATTCCCTGGAAAAGGAGTCACCGAGAGCCTCATCTTTCCAAGGAACTATAAAGAGCACCTCTAAAGGGACTTGGAGCTTTCCCAAGAAAAGGACGAACATCCCTGAATACGAACTTATCCGCCGCCGCGCGGCATTAGTCCAATTCGAATTCCGCCAAAATCAATACGATCGGCGCATACTCCAGATTCCAAATCGCTTTGTCATCGATTCCGTAACCGCCATTTAATTCCTTGCGCACTACAATCAGTCTTTGGACTTTCGCTTAGCTTATTCTATGACACTGTCGAAGGTGTAAGCAAATGTAAACTCTAAAAATTCCAACAGACGAAACACTACATATATATATATATATATATATATATGTAGTGTTTCGTCTTGTACGCCAGTATATACAGTAGAACCTCTATAAGTTGACCACTCAAGGGCGGTAAGAAATTGGTCAACTTATAGAGGTGGTCAACTTTGGAGGTTCCACTGCATATATATATATATATACAATTGAAAATTGGATTTTTAAATTATATATATATATTGGCGTATAAGTATATTATGAGAAGTCTAACTGCAAATGGGTATCCTAAGAAACTCATTGCCTCTGCTATAAAACGGAGACTTGAGAACACAAATAGCAAAAGATTGAAACCAATAATTAATACAACTCTTGTTTTACCCTATTACAAGGGATTGGCAGAAAACATTATAAAGGTCAGCAAGAGGATGAACTTCCAAGTTTTTTTCTTCTCTGGTTCAAGGAACATAAGTTCTATCCTCAGAAAGGACATGACCAAGATACCGAAAAATGAAAAAGAAGGAGTTGTTTATGAAGTTAAATGCAGTTGTTCCGCATCATACATTGGTGAAACAGGGAACACATTGAACCATAGGTTCAAAGAATATATTGCTAATGTCAGTCGTTACAACAATGCTAAAGCAAGACTGGATGGGACTGTACATATGCAAAGGGGTCGCCCACAGACACTGGACCCCAATAAAATAATGAAAGTCGCAATTAAATCTTCAGCAATAGTGGAACACGCAACCCAATGCCAAGGTCCACTAGTACCGAGTATTATTTGCCATGAAAAGCGTTTCAACATAAGAAAAATCAAGGAAGCGATGTATATAAAACACAATATTACAATTAACAGGGACAACGGAATAGATATTAGTGATATATGGACCCCAATTATACGGGAGATGGGTACTGGTGATATATCAAGACCTAGACGAACAG
Source organism: Trichuris muris (assembly GCA_000612645.2). NCBI lineage: Eukaryota > Metazoa > Nematoda > Enoplea > Trichinellida > Trichuridae > Trichuris > Trichuris muris. The sequence goes on from CBXJ02000282.1 coordinate 7,664,573, forward strand.
CATATGTTCGACGGGTTTAAACTTGATTTAAACCCATTATAATTCTAGTTTAAGATCAGTTTTCCATAGATATGCATCATACCAGAACTTTCATTGTTTAACCGCTGAAGACGGGACGCGGTTGGTCCCGAAAGCTACGGATTTCTATTCGTCAATAAAATTCATTCCAACGATGATCGTTGTACCATCATATATATATATATATATAATGATAGTCAGAATAAAAAGATGAGAACATATCCCGTGCTAAAAAAACTCTATTTTTACTTATATATATATATATATATATATATATATATATATATATATATATACCGGCGTATAAGAAGAATCTGTAATGCGAGAAAATAAATCGCAGAATTAAGGGTCGACTTATACGCCGTCACGACAGTACTCGACTTTCTGGGTACTGTAGTTAGTAGTACTATCTGGGGCGATTACTATGCGACTACTAGGAACCAACAAATCATTTCTCAGTCGTAATACTTCGTCTGCAATTTATGTATCTCAGAAACGTGGGGTGTTGTTACCTATTATTAGAACAAATATAGGTTGCTATTCTTTTGCACTGTGCAGTCAATTATTTTAACTTAGCCTTCAGCCATACACAGTTTCGCCTGATTTGGCTTATTAGTTTCTTAATGGCTTATTAACGGTTAAAATTTGCTTAAATTTAGAGCTCTCCATTGTTGCATATATGACACAGCTAGTTCGTACATCGTACATTCACTTAAGGCATTAACACTGAAGATTTAATCATAGCTACACTAAACTAAAATCAAGAGGTCGACTTACACGGCTGACATAGGCAAATGACAAAAATTAGAGCGCAAAATTAGCAGTCGACTTATACGCGGGTCGCGTTGTACGCCGGTTGGTACGACTACAGAAGGGGTTTGGTCGCAAAAATCAGGAAAACAATGGAACTTTCAGAACAATCGTGTTCCCTACTACGCGTGCATGAGTGAGAAACATCTTCGGTTACTAATAATAGCTTTCTATAATTTCACGGTTTTTGTAAATTCATTTATGACTTTTATAGCCTTGCGGATTCTTACAATTCACACACGTGTACATAAAAAGCCGACGATAATGGAACTCGTTTATCGGTGCTACGGATGGAGCAAAATGGTTCTGAAAACCCGTTCCTATTTTCACCGCAATAAGTCTTTCTAAGCAGGCCGTATTATTTTAAAGGTAAAAAATACTTCCTAGGTTCCTAGGCCTGTTACAATGCCAGTAAACGTTATATATATATATATATATATATATATATATATATATATCCAAAACAGCAGTGGGTACCTGCTGAATATTATCAGGTGTGACAAAGTACGTACAGCATAAATTCCGCCTGAAAAATATTGCGCCCTGCGTTAGCTGCAATCCTGTTTTTTATGTTCATGGTACAATCAAATCTCCGCTTTATCCCTACATGAAAAATGCATTCATGTTCTTCAACATTTCCGTGCTTTACCTTCTTGTCGTCACGGACTACCAAATATCAATTGTCAATGCTGTCACTTTCTATTTGCTAACTTTTCACGGTAACAATTCTGTTCTCCCTTTACCAAAAGCGTTTGGGCAAACGAAGCTTTCTGTCTTCTCCGTCATCAGCGTACCAATATTATATGCTGATGACAGAGTGAGCTTTCCATGAAAGCTACGTTCTCTAAAGTGTATCTAATAAAAAACAGGGATATCACCGCGAAAATGGGCAAACGAGAGAAAATCTTGCTACGAATAGAATATTCGTACATTGCCTATATTTGGTTTACGACTTTGAAACATCGGCAGCATAAGCCAAAAGAACGTTTACGCATGCCATACGGAGAGAGAGAGAGAGAGCTATTTTCGCTACCATGTACAAGCTATTGGAAAAGTAATGCTGCGTCTTCCGGAATGAGGATTTCGACACCAATGACAGAATGCGACAGAAGACTTCAGGAACAATGAATATTAAGGAGTGCAGACGCTAATGGATAGAAGCTCCGCAATAATCAACCAAGGGAATATCAAAGGGCGGAAATTTTGTGGGAGAAATGGGCGCAATACGCAAAACAGCTAACGGTAGATCACTCATCTCCATACCCACGCAGCGTCCTATCCCGCTGTAGCGACAGAAATTTCTTTACGGAAATGAGCTGGGAAGTACAACTTTGCGTTGCGTACTCGCTAAGCTCTACGCAATCTGACTATCGCATGTTCCGGTCAATGGCACGCCGCCTAGATGTCGAGTGGTTATAAACGTTCTACATATATATATATATATATATATATATATATATATGACTGCAGATTGTGCAGTAATGCGAATTGTCTTAACCATTTTTCTTATTCAGGCTCGAGCACGAGAGCCTGCTGTCAAAGGAAGCGTTTATGGATTGCGTTAATGAATCGCTAGCGCTATACCCGGCAGTTGTTCGAAGAGCGGCTGCATTCCATTATTTTGATCAGCAATGCCGAAACCAACCGGAGTACTATCGAGACGCCGTGAACACAATGATCGGTGACTACTTCTTCACATGCGATTCGCTTTGGTTTGCCGAACAGCTGCTCGAAGCGCAAGAAGCCAAAGTGTACGTATACCATTTCAAACATCGCGCCTCGACGAACCCATGGCCCGCCTGGGCGGGCGTCATGCACGCCTACGAAATCGAATTCGTGTTCGGACTGCCTCTGCTCTATCCCGCAAATTACACGCCTCAGGAAGAAGAGTTCAGCAAGGAGATCATCAAGTATTGGACAACGTTTGCCACGTCAGGGTTCGCTCCTACGGTTTTCCCCAACTCGGTTAGTCGTTTTTTGCCGACTGCAGGAAACCGGAAGTGCCAAGGAGAAGTCTCAACTGGCCCGAGTACACGCTAGCTAGTAAGCAATCGTTCGCGCTGAAATTTCGAAAGAAGGAAATTGAACACCGCCTCAAGGAGGACACTTGCAAAACGTGGCGATCCGCCAGAAAAATGGAATATCTCCTCTACGCAAGTCAGCAACGCGCAGGTAAACTCTGTTTTCGAACTTTTCGACGCGATCGCCAAAGTACGGAACTTGACCAAGAGGATTTCCAATACCCACGTGCTAAAGCCGACTTCACGCAAACTTACTCTACAACAGTGTTGAGCTTGCAAAATGGCGGGAAATGATTTTGCTTGACAACAGCCCATTGGTACTCAGCTTAAGTTCTCAATAAGCAATTTAATGTACCGATCGTTAGCCTTGGATTGCTCGGAAGTAAGGTACTGTTGAAGTACAGGCCAACGTTAACTCCTTCATCCTTCTTTCTACGACTCTGAGGGGCAGTTCGAAAAAATAAGGATCTTACATGTCAAAGAACTGCTGACGAAACAATACAAGGAAAGTATGCCCAAACAGGGAAATGTTGGGCTGGAGCGAAACCGTAACAGAATTCTGTTTCATCTTAGTTAATATTTCTCACGGTATAAACTTGCCCCTTTTGATTGACATACTTTCTTTGGCAAAAGGAACAGAATTACACAGTTAAAAATGACAACTAGCGTGTTGGTCAAAACAAGAAAGGAATGTTTAATTGCAGGTGCCGCCGCCGCCTGGACCCGGACTACAATTACCCTACTGTTTACCATAGCGCTCGCTACGGTGCAAGCCTTCGTTCGCCTTTAAAGCGACGTCGTCGTCGTGGTCATTGTCGAACATTGGATTCTTTCAGTTATGACCGATGGCAGCGATCACAGGCAATAATCTCGAATATTTAAGCTACCCTTTGTATGATGTACAAAAGCATTTAAACGTTTCGTTTTTCGCGCCATCGGGGCTCGCGCGGTGGACAAAGTATTATAAGTGTGGAAAAGTAAAGGAAACGAATTAACTTCCCCAAAGCGACTTCCTCTGCTTCGCGTTGTGCAACAGCATCTTTCCTCGTATGGCGGTCGCAATCTCCTCGGCGGTTCGACGCTGACCGAAGTAGTCGACAAAGTCGCCGTCCGGATTGATCAAATAGGTGATTATAGTATGATCGACCTGTAACGGAAGGAAAATGTTCCAAAATTGGCGCCCCTCAAATTTGAATGTCGTAATTACTATGTAGTCGTCGTCAACGTCCTTTGGACCGGAACTGTGGTAAACTCGAAACGCTTTGCACACCTTTTCTACCTGCTCTTCGCTGCCTGTCAGACCGACCAACTTTGGTGAAAACTCTTGAACGCGAGCCAATGAAATCAATTGAGGAAACAACGCTCAACGATGCCTTTACCTTCTACGTACTGCTTCACGATTGGGGGACTATCTCGAGCAGGATCGACTGATATGAACAACGGAACTATGTCAGGAAAGTCGCTGTCCTTCTCTAAAATGCACATCGTTTAGAAGGCTTGATGGACGCAGCACTGCAATGAAATGTTTCTTGCCAACCTATTAACATATAAGATTACCATTCGTGCATAGTTTGATGAACAAAATGAAACTAAAAGACATTCTTTGGCCAACTTCGTGCCATAATTAGCAATTGATGCTTTTAAACGCTTAACTTCTCATTTGAAGTAGTAAAACTTATTATAATAAATTGGCGGATGCTGGATGTCAGCGAAGGAACATTACTACGTTGGGAAGTATTGAAATTATCTTCATCATAATCAACAAACGCGAATAACAATGACAACAGTACAGAACAAAATAGGTGCATATACCACATTTAACATGAATACGCCAAGCCATTAACATTATTAGGTTGGAATACAAACAACATCAAGTTTTATGATCCTACATATGACTGGAGTAGCAATTGTCTGTGCACAAACCTAATAAGAACAAGATGAATTAAAGGACCTATTGGCGTAATATAAAATTGATTCACGATTCACCCGACGCGGATGTCAAACGAAGATTTGATAATTTGCATACTACAACGAAGTTTACCTAAAACCACTGTTGAACGTTGCCTCAATACAAGGAGGCAGAACGGCTTAGCAAAAGCCATTCTTCCGCAGCCACAAAATGCATGTGCTACTACAGCAATTCCCTACTACGCTGGCTTGGGGGAAAGCATTTAGACACAAGGGAATAAACAGAACTTCGCAATGCATACTTCAAAAGAGCTCTGAACCTAGGATCAATAATCGGAAACGACAAAGGTCATATATCGATTAGAGAACAACAAGGAACAGCATATCAAATCAAGCACACCACCGCCTTACACATTGGCAAAATAAGAAACATTCTCAACCATAGGTTTCAAAAACGTAGATTACTTAAAAATACGAAAATGCCAAAGACGGGATGAATGGGATGAGCACAAGACAGCGTGGGGGATCACAAGCCTTAGATCACCGTAATGGACCAAGCGCTAAGGTATCAGCTGTCGCTGAACAGGATGCACAATGCTCAGGCACTCTGGAATCAAAAACAATATGCGGAGTAAGCCACCTCACCAAGGGAAAGCCAAAGAGGCCCTCTAGATAGGACATAATAATACAATCAACTGTTAAACGGAATCGAGATTAGTGAGATTTGGAAAACCCTCGTTCCGTCGTCAGCGATCTGTAGTTGAGACCCCAGGTAAACCAGGTTATCCAGGGAAACCCTCGTTTATAGAACAAGGTGCCAAGAGTTGTAGAAGACAACAATGTAAAGTACAGTATGCCGACTATAACGTCAACTGTCATTGCCCACGTCGTGAAGGCTGTGATACGTTTGCATCGCTGAAGACGAAGTAAGGAAACCCAGAAAAGCTTCGGGAATAAAAAGTTGAATCAATAAACGTGAACTCGCCAGCGCTAACGATCTACCGCCGCTAAGCTTTGCAACAGGTGGAATCAGGCTTTTCCACGAACAACAGTTTGGAGCGGGAAAGACGATCACCTAAGAAAAGAAAGCGGTGCAGAAAGAAACGAGTTTGACCAGGTGGAATGGGTTAAGCCTTGTCCTTTGTGCAAGCGTTGCATGAAGGAAGGGAACTACTTCCGTTTTCAAGACCGTTTCTATGCTCAAAACAACGGAGCACCGATGGGAAGCTCCCTGTCCCCCATCTTGGCTGAAGTTTTCATGGAGCACTTCGAACAGAAAGCTTTCGCCAACCTGGGAGATTCAGAGACACCAACTTTCTTTAAGAGATATGTAGACGATATATTCGCCATCGTTAAAGTTGGTACCGAAGAACGGTTTCGTGAACACTTAAATAGTCTCTTCCCTGACAACATCGTACTAACCTTTGAGAAGGAAACGAACAACATGCTACCCTTCCTAGACGCGCTGGTTATCAGAAGAGGTACTGCAATTGTTACGAAGGTTTACCGCAAGGCCACCAGCTCTGACAGATATGTGAATTTCGCATCCCACCACTATATATTCACCAAAACGGGCATTATCTCCACTATGGTGGACACAGTTGTCTCTATCTGTGACCCGAGGTACCTCATTTCTGAACTAAGCTACATAAAGAGGACGTTCCTAGCTAACGGTTACCCAAGAGCCTTGATAACATCGGTAATGAAACGAAGGTTGCAGAACCCAAGAAGACCGACAGTGAACGAGGAAGTTCCAAAGCCCCTAATCCTTTTGCCTTATAACCACAACATAGGTGAACAGATTAAACGGCTAGGTAAAGCGCTGAACTTCCGGGTCTACATCAAGAGCTCTCCAAATTTACGTGCCCTACTAAGAACCGACAAAACCAAGGTTCCGTTTGACAGTATACCAGGAGCTGCTTACCAGATAACATGTGCCTGCAACGCCTCCTACATAGGAGAAACGGGCAAAACTTTAATTGACAGGTTCAATGAGCACATGGCCGCGATAACAAGATACAAAACCGCGGAAGACAGACTCCACAGCAGACATACCGTACGAACATGAGGAAGACCTCAGACAAAAGACCCGCGGAAAACAATCGAGGAAGCGACCAAAGCATCGGCGGTCGCTGAACATTACTCTCAATGTTCTCACGACCTGCGACCGAAGATCTTATGTCGCGAGAGCCTTTTACACCACCGTAAAATCAAAGAGGCCCTATACATACGACATAATCCTTCCACAATGAACCGAGATAACGGGATGGAGGTGAGCCAAGTGTGGGACGGTCTAATACATCAGACCGGGTGCTGTAGAATCCCCACTTGACCCAACCACCGCCTCATACCCAGACAGACGGCGGTGGCCTGGAACCAATTGTGCAACTATAGCGAGGTATATATATATATATATATATATATATATATATATATATATATATATATATATATATATATACGGACACGGACACCTGACCGCGGTGCACCTGACCGCAGAGACACCTGACCACGGTGCCTCTGACCGCACGGACTCCTGACCGTAGCCGCCGGAGCGCTGGTGCTACACGGTGATTGGATAACAGAGATCCTGTTCAGGGCCAATTTGATGTTACCGCCACCGCCTTTGTTCTCGTTAAGTTGTGTTAGTTCTGCTGTACTTTGTACTTGGTTGATTTGTTTGAATTACCTGAGGTCTATATTGGTACTAGGAAAGAACACAGTTTGTCTGAATTCCTGTGCTTCAGGCAAACTGTGTTCTTTCCTAGTGCCAATATAGACCTCAGGTAATTGAAACAAATCAACCAAGTACAAAGTACAGCAGAACTAACAAAACTTAACGAGAACAAAGGCGGTGGCGGTAAACATCAAATTGGCCCTGAACAGGATCTCTGTTATCCAATCACCGTGTAGCACCAGCGCTCCGGCGGCCACGGTTAGGTGTCCGTGCGGTCAGAGGTACCGTGGTCAGGTGTCCCTGCGGTCAGATGCCCCGTACCCATATATATATATATATATATATATATATATATATATATATATATATATATATATATATATATATACAGGCGGCCCTCGTTATCCGCGGTTAATTCGTCCCAAATTTTGAGCGTTTTGCCGCGGATAACGAATTCCGCGTTGTATAGGATACCCTATGAATAGGCCAAATAGCATGTATTCTAGGCGCGTATTTCGTCCTGCACCCTTGAATTCCTTCCCGAACGGTTATCATACCTAGCGATCCTTCGAATCTTGATACTACGGAATCTAGCTACGAGATAATGACATGAATGAGACTGCGCTTGTCCAATGGGGCCATGCATCCGAGTCCAGGAAAGCAAAATGCGCTTTCTTTAAACACCTGGGACTCGCCTTGCTTTAATGAGCTAAGCGATGTAGTGGTGCGCGGAATGGGTACAGAGCAGGGGAAATATAAAATACATAGGCGCACTTAAGCAGAAATACTGAACATCACGCAGAACACATGCACATAGAACAAAACGTCTACGGCAGAAACGTTTGGGGCATCAGGAATGAGACAATTTATCTACTGCCTGTAAGTGGGCGCAGATCCCCTGAAGACCGGCCAGTCCTATGGCTAAACTTGTTGGTAGCGAAACTTCTCGCGTTAAAATGTTAGGCTCCGCAGCTGCCGGATCTTTATTTAAAAACATTGTTATAGGAAGCTGTCTCTCCCTTTTCTTCGTTTTACCGAATAAATCTTGTAGCGTTATTCCTCGTGTAACCATTATGCCACGTTCCATGGATGGATAATATTTGTGCACGAAGCAATAACGAGCAATCAGAAAAATGACGCTTCATTAGCATTATGCACGGTTTAGAGAGCGTTGTGGGCAGAAAAAGTCTTTCGCACCCGCGCAGATGATCACGCTGCTGCACAGGCATGCAACGACACTAGTGCAACTATAATGCTGGCGAGCGGTGTGCATGTTTTTGTGAAAAGGTGAAGTTACTATTTCACGCCGGACAAATCGCGTTGTATAGAAACCGCGGATAACGAGACCGCGGATAACGAGGGCCGCCTGTATATATATATACATGCAACTGTCTGGCAAATGACATTTCGGCAGGTAACCACTTCGGCAGATGACTCTCCATGCAAGCGACCACTTGTTCAAATAACCCTCAGGCAAATAACCTGCTGGCATATAAATAATCGTTAAGCAAGTGAACATTACCATACGAATGTACATATACACACGCAGGCACACATGCATATATATATATATATATATTTATATTTATATTTATATTTATATACGTGTGCGCGGAGGTTGCAGAGCCATCTGCCGAAGTGGTCACCCGCCGAAAGGTCATTTGCGAGACGGTGATTTACTGCGTGGTTTATCTGTTCGGCTAGTAATCAATCGGGCAAATGTGACACGGGCAGATGGTTCTGCGGACAAACATCCCTCAGACAAATGAGCATGCTAACAGGTGAACGTCACCTATACGCAAATACAGGGTTCGTAACATGATTTATTCTCATTTTCTTCTTGAAATTTACGGTGTATATATCCTGTTCACTTTTATTCGAACAAATCGAATAACTGAGACGAAACTTTCGGAGCTATCCTGCTCAGTCTTCTGTGTCTTGATGTATTCTGGTGCTACCATTGTGGACTCTTTCAGGGCTTTCGAGTTTACAAGACTTTGCTCTTTGGATTATAATCTCACCCATATATCGCGTACAACTATTTCTTTGCCTTTGTTCAAACAACTGTTATGCTTTACGTATAGCGCTTCTTTGATTTTTCTGCGCATATCATGGTTCTCTTTGCATAAGCTGGTTGCATTGAAATCTTGCCTGCATTCGGCAGGCAAGATCTACTACTGCCGAATTTTGAATTAAGTTCCCCATTACTATGCGGGCATCTAGCTTTGGGGGCCTTCCTCTTCTTCGCACATTACCGTTTTTCACTCTCTTTCTTTAGGGTTCTTACATCTGTTTATATCCGATAGGTGCTCACTGAACCTGTCCATAAGTGCAGGTCCAGTTTCACATATATAGTTGGCAGAGCAACCACAAGTTAGTCTGTAAACTATATAAGAACGCAGAAGAAAGAATACAAAATAACGGTAATGGGCGAAGAAGAGGAAGAGCCCCAAAACTAGATGAAGGCACAGTAATGGAGTTGGTTCAAAATTAGGCAGTAGTAGAACGTGCTGTCGAAGGCAGGCAAGATTTCAATGCAACCAGTTTATGCAAAGAGAATCATGATACACGCAGAAAAATAGAAGAAGCACTATACGTAAAGGATAACAGTTGTTTGAACAAAGGCAAAGGAATAGTTGTACGCGATATATGGACGAACTTATAATCCAAAGAACAAAGTCTTGTAAACTCGAAAGCCCTGAAAGAGTCCACAATGGTAGCACCAGAATACATCAAGACACTGAAGACTGAATAGGATAGCTCCGAAAGTTTCTTCTCAATTATTCGATTTGTTCGAATAACAGTGAACAGGATATGGACTCTGTAAATTTCAAAAAGAAAATGTCAATTATATATATATATATATATATATATATATATATATATTCAAATGTGATGGTATTCCGGCTTTCCCGTTTTTTGGATGGTACCTGTAATAAAGCTGCAAATGCCCTGCCAGCGGATGGACGGGCGATTATTAGAAATATCACAGGTCAGAACGCTTATCGTATCGTAGCTTTCGGAACGCCCTGGTTCCGTCGTCAGCGATTTTGAACACCCTTTCAACATCGCTGACGACGGAACCAGGGCGTTCCGAAAGCTACGATACGATAAGCGTTCTGACCTGTGATATTTCTAATAATCGCCCATCCATCCGCTGGCAGGGCATTTGCAGCTTTATTACAGGTACCATCCAAAAAACGGGAAAGCCGGAATACCATCACATTGAAAAGTATGAAACCCGTTACGAAACACCCGATTTTCATATATATATATATATATAACAAAGAAATACTGTTATTTCACATCTTAATTAATTAAGAAACGTTTGCTAAAAGATACTACATGTACAAATATTAATAAGTCGCACAAGCGTGCAGAAACGAAATGATTTAACTACATTAAAAGTTCGGTAAACACAGCGTATCCTCAATGAAACTACAATAATGTACCTAAAATGTCAGCTACTTTGCACATCTTCTCTATTTCGTCCGGACAAATGTCCGGACAATGGGTGAAACCGAAGTAAATCAACAGCCAACGGCCACGATAATCCATCGAAGACGTGGCTTTGCCGTTGTGATCGACGAGATCCCAATCGCCACCGATCAAAAATTTTCCAACCGCTCGTTTTTTCTGTAGCATAATTTCTGAAACGACAAGAAAATCCGTTTGTAGCACGCGACATAACTTGCCAACAAGGCATGGAGCAAACGGTAGTTTTAACTTCACCCTTAACTGCCAATTCGCAAGTAAAAATTATAAAAGTGAATCCTACAAGCTCCCTCCACGCATCCCATTGAATAAACTGGCGCCTACTTGTATCCTTTTGCGTTTTTAAGTAGAACATGTAGGCTAGGAGAATTCCGCACAGCGTCATACTGACGGCAAAGTTCTTCCAAGAAATGGGCTATAAGTAAAAATGCGTTTACAATGAAAATAAATCTTAAGAAAGAATTCCTACCCCTTTAATTGGCTGCTTTGGACTTAGGTTATCGGTCCTGGTGCAAATGTATCTGGAGACGCTGCTGGCTACTAGATTGGCGTTTGGCAATCTTCCAACGTTGTACGCACCAAAGAGCCAACAAGGCTAAACACTCAAAAGGAGAACGATGCAACAGGCCGCAGCCAAACCTTTAAGCGACAGAACTGCTGAGTCCAATACAGCCGTGCAAAGCGAAGGTACTGCAACATCTAAAACGCATATTTGAAAGAACAAACGAAATTTTTGTCTTCAAAGACCAAAATATTCACTCACAAAAAACTCTCATGGGCTAATCCTCTGGATAAAGATGGCGCTAATTGTTAAGCAATGTTTTCACCTATGAAAAAATGATACGGTATCCTTGTTCAACAATATTTATTGAGCGTAGCTTTCGGAACTTTCGTGTTCCGATAGCTACGCTCAATAAAGAAACGCCTTGTTACTAATTTCTCTTGCTTCAAGAATGTTTCCAGTTTACAAAAACACGGAACAGTTCCGGCTTGCGTCCAAAGTGTCAACGTGAATTGCGCGGACAAGGAAAGTGTTCAATTAGTTTCGCTATTAAATTCTGCGAGGAAATCAGTTACTAAAGCAAGAAAAATGGGAAATAACAAAAGTTGGATTCAGGATTCAGCAATGCTTTCAAATCACAGCGCAATCCTACCGAGGAAAAGTTTACTATTAACTTAAATAGCTACAGTTTCATTGGAAAGCGCGCAAGTGCGACGACAGTCGATGCGTTTCACTGTGGTTGAATAAGCGTAGTCGGACTGTTACAAATTAAAGGAGTTCACCGTTGTTGCTGGTACTTTATAACGGCTGGCCACTCTTAGGGGCTACAAATGAACAGCCGTTACAGGTCTAGATTGCGCCCTTCGCAATTCTTCTCATAGCGTACCTGAACATCAGCTGGCACGGCGAAACAGCAACTGTGGAAAATATGCTTCTGCTTCCTGCTTATTATTTGGATATCACCAGTGGTGAGTTTTCCTGTCCGTCGTTTAACGTCCCTGGCACTGCGATCCATCGACAAAGAGCAGGTACCTTCATTCGTTTTGCCATCGACCGTCTCCGCGTAACAGATAGGACAGATGTGATTGCTCAATGCTTTCGTTCAATTGACCGTTCGGGTATTTCTCTCAGCGATAAGTTCTTGCTGTTTTGCAGTTACAATTCTTGTAGACTTGTAAACAAGACTTTATGTAGCGGATACGCGTCTTTTCATTGAAATCTTTGAAAATTAGGGCTGACTTATCCACTCATTGACACGGCAAAGTACAGCGTAAATCAACGAGACAATTACAACTTACCTTTCACAAGCGTAGTTTTCGGAACTAGCTTAAGTCGTTTGCGAAACCAATGAATGTCGCGACCTTCATTCCTCAGCAATTCTTGTAGACTTATTGTTAGTGGTTTCGCGAATTTAATGTTCATGTTCCGCTTAGCTATTTGATTGTGTCACAGAGTGGACCCTGTTTGGAGCAGTCGGCCAGGCAAAGCATTTACTACGTCGCTCACACACCGTAAGAACCACACTGTATGCAAGTACAAGGACGAACCATGTACAAGTTCTAAACTGCTACATTCCTCCCCCTTAATTCACTCAGCCGTTCAAACGGACAAGGGGGTTGAGCTCCGCAACTCAGGGGGAATTATCGACCTTCTTAGTTCCCCTGGGAAGTTCTCAACGTGCGAGTTGCTGCGGAACGGAGCTGGTTGGCATGGTGGTGCCACAAGATCCCACGAACCTTGACCACATGCAAGACGTCTCCCTCGCGGTCAACAATATTCCCTGTGGTCCATAGTTTTCCCGGCTTCGAGTAGTCGCGTGTCCAAACGGCTTCGTTAACCCGAAAGGTTCTACCCGTCTTGGGCCGATTGGCGGCGCCTCATTTTAGCGCGGTTTTCTTTGACTCTTTGTTCCCCCGTGGGGTCATGAGGTTCAGGACCGATCGTATTCGTCTCTTCATCAGCATTTCTGATGGACTGCAGTGGGTAGACGGGTGCGGGGTGCTGCGGTACATCACGAGAAAGTCGCGGGTACAATCCCTTAGTATTTTGTCGGTTCGTAGTGTTTCTTCGCTAAAGCGCGTTTAAAAGTATCGACTAAGCATCCCAACTGGCCATTCGACTGCGGCATGTGAGGAGCCGCGGTGACGTGTCGAATAACGTTGGACGAACAAACTAACGCGAGTTCTGACGAGACAAACGATCGCCCATTATCCGTGATGAGCACTACTGGGACTCCATGGTGCGTAGATATGGTCTTTAGCGCCTCAATTACACTGGCTGATGAGGCGCTGGATAGCGCCTCTACTCCTGGCCATTTAGAATATGAGTCCACCAAGAAGAGATACGTGCGCCCCTCTGTTGGGCTTGCCAGATCGACGTGAACTCCTTCCCACGGGTTTGCCGCCGCTACCCACGGTTTCAACGTACAGCGCGCAGGATTCTTCTGCGTAGAATTACAGGTCTCGCACTGTCGCATTATTTCTTCGATTTCACTGTCCATGTTAGGCCACCAGCAAAATTGTCGTGCCGTGGACAACATGCGATCCCGTCCAGGATGGCATTTGTGCAAATTTTTCAGCACGGTCTGCTGAAGGGCCGTAGGGATAACCGTACGTACCCCCCCCCCACAATGAGCATACACTAAGCTCCGTTCTTTTCACAAAAAATGGCTTCAGGCTTTCTCGGGGATTCTTCGTTGGCCACCCTGTCAAAACATATTGGCGAATCAACCCTAATACACTCAGCAACACTTAGGCCTCATATCTAACTCGCTCCCTCATTAGCGTATCAACTTTTGAAAAACGTTAATCTTAACCATTGATTCGCTGACGACGGAGCGAGCTTGCTTCGAAAGCGAAGTGTTGTTATTGCAATTTGCGAATGCGAGGCTTGTAATAGGATTTATTCTAATGGGTTTTGATATTAACGGTCTTGATCCTGTTTGTTTTCTATTAGAACAAGGTGAACAATTCTATAACGTTATATAATTATTCCCTTGTTTGAATATAATACAAGCAGGATCAATACCGTTAATATCAAGAAGAAAATGCTATTGTAATTGTACTAAGTTAACTAACATCTAATAGAATCAACAGGACAGACACCGGCAGGATTGATAAAAGAATGGCACCGTCGGTTTGGGGCTTCACTAATGGCTCTTCCTCCGTTCCGACATTTTCGGAACCAACCTTCAGCTACACGTTCGTTGACTACGCCCCTGCAAAATACTCTGTTCATATTCCGCGGCTCGATGACGAAGTTCGACCTCCTTCGTCAAAGGCGGTCGAATTTGCAATGCTCCCGTCCGTAGTTCAAGGAATTCATAGGAATACAGTTGCCGACCATTAGTCCAAGTAGCCTAGACCAGTATGGCGAATTTCCAGCTTGGCGGCAGTACCCCCTCTACCTGAATATCAACACCCAATCGATGGTTAGGCAGTCGGCATGCGAATGAACGGTAGTGAGTGGTGAAAAACTGTTCCTCGACATAGTAGCCGCGCCACGCTTATCAGTATGGCGAGACGACTGCTCGCATTTCATTGGTGCTTTGGGTCGCCTAAAGGACAGTTCATCCTGCTCTGCCTCTATTCTGCGCTGTCTCCTTTTGACAACGGTCGGTTCTTGACTGTACGTTCTCTCTACGATCGAGTACGTGGCATTTCGTTCGACTACCACGTTTCTGTCCTCTGAATTCCAGTTCGTCATCTTTGAAGCTTTCTCCGTTACTCATCGGCTGCCGACCTTTTCTTCGAAGTAGGAGAGGTTGTCCCGTTGTGCCGAGCAGTTGAAGCGCTCCACTTGGCTCAGATCTGATCCGGCCGACATTCCAAGGCATTATCCCTTCCGTGAAATGTTGTGGGGCAACGCTCATCTTGCCGCCCTTATCATCAGTGGCGAGATTGCCGTTGCATAGCCTTTTGTCTTTCTGAGTCATCAGAAACGCAGTTCAACGTGCTTGGAGCGTTGTGCCTTCGTTGTTGACTTCCAACCAACCACTTGAGCAAGGGAAGCGTTGCGATTGAACAAGCTCATCTTGTTCAACTTTTGTGCATTCGACATGGAGTCCGCGGAAATGCGTGGCCGATATTCAAATCGCGACACCCACTCATTACTGGCGAAACACCTCACATTTCATTGGTTCCTTGTGACGTCCATAGCGCTGTTCGTCGCGGCTTGGAAGTTTCTATGCGCCGTTGCTTGCTACCTCTTGTTGGGGACGGTCGGTCCTTCACTGTACATTCTCGTCTCCGTACAGTTTGTCCATCTGATCACGTTCAGCCGTGTCCCAGCCAACACTACGTCGTACCAACCATTGGCCGTCTCCAACGGCAGCAACGCTGTCGGTAGCGACGGTGCCTTCCTGTAGCACCGGCGGCTGTTTGGGACGCATAAAGCGCTGTAAGTTATTTTTGGACTTTCCACCGTCCATATTGATTGTCGACATTTCGCTTGAACAAAGAAGCCTGTTCGTATTCTATCCGAGAGCGTTGTGGTTGAACAGCCGCATCTTATTTAATTCTGACCAAGCTGACACTCCATTACATAAGCTTTCGGCCAAAGCACTTCTGAGCGATTGTATGGTGACGACGCCACCCGTGTAGCAGCAGCGGATGAGTTTTTTCTACATCAGTGTCTATTTGGGAGGCCCAGAGTACAGTTGGTTGAATGCGGCGGGCGTTTTGCAAGTCGCGTGGGTTACTGTAGATCTGTCCCTATAGTATTGCTAACTCTTCATGGAGATGATCGGTCTTTAGTTCAGTGCTCCGCGCGGTATCGTTAAGTGTTGATTTGATTCCCTCTCGTCGGTTTCCTCTTAAGCTATGAAGATACTCTTCTGTTTGGCATTTGGCAAGTTGACTCATTGCGCCAGTAAGCCGTATCCTTTGGAATGCACTAGGTGACTGATGCGTGCTGCACTGGACCGGCGCCATTAGTGCCTGTGGGAGTGAAGTCCCCTTACATGTTTAACCTTTCTTGGGAAATGACGAGAAACTGTATCGGCGATCATGAGCGTCTAAGGAGAGGTTACGATACTACATAGGTTTTAATTTTTCTTGTAGTAAATTGCGGCAGTTGTCCAGGGCCCGTTCCCTCGGATACCGTTGCCAAGGGCTTATAATTTCAACAGTGCTTACTCGTAATCTGGGCATTGGAGTAGAAATACTCGAACTTGCATTGCAAAGTTTTGTTCATTTCTAGATTGTCGTTGGAACGCTCATTAAGGGAAGAAGGAGGTCGCGGAAAGGGCGGCAGCGGAATAGCGAGGGAAAATGGAAGTGCCCTCTTGTAACAGCCGTTTGACAGACCACGCTGAAGACGTCGAACCTCGCAAACCGCTTCGGCAACGCCTGCGTGAGAGAATAAACTCTGGCGAGGTGTTCTTTTCGCTAGAGTTTTACCCGCCCCACACGGAGGCTGGTCTTAAGGCATTGTATCGAAGGTATGTGCGTTGGCTATGTCTTTGTTTTCTTAAAAACGCATTCCAATGCTTTCAGCGTTGAGCAGTTCGCGAACGCTGGTCCACTTTTCGTAGATATCACATGGAACTTACGAAGTGACCCAGGCAGCGAAAAACCGACCAGTACTACTTCGGTGGCCTATCACCTATTAAACACTTACCTTCTGGACGTGGTAACGCATTTAACATGTCTGGATAGTACGACCACCCAGATAGAAAGCCACATCGAACGTATCAAGAACATTGGAGTGCGCAACATCGTTGCTCTTCGCGGTGACAAACCAGAAAACCTCAGTGAACCCATGATGACCTATAAGCACGCGTCCCAGCTGGTCCAGTTGTTGCGATCCAACTGCGGCGAGTATTTCACCATAGCCGTTGCTGGTAGGTCGTCCCGCAGTTACCGGTAAACTTTACTTCCAAATGCACAGGCTATCCGCTGATGCATCCCGAATCGCCTTCGCTAGAGGACGATTTGAAATTTTTGAAGCAAAAGGTCGACGAAGGGGCTGACTTCATAATAACGCAATTTTTCTTCAACCCCTCCACATACTTCACCTTCGTAAGGCGATGCCGAGGGATCGGTATTGACGTGCCAATAATTCCTGGAATTCTGGCAATTCATGTGAGCATTTGTTTTTTATTCAAATTAGCTGCTGAGTTTGAATATTAGTCTTACGACGCCATCAAGAAGATTTGCAAAATGAGCGGCATCGTCCTGCCGGACTCAATTGAGGCACTGCTGGAACCGGTTCGTGACATCCCGTCCTTGGTCAAAGAAATAGGAGTCGACATAGCTGTTCAGTTGTCGCTCGAGTTGCTCAACGACAAGCAGTACCCTGCGCCGGGTCTTCATTTCTACACGTTGAACAAGCTGTCGCCCACAGAGTTAGTCAACGGCAAACAATGCCAATATTTCTTCTCCTAACAAAGAATTGTTCCTTAGGGAAATTCTTCGACAAATCGGCTTGTGGAACACGGTTCCAACGCGCATTCTGCCCTGGAGAGTGAATCGAACCCAGATCATCCGAAGGACGGAAGCTGTGCGACCGATCTACTGGAAAAATCGTCCCATGGCGTATATTTGTCGCACCCAGCGTTGGACCAACTTCCCAAGCGTCACGTGGAACGATAAGCCAAATAGTGAAATGTCCAACCTCGACGACTACAAGCTGTTCGACCCTCTGCAACGGATTTCCAAGGTCAATCTGCGGAAAATGCGGGGCGACAATCTTTGCTCCGTGGAGCAAGTGAACAAGACGTTTGCTGACATGTTATTCGGCGAGAACAAAGATGGAGTCGTGCAATACTTCCCCTGGAGCGAAAGGGCCGTGAACGGGGAAGCCCTGTCCATAAAGGAGGAGCTGCTGTGGTGCTGCTCGCACGGCTTACTGTAAGTCATTCTTGTCCTAAACCTGCCTATCAATAAGCGGGAGTTTATTAGGCCTATCAATTGGCAAGAAGCGGTCAACGGTGTTTCGTCCAGTAGGAGGCACGGGTGATTGGTTAGCTGTGTTTTCAGCTACTTGTTTAGGCGACCCACTCTTTGGCTGGGGAGAGCCAAACGGAACCATTTACCAAAAAGTGAGGCCTCCAATCTTTCCGCTGCCGTTCCTACTGCAGGTTATCGTCCCTTCTTCAGGGGTACATTGAGTTCTTTGCGGACTCGCCTAAAGCGGACAAAATTTTGCACACCGTTCGCAAGTACCCGCGAATCAGCTATCACCTCGTCAGCTGCAATGTATTTCTTACCTTTCTCGCCGTTCGTGTATGCCTTCATTATCATTTGCAGAATTCCTACGAGGAAACGAACGCGCCAACTTCCGTAACGGCGAACGTGGTCACCTGGGGCGAATTTCCCGACGGCAAAACCGTTCAACCTTACGTAACTCAACCGCAGGCGTTCCGCCAGTGGACGGTTGGTTAATTGGTCGCCTTCGTTCGGCAACACAAATGTGCTTTTGCGCTAGGAGGAGGCGTTCCATCAGTGGTCAACGTGGGGTGACGTTTACGATGCGACTGCAGGCGCACGTCACTTGTTAAAAACGATTTCCGCATCCTACATACTGGTCTCCTTGGTGGATAACGATTATTTGAACCCGTGTTGTCTGTTCGATATGCTGAAAGAAGCACTCGGCGACCGCGCTGAAGGATCAGTAAGTAACCTTTCTTTCATAAAGTTAAGGCATACTGTAGTCTAAATCCCCCATCCACGGTCTTGCTGCCGCGTAGGCAGAAAGGGCCGTCGATTCGAAACAACACTTTTGCAATAGTGATTCGCGGGATTTCGCGTGACTGAAGTCCAGTTTTAAGTTTTACGTCACAGCTCGCTGTCGCGGTTGGTAGGCCGTCACTTAATGATGCGGGATAGATGGCGAGGTTCATATAATGCACGCTTGTTCCACGTCGAGCCTGAAGGCATGCGCGAGACATTTTAAGCAAATTAGTTCGTTTTAAGAGTCACTTCACCGTTTATTTTGCTAGGAAATGGCGACCAATGATTTCAGCAAGTCTTGAAGCGCCATGATTTCTCGTTCAACGGCTGCACGTAAGTTGCAATAACGGCGATGCCCTACGGTGCCCATAGCAGACGTTTTCGTCTTTACAACCGTACTAAGGATTCGCAAGTTCAAAAGCGAACAATTTTTCTTTGCCGTTTTGGCGAAGACAAATAACGTTCATTTTGACGCGTTGCTCGCCAAGTTCTTTGCTCGTTCTCCTGCTACAGCTGCGTTATTAGGCGGTTAATTAGGCCAACAGTAAACTGACGGTACTCTTTGCGCTGCTATTGAAAGGTAGCGTAGTTCGGTTTCGTAAGTTCGCGAACGGTGCGTGCCGTTTTGGATGATTTATTTTCGCAAAAAAAGGCAACGAGAAAAGAAGACCCAACCAAACTAGCGAAAAAGGGCAACCGCGCGAAGAATCGCACCAGTAGGCACTATAGCTTCAACCGTATTACCTCATTCCGTCGAACAATGTTGGCAAAGCGAAGAAACAATGAATTTCGCGGTAAAAGAAAAGCCTTGAGAAAAGGAAAAGATTGGCCGCCACCTTGTTGCGAGCCTACAAGTCCGTGCCGGTGAAGTCGCCGTACTGCCACACGTTCAGCTGCAATGGACGGAGAAAAGCAAGCCGTGCGTACGAGCAAGAAAAAAGTTGGGCAAAAGCTCACTCGTTCCTTCTTTGCCTGCATTTCGGCCTGCTGATACTCGACCAGCAGTGACTGCATTCTTCGATCGCGACGCAGGTCTACATTGCAATATCCGTTGCGAAGTAACGACTTTCCCACGTCCGTATCGTCGTGCATCAAAGTCACGTAATCCAATGCACCGTCCCTGTATTCGACGTTCAACATGCACTGCTCATTCTTGACCAGTTCGTCAAAGTGCCTACGGGCAAGGACGCAGTATTCGGCCTGCAAAACGTGACCAGTCAAACGTATTTTCTTTTGTGGTTCACAGCTCACATCGGGAGGTAGTTTTACTAGCGCAAGCGCGCATTCCTTTGCACCCGGCGGATGATTTGCGTAGGCCGGTGGCAACGCTGCCAGCTGAGACGCGTTTCGTGTTTCGCGCTGCAAAATGGGAGCTCTGTTCGCTTAATAATCAAACGATCATTCACAATCATCCGTACGTTGCCGAAGTCGATGTAGATGACGTCGAACTGGTCGGCCTCTCTTATATTCTCCACTCTTGCACGATACCATTGCTTGTCGCAGCTGAACAACGCGGCACACAGCTGGCCTTTCCTTGGTTCGTAGGAATTGCTGGACGAAACGGCGACGGCCATATCGGCGCGCAAATCTTTCATCATCTTTTCGAGCACCTCGCCTGAACGCATTGGAAACAAAGTTATGTTGAACAAGCGGACGACGGAAGTGTGCATCCTCACCTTGGTCGAAGTACTGGACAAAGAACTGAAGGTTCAATTGTATGTCAGTGACCAAAACGGGCCTATAGTCGGGTACGCGTTCGGGCAGTATGCCAAAGTTCGTTGCCTCCTTCTGCTCGTCTTCGTCGTCCTTTTCGTCCGCATCTAATTGCTGATAGTCAGGCAGACTCCAAACCCCCCGACCGTCTTCCTTGGCCGTCTTCTCGGCCGCCCGAAGGGCGTTGCCATGTTTCGACCGATCGGCGGCAAAGTGCACGGAACCTAAGCCCTCTTCGAGAAGCATTTCGGCCAAATTTTTGCCTCCAATGAAGCACGAGCCAATGAAATTGCCCGCTTTGTCAACCGAGTCGACTTCGAACTCCACCTGTACACTGTACATATTATATACAAGATGTAGGCGTACGCGCAGTGCGGGCCGACCTCTTTCTGGAAGCACTTGTCTTTGGTGAACTGCAAAGCCTCGGCGGATAACGGCTCGCCGGGCACTTCCAGGCCGCCCGAAACGCCGGGTCTGGCGGGTCTTGGGCAATTTATACCTGAAAATCACTTGGTCATTTCATACAGTGGTCTAGTTGCGGTCCCACCGCCCAGGAGCAGCGTCAGCAGGCACGATTCCTTAGGCACGTAGATGCGCAGACGGCTGCCTGCGGCAATGAACTCCACTATTCCAACGGAACGACCGGCGCGTTGCAAAAACGGCAGGAACTGCTTGCTCTTCGAGGCATTCTGCGCAAGGCTACCCTTGGAGAAGCGAAATGATACGCAGACAGGCTGATCGTACCCCTTGCAACTCCTGAACGCGCATAATGAGCTTGTCAGCCTTGCTGCCGGTCGAGTCTTGCAAGTCGCCGTTGGACTTGGCGCCGTGAATGCCCAAGCGGTTCTTCTCCGCCTGCTGTTCGGCAACCAGCAGTTGGTCGTAGTGGGAGGACCTATTCTCGTCGCCTTGCCTGTGGCGAACGACGGTCGCCAGACCTTTGGCAACGAGCATTTCCCCAACGTTCCTGCAATAGAGCGCCAAATTGGCGTTTGGCCGGAAGTCGCCGTTGGGCTGCCGTCGCCTACTGGCCGTTGATCATCACCGTGCAGCAGACGCGCTGGGGAAGTTGGCCGGCCGCCGCCTGGACGTAGTCGACGGTGTATTGCACCGACTTGCCAACCAACTTGTGCCGAAGAAACTCCCTGGCTTGGAACAGAAACGGTATATCGTACAGCGGCCGAAGACGGGCTTGCCGGTTGCCATTCTGACTGGTCCTTGTCAAGTTTAAATCCTCCAACCTGGCAAGCAATATTTTGAAACGAATGCACGTGCAAGTGCATGCAAATTCTTGCGCAGCCGAACCAAAGCGAAAGCGATCGTCCGGCCAAGCGAACCGCGCCAACGCTGCATAGCGCGTTAGAACAACGGCCGCAGGTTGGCGAAAATCCGCTAAATTGTTTAATCAGTTTGCTTCGTACCTGAACGTCAATTAGCCGTTTGCACGGTAATAAATTCACGTAGATGCCTCGTACATGCATCCCGCCCATTGGTCTTCAAAATGAAATGCAGTCAGTGCCGTTTTAACAGTGGGTTCCAACGATAAGCGCTATTCGCTTCAGCATATCTTTTCGAGATAGGCCGGCACTTGCGAAAGTGCATTCGATTGGAGCATTTCGTTGTGACGTATTAACAGCTACGCAATGCAATTTGTCCTACGTTTTTTACCCACTACCGCAACGAACTGCCCATAGACTCGCCAACTTTTCGCCGTCAGTTGCGAAATAGGCCGCGCAAACTTGGCAATTCCAACGTGCGCGCTGCTGCCGTTCCAAACAAAAAAGTAAATGAATTACAACGGCCAACAGTGGTCGCCATGGCCGAGATGACGAGTCATAAATTTCACTTCTGCGCAAATGCTCGCGCCTTGCGAAAAGCGCAAACCGCTCTTGTGACAGACGTCGCGTATAAGAACTAGATGCGCAAAGAAGATTGAAAGAACAATTTGAATTTTCAATGAAAAGAACAATTTTCAATCTTTTTTGAAGATTGAAAGAACAATTTCAGCCCAGTGCCAAGAATCGCTTAGCCCACCAGCAACGCGTTGCGATTCTTCGCGGGCGAGGAAAAAGAAATTAATGATAGGCAGGTACGTAAGCATTGAAATTTCAATTCCATTACCGTACCCCTTGCGCGTTAACTACGGTCGTACAAAGTTTGAATTACCGTATATCACAGGGCAACATGGCGTTGCAAGCGCCCGTGCGCGAGGGTGTACGCGGAAAAATCCGGTATTTTCGCAAGCATACTTTTCGCCTATTGGAGCATATTTTCGATCGGCTGCCGGCCGGCGGTAAGCAATTTATTACCTTTTTTTTGTGCGCGGCCAACGAGCCGACTTGAGCAAAATCAAGGCGCCGTAGCAGTGCTCTACCATTACGTCGACGTAACAATTTTTTGAAGCGCAGTCAGCTCGTCAAACGTAGATGGATGTTAAAATTTTTGAACAATGTCACTGTGCACATTTTCAAAAGTGGCACTCGCGATGCGCTGCGTCTTGTCGTTGCAACGTGACTTGCCTTTGGCGAACGGCACCGAAGTTAAGCGCCAAGTTGATAACATCGCTAAGGCCCAAGTTGAACGCAACTTCCTACGCGTAGGCGCGAGGGGACCGAAGCGCCCTTGTGCACAGGCTTAGGCTTAGGCTAAAAGAATAAGTTCGCTGGTTGCAGATTCTTAGGCTATGACAATGAGGTGTTTCGTCAAGGCAATATCATTGTTCAAGACAACGCCATCAACGTAGCATGTACGCCGAGCCGACTTTGGGCTGCCAAGGAAACCAAGAAGAGAATAAACTATAACATCGGTGGGCAACTGCATGGCCTTTTCCCTGATTTGAGGCCAACGAGAGACTTCAACTGCGGCCCATCGTCAACGAATGGCAAAAGTTGGTTCAAATGAAGGAAATCAAGTTCGCTCGTTGTTTACAAGCTCTCGGGAAGCTCGAGCTGGTTTACCAAGGATTCACTTCAACGTGAAAGGAGGCACCCTAACGGTATCGTGGTCTTGCCTAATACTGTTGACGCGAATGGGGAAGTTACACTGCTTTGGAATTAAGACGTTGCGTAAGTTTTGAATTTGCGGAATTCCACTGACTTAGGCGCCGTGATCTTAAAAGTTAGGTGGTCGAACTGATTCGCCGACTTACATTCCCGCATTTGTAATGACAATATAAATGGGACGAACTTGCCTCGGTGATCGCACGGAAGATAGCCATATTTTTTGAGAGGAACCGTCTGGCTTTTTCACAATCATTGCGTCGCCGAGAACAATCTCCGTCACCTTCCCCTGGCAGACTTTGCAACCGTCCGCTGAAGCAGCCGGAGCCTCGTACGACTTCCACAGTCGAAGTCTGCGTTCCTTCGCCTTTCTGAAAGCGCACAATTGGCGTAACTGCATACTAGCACCCCAACGACCAACCGCTCGGCGGCTCGCAGCCTTTCGGAACCGCCGGTAACCAGACCGATGCTCCAATCGACGCAACGGGCGAAACCTTCCCTGAGCAACGCTTCGGCAATGTCGCCATTCTGCGCAGTACGGTTCAAGTGACTCTCCAATCGAAGCATCAAAGGGCCGCTAATCAACTAACCGGATGTAGAATTGTTCCTAGAAAGCTTTGGTTGGATACAGACTCGATCAGTATTTCCACGTCCTGCTGCAGCAAGCGACACTCCGTGAAATACTTTGCCTCCTCCGCGTACGGTTCCGCAGTTCCAACGGAGCCACCTTCGCCTAGCTTGAATGTCGGACTCTGCAATCAGACCAACTAAAGCTGAGCATACAAATATACGCACGTTGGAGTAGGCTGTTTGCTATGCAAACTTATTTACGCTGTCGCCGGTCGACAGTGACTACGTTTGGCAGCGTCGTTACACGGAAACGGCGCACATTTGGTGGTATGGGGGAGCGACGTTGGAAGGGAATAATAACAAGCGTAAAGCAAAACGGTCTTACGCGAATGCCGGACATCATCACAGTGATTGGAGTGTACGTGGGCAATACGACGGCCCGAACTGTTGATCCATCGCGAACGTATTCAACAATCGCATTCAGCGGCTTCCCTTTGTGAGCGTTGGCGAATTCGCGCGGATTATCCACATTCCAAATGATCTTTCGAATGTGATTCGCAGGGTCGTCGTTTGACCATTTGCCCTTGCGAGCGGAAACGGCCGCGGCGGCCAGCTCGCTCAAATACTTGTAGCGTTCGCTAAAGCGAACTTGGTCACAAGTAGACACGGTCAGGCTTTACTGTTGGAATTTACTCCTTCACTTTCGCCGGACGAAGTTCCGCCAAGCCTTCGGAAATTAACTTGTCGGCCACGTTGTACATATTACCGTCTGAAACGAGAGACGCAAGGAGGAACTTTAAAAACTTCGCCGGCGATTAATTGTCAACGAACCTATTTTGACGAGCAAACTGCCAAACTCACGACCTGTATTCGGTATTGTATACTCCAACTTGAATTGCACCTGTTTGCCGAGCAAAATTTTCCTCATATACTCGCGAGCCTCCCAGGCGTACGGCTAAAAAATTGGAAGCCGCTAAAGGTCCAAAGACGGTACTCCAATATATAAAAGGAAAAGAAATGCTCAGTCGGTTTTAGGTCGCCCACGGCGAGGGAGCCACGTGGCGCTTACCTCGTCTTTGGTTTCCGTCGGCGCGGCTTCCGTTGGACGACGGCCCAACCTGGGCACCACGACATAGCTAAGGCTGAACTGCCGTTCTGGGGGAGGTCCGCCCCGCGGTTGCCCGCGAATCACCACCGAACCGTCGAACAATATCTGCTTGACGATACCCATCCGAGGCGGCGCCTGCGCCGACGGGGCACCCACTTCGGAAGGCGAAGCCATTGCGGTCACCAGCCACCGGCGTGTACGAAGGTGGAAAGGAGAAAATACGACCGAACGTGCAAGCAGCCGTTCTATCCGCCCAAACGGGACAACGCGACCGGCCACCTCGTCAGAGAGTTACAGCAAGGTACAGTAGTTTAAAACGTTTGCAGGTTCGAATGACACGCAAATTTCAAAGGTGCCAGCTGACACGCAACCGGTGGCGACCGCGACGGCAGCGCGAATCGAATAACAACCAATCGCAAAACGCTGCTTTAGTCGCCAAATTCGAGTGGGCTTGCCAAAATGCATTGCTTTTGAATGGCGGAGGTTTCATGGCGGACAGGCTGCCGTTGGCGTCCGGCCCCGGAGCACGTCAACTCTCCCTAGAACATAGTGGCCCTAGCACGAACTGGCACTGAGACGATTTGATTGGCTGTACCAACTCGGCGGCCGTGCGTGATTGGCCGAACTTGCGCGATTCTATTCGTCGTCATGCGTGCTTGGCCGGCCCTGCGCACTTCGTTGCGGCGTAGTGCCCACGGCCGCAGAGCTCCAACTTGCACGGCACCTTATCGTGTCGCATGACTTGTTTGCAGGTTTTGCGCCCTTCTCCATATTTAATCACCCACCCAACATGGATAACCAGCGCCATCGGATGCCTTGATGTTATCTTCTCACGTATTCTCCCTGAGATAACCGAGCAGGCGCCGAATGCTTTGAGACGGTTTTGCTGCGTTGCTGGTCTGCTCGGGCGCATTACGCGTCACCTCCACTTAACCGGCATCGGAACAACGGCTGATCAGAAGAAATTGTCTAAAAAGAGTACATCATTTGTGTTGAAGGTTTACAGCGGCTGTCTCAAACAATTTCAAATATACCCGCAAAGAGAGAAGCACCATTGTAAAACTTAAAATGTCCTACAAGGGGCCATTGAACACAGCAACGACGGAAGAGGGCATAAGGTAAGGTGCCGTGCAAGTTGGAGCTCTGCGGCCGTGGGCACTACGCCGCAACGAAGTGCGCAGGGCCGGCCAAGCACGCATGACGACGAATAGAATCGCGCAGGGCTGGCCAATCACGCATGACGACGAATAGAATCGCGCAAGTCCGGCCAATCACGCACGGCCGCCGAGTAGGCACAGCCAATCAAATCGCTTCAGTGCCAATTCGCGCTAGGGCCACTTTGTTCTAGGGCCAGTTGTCGCGTACCCTTCAGGGAAATTCAGTGAACTTTGGGAGCGACGGAAGTGGAATCGTTTTGCTAAAGAAGTATTGCTTCAGCTCCTCAAGGGCGTCTGTTCGTTGTTGAGAAGAACATTTTGAAACTGGGCCAGAGCG
Source organism: Trichuris muris (assembly GCA_000612645.2). Taxonomy (NCBI): domain Eukaryota; kingdom Metazoa; phylum Nematoda; class Enoplea; order Trichinellida; family Trichuridae; genus Trichuris; species Trichuris muris. The sequence goes on from CBXJ02000282.1 coordinate 7,691,561, forward strand.
ATCGAATGAGCGCGGCCAATTTTCCGTCACTGCGCATTTGCACCTCAAAGCATTCGGCGCTCTGCGCGAAGCTGCGCTGACCTGTACTTTCCCAATTATTGTTGACACTCATCAGCAGCGTCTTCAGGAATTGCCGCGAAACTATTTTGCGACTGAGTAGGCGTGAAATCACTTTTGGAAACTTTACCTGAAAATCAGTTAACTGTAACCAGTCGACTCTTCCTGGTGGCGAACCGTCGAGATTGTGCATGTGCCGCATTACTTTTTTGTCCGAACGATGGATTCGATCGAGGCGCAGTGCCAGTCGTCCAATTTTACCATGTGCAATGGGTCGACGATCCACCGACCGACCGGTTCAAGTGCCAACGTCATATCGGGCATAACGGCGATCTATTTGATATGCGTGGGCGTTCAGTTTTTCATTCTGGCATTCGTTTTGGGCAAACGTCAGGTGCTCCGCTTGGGTTGGGCTTCACGCAAGGCGCCGCACACGAATTTTGCCCAAGGAGCGCCGGCCGAGTTTCGCGCAAAGATTCACGCCGGCCTACGGTTCACCTGCTTGTACAAGGAATTGCCAATGTTCACGCCCCATTTCAACGAAGCTCATTCGCAGTGGTACAGGTACAGAATGTTGGACGACGTTAACGTTGTCTTGAGAAAGCTGCAGCAAATGCCCAGCTTCTACAAGGATTGCTACTCGGCTCCTTTGGCTATTTTGCTGCATCGTTTGATGGACCAAGATTTGTGCCCGCGCAAGTGTACCGTCGACGAGCTGAACGAATTCGTTGAACTTTACGAGCGAGCGCGATATAGGCGAGCAACCGTTGACAAAGACGACTACAGTCGTTTTCGTTGCATCTACAATAAGTTGTTTATTAAAATGAAAAATTGGCAATGCGTAGGCCATCAGCGCCTGCTGGCCACCCAGAAGACGTCGAAGCTGGACTCCTCCGAAATTGGAGCCATCAACGAGTCGCGTCCCGCCCGGCTTCGTCTCTTTCGTCGCCGCAGTTTGCCAATCAACGTTTGAGGGCGTCACGCACATTGAACGCCAACCGCTTTTCTCCGGTACGTATTTTTTGCACGAAAATTAGCGATCTGACGAGAGCAGTTTGACTGAGCACGATTTGCCGCAGAAGGTAGGCCACGGATAAATTCCGAAGCTTTGCTCCGCGTTGTGACTCTGGCTCGTCCAACAGCGTAGGTTAGCTCCTAGTCCTTAACTCCCAGTTTCGGAGCTTTGCTCGGCAATCATCATTGTGGCAACCGCAAGCAGCGTCTCGCTGTTGGGTGGTATGGTCGCTTGTCAGGGAGCAGAGCCTTGCGCACAGGAGCTAAGGCTCTCACTTGGATAACGTAGCCTCGCGGATAAGCGACTCAGCTTCAAAACTTGGAGCAAAGCCTTAGGGTTAGGAGTGACCTCTCACTGTTTGGCAATGTAGACATACATGCTGGAGATATGACCAGCAATTTCTTCCTCGTATACCGTCTGCGTCAAATCGACAGGCACCCATTTCTGTGATCGATCATTTCGCCGCTCCTTCAGCCATCGCTTTTATCTTTGCTGAAAAACTGGCAGCACAAACGTGATGATTAATAACGATGAGTGAGTTGTGACCTAATTTGCATTTAACCAAATGGTGAGCTTCCTGTTAACGCGGAAGATCGAACTGGTCTGGCTACGTTTTCGGACCTTCCGTTAAATTGTGTTCCAATGATAAGCTTCGTAAGCAGCCGTTTTTTCGTTTCCTGTGAGTGCCGTTGCGCAACCCTCCCCATGTTTGCTTATTAGACGCGTTTTTAAGTGAAAAGGCAAAACTTCAAGAAACTCGAATTGCTGCACAACGGACAGTCGCGGTTTTTGGGTAGAAGAATTGCACTTTCTTTTTTAACGTGTTCAGTCGTCTTGAGTTGTTGCTCGAACGTACGCTACCTGTAAACATTTAAATTAACCGTACTTCGGAATGCGCCGGCAAAGTGGCGTGCGAAAAGGCTACGCCGAGGCGGCCAGTGCAGATTCGGCGATCCGTTAGCAAACTATGGTCTTTCGGAAGCATAAGTTCAGGTAAGGTCAGAAAAAGGACGGCCGACAGGGGGGTTCGACAAAATTGGAACCAACTGCCTGTTTTGGTGGTGATGGACAATGGTAATGACTTAATTGCTTAGCAGTCTAACGATCCACATGGTTGATATTAGGTAGTCGATTTCTGACTTCATTGTCAGTTATAGCTTGCAAATCCTTACGGCTTCACTTGTCACCTTGTGAGCCTCGCTCTGACCGGAGGAACACCCTTATAGCGTCCCGGAAAACACGTCGCGTTTACATTCATCCTCATGCATTCCTACATTGGTACCTGCATTTTTGTTTACTCTACTTTTGATTACTGTATGTTGACGGGGTAATGAAAGGAAAGACCCGCAAACTCTTATTGGCTGGTCCGACTGCAGTTGCGGCCTGAACTCAAAGATAGTAGTAATGTTACCATTGATGTTTCAATTAAGAATTGGGGTAAGAATTCTGACATGCTGTTACCTACGTACATTGTTCTTGGATACGTAGCGCGCGCATCTGCATAATTGAATTTGTTTAAATGTTCGTTCGCCAAATCACAGCGGCATTTAATTTTCGAAGCATTATTTCATATCGCTGAATCAATACTTAACTGCGGCTTCATTTTTGAAGCGCCGTTGGGCACAGTCTTTCCCACGCCGCCAACTGGGTGGGGGGGGGCGCTTGGTCGAATGTTAATATTGCGCCTGTGTTCGCGTTGAGTGTGAGATGAAATCGTCTTCAAGGTTGACGCGTGCGTTGGTCTGCGTGCACACAACCTTGTACTTAGTTCTCCTTTTGAAATTAAATGTGCACCCTTTTCTCAGTAAAACGTAAAATGTGCGCAACTGCTTCTTTCCTGCCGACCGGCGATTGCAACTTTTTGCCATAGTTTTGCAAAATGGGCGTATCGATCCAAGATTGTCGCTCCAACGCGTTGGCACATTTGTAGAGGCAATGGAAATTGACAAGGAGCATTGTCCAGTTGTGTAAGCGGCGTTGTTGTTCGACACCTCTCGATTATGCAACAAATGGCGCTTCCGCTCAATCAGACGGAGAGTCTGCTTTGCGCCTCAATTGAGGAATGATTTATCCGCGCTTCTTTGCATAATTAATTAACCGAAATTGGCGGGATATCGATGCAAGCAATTGGGACGGGTCGTTAGCCTCGTTTAGGAAAAGGATGCATCTTTAAGGACGCGTTGTTGGCCGGATGACAGGTGCTTGGCTTTTCAGTTGATGTTATTTTAGATATTCGCATAGGGAGAAAGAGTGAGTGGGCGTGAAACTGTTGGCGCGGAAGATCTTAACTGGCAACGAGCGTTGCTTGTCATATGGAAGACAGAGGGAAACGGTCGACCAGAATGAATGGGAAAGGCGAGAGCAAAAGTTGGATTTCTTTTTCTTCTTGGTCATTTGCCTTTAATTGAAAGTTGCGTAACGATTTGTTCATTTTGATGAATGGCTCCAGGAAGTTGTCCTCAACTGAATGGTTGAAAGGGCAGACCACCAGGCGGCGCGCCAGGTAGAAGAGACTTCATAGCTGCCTCTTTACCTCTCCCTCTCTCTCCTCCTCAGTGTAGCGCTTTCTGTCGATCGCTGAGAGGGGAACAACCTTGCCGACGTTGAAGCCATCCGACGCAGTCGAATGTTCCTCAGAAGTTACCTTATTCCGCTTGCGCAAATCACAGCAGCGGACGAAGCCGTCGCTGATCGCAGTTCGTCTTAGGAAAATGTTTCAACTTTTGCTAACGTTCGCGCTGCTCCAACTTGCGTGCAGTCACGATTCCCCTAATGCTCAAGCGTACAACCGTCTGCCGAGCGGAAGCCCAACCGGTAAGCCTGTGCGCTCTCGTTGACCACTGAATTCTTGAATTGTAAATTTGCATTTTGCCGAGCTTGAATCGATCTTGCGGCGACGGACAACGCGTAATTGGCGGATTTACGCCTTCCTAATTAATAATAAACTTTCAATTAGTCCCGTCGGCCTTGTAAGCGGCAAAGCAAGTGCGTGTAATGGCTCTTTCGTCAATACGAACGCTCGGGAGTTTGCTTGGCGTACAAAATGTGGGAGGCCGTTCGAGTTGCCTTATCCCTCCAACGGGATACTTCCTAAGGGGAGACGAACGGCCAAAACATGTTTAAATTTTGTATATTGTTTTCAATTCGTATACCATTGGTAGGCATTGACAGGTCGCCGTTGCCAAAAACTCGTTGAATGCCAACAATGGCATTGGGACACCTTGGAGGCCGCCCAGGCTGGACCCAACGGATCACCCTTCGAGTGCAGCAACGCCGAGCCAAGGCGCCACTCGAGCTGTTGTTCTGCTTTTCAAAAGGAGTGGTTTTGCTTAGTTAATATGCAAATTGGCAAGGCGTTATTCGCGTGGGCGTGCTGATTGCGCGGTGATCGTTGGTTACGGCTTTTCGAAAAGAGAAATTGATGCTGCCTAGCGCTTTGCCCGGCAAAGCAGGCGCCCTTTTTTTGCCATCAAAGCTGCGATGATGCCTTATTGGCTGCGAAGTTGGTGACTGGTAGAAACCGCCGTATGGTCGCCTTTGCTCGACCACTTTGTTGCCGCTTCCGCCGCGCTGTCCCATTTTGATTGACTTGTCGTAGTCTGATTATCCGCTTTAAATGATTTCTGCTCATTTCCATATTAGGATTTTACTTCGCAAACGAACTTTCAGCGCAATGAAGTGTCCCGTTTCAGTGGTGTATTATGCCTTTACGTGTGTTGGGCCCATCCGAGCGCGTCGATTTGAGGGCACCGCGCGAGCAGATCTTCGTTTCGCCCGTTTTTCATGCTCTCGATCGAAGCGTACCAAAAATTGAATCAACGCCTTCAACGTATTAGTAATCCTTCACGTTGGCGAGCCATCGTCGCGTCCAGATTGGCCCATTGAGCGCCGTTAAATGAAGCCATCGGCGGCAAATGGATGGCCATTGTAACCGGCAAGAACGGCGCCTACAAATGGCGCCTTTGAATTGGGCTCGTTGGCCCGCAGCGGTCTTGATCAATGCTTTCTGTTGGACGAGCGAAAAGTTTACCTTTGTGTCCCAGAAATATACAGTAAGCAATTGCTTAAACTTTAGATGGGCATCCACGCTGGGAGGCCACTACTCAACCCCGCTACGAACGATGGCGGTCGAGAGGGGGAGGGCTTCGCTTGAAACCAAGCAAAATGCGTAGTGTCAAATTTCTGCGCTGAACTTTGCATCCGGTTTGGGGTCACCCAACAGGGCATTCTTTGGTTCGCCTGTTTGAAACTGAGCTCTCTAGAATGGGCGTATTTACGGGATATAGCGCCAGGTTGGCGTAGCGCTTGTCCTGCCAGGCAAAATGGCTTTAATGTGATGCTATCTGTCAGCTGTCGTCTTGTAATACTCGTCTCCTTCATCTCTCGTTCGTATTATGCTTCGCTGGAGTCAGCCGTGCGCCAACGATTGTTGGCTGGCCGCTTGCCTCCGCCGCCGCCACTTACCAACCAATGGCTGTGAAGTGCCGCTTTCCCATCCTTCGCTGCGACACTCAAAGCTGCGTAGTCCAAAAGCCGCAGGGAACGTCATAAGTGCGGCTGGCGTGTCCCTGTCGCTTGAGCAATGTAAATGTTTGCGTTTTGCAACTGAATACATTAGGAATTTGCGTTCGAAATTTTCCGGAAGTGGAGATCTGTTCGTCCGCCAACGGGGGCACCCGTCGGCCTGCCGCCAGGGAGCATCCGCTATCGAAAGCCTGTTGTGTCCGCATGCAAGATTAATTTCTTAAATTTGAAATGCACTCATAATCGTCCCGTCCCGCCTGCCGAACAGCCACGCAAAAATTTCCCGCGTGTGTAGCGGGCGTTTACCTGCGAGCGTTCGTTCTCTTCGCCGAGATGGTTTCCTTGATTAATGGCTTCCGTTAAGTCGGTAACTCCCTTCGCAGGTGGTCTGTCAAATCATTTGTTGGCTGTGCAACTTTGCTGAATGGTAACGTACGGTCGTAAGGCGTATTACGGTCAGCAGTCAAAACTGGAAGTTGCAGAACAATGCATAATTGGTCGCGAGCAGACACTGTACGCGAATCGCCAGCAATTGCTGAGGATGGAAGCATTGTTGGGGACATACGGTCAGCAGAAAGCCCGACAAAGGCTTACTTACGTTGGTCACTTCTGGCGAACGTCCACTTTGAAATCGCCCGTTTCTTAGGCAGCCGACGGTATAAGTGTTCCAACGTTTAGGCACATTGCCTGTGCGCGCCGACAGTTGGAAAATGACTCAGCCGTCCATTCTGAATGGGCGCTGTTTTGCCACAGCTATTGGTGAATGGTACTGTACTCATGGCGATGCGTTCAATCCGCTGTTAGCCTATTTTCGTAGTGCATGAATGGAAAAAACGCTAACCAACTCCATTCAACAGTTTGTGGCGAAGTGCCGGACTCCTTTGTTTGACTTAAGGCGCCACCTGCCCTCGTGTATGGAACCTTAGCGTTCAGCTCAGTTGATCCCGAGAATGTAACCTTTGTAAAATGTTGTAGGAATCTTTTGAGGAACGTCTGTGAGTTGGTTAGCGCCTTCGAATTGTGCCTTTCTTGGAATCGCGCTATTGCCAGTGACACTTGAACACCGACAAACGCGGCCAACCGGTTGTTTGCTCAACAACTCCATTGCGGAGATGATGCCTTTGATTCGTCAATTAATGTAGCTACTACTGTTTAATCACATTAAAAATAGGATTTGTGATAATGGGGTGTGATGAAATACGTGACTTCTTACAGGCTCTTCACACTTCATGATGTCTTCTTTTTTCTTCTTTACGTGTAAGCCTGTGTGAGAACAACTTTAATTAAAGAAAGGAAAAAACGAAGCTTTCGGGAGAGGCAACTCCCGTCATCAGCGTATGTTGAATGACGGCGGGAGTTTCAACATACGCTGACGACGGGAGTTGCCTCTCCCGAAAGCTTCGTTTTTTTTCCTTTCTTTAATTAAAGTTGTTCTCACACAGGCGTACACGTAAAGAAGAAAAAAGAAGGCATAATGGGATGTGATGTCATATTTTGGTAGAAACACGGCAATCAAGCCGTTAGTAAACTTTTTATTCTCTCGGAGCTTTCGGTGTGCTAAATTGACACCGGAAGCTCCGAGAGAATTAAAGGTTTACTAACGGCTTGATTGCCGTGTTTCTGCCAAAATATAGCTACTAATGCTTAAAGCATTTGTTTACTATTGCGGCAATTGTAGATTTGCGGGCAAAGTTGAAGCTTCGTGATTTGCAGCTCCTTTTGAGCGGCAAGCGAAAATCGGGGTAAACTGTAATCCGCTTAGGGAGTCTGAAGCGCCTGTCTTCAGCAAAGAATCAATGAGTATAAGTCTTGCGCACGGCGTTGCGTAATGCCAACTTATTGAGTTGGTAAATGGAGAGTGGTAAATTGTAGTTTGAATACGAAGCAGCTTAAGTTGCGTGCTGCGCATATACGCAAATTTATTACTCACAAGATCGTTTGGCGCCTTAAATATTGGTGGAGCAATTGTTCAGCCAGCGTTATCTCAACTGGCTTTATCTTTCAGCGTTTGGTCTTCTCTCTTTGCGACTTTGGGAAAAGAGCTACTGCGAGGGTGAGAAAGCGGCGTTCAAGTGCCCAATGCACACGCACATAGCGATCGACCAAGTATTCTACGGTCACTCGGCTCGAACATCCGAAATATGCGCCACCGCGTCGACGAAGAAACGAACGACCAAACGTCGCAACGGTACGAAGAGGAAAGTGGTTTACAATTTCCGCCTTTCCTCCTCCTCATCATTGTCGTCAAGCAACGATTCCTGCCAAGTTCCCGAAGCACTGCTGGTAAGGAAGCGTGTTTTGGGTGCGCTTAACAATTTGCATATTCACTGTGTAACGTTTTGAAGTTCGCCACAGAGACTTGCCAAAACAAGCGACGATGCTGGATCAAAACGGGTGCCCGAGATGCCGTGCCGAACAATTGTTCCCGCATTGGAAGACACTTCCAAGTTTCCTATCGTTGTCGTCCAAGTAGAACTGCGATATTTTATCCGCGTCCACCCAAGTGGCGCTTCTTCAGGCCAATTCAACGGTGAATTCTTTTGTGACAACCAGGTGATGTCGCTTACCTGCTTGGAAGGGCAGCGCGTCGCAATACACTCGGCCTTCTATCGAAGCGTGCCGCCCAAAGGTTCGGGCAATTGTCCCAAAACGCCGTCGGAACGATACACGGGTATTTGCCTTGTACTTATGGATGCGAATTGCCCAAAGCATTTTAAATTTGTCCAGACTGCTCGACGGACGTGCTGTCCATTGTTGCGGAGCAGTGCCACGCTCGTAAGGCGTGCCAACTGCACGTGGGTCCCTCGTTGTTTCACAGCTCCTGTCCCGACAACGTCAACAAGCAATTGGTGGTTGTCTTCATTTGCGGTAGGCCGTTCGCCAGTGGCAATTTGCACGTTCGCAAAGCTGACGTTTCCTTCCTTCAGTCGAGCAAGACGTGTTCACCGAAGAGGCCCTTTCGCGCGGACAATTCGATCCTGGCGGTCCGGACATCGAAGCCGATGCGGCCCATGGTTACGTTCCCACGGAACGCCTGAACGATGGTCAGGAGGGGAAGTTGCTCGCGCCTTCCGCCGGTACGTTGCCATTCTGTTCGATCGGTGAACCTGAGCATCAAACGGTTGACAATTTTTTCTCAATTAGCCAACCGGCCGGCGTCCGACGGCATCGACGCCAATTCACCAAAGTACGATTTGTCGAAAATGGACAAATTGGGAAGCAACTCGCCCGACCCTGCCGACGCGGAGATCGCCGGCGTTTCCGAAAGGAACCAACGGACATATTCGGTTTGGCCCAACTTGTTTGGTCTGGTCAAAGCTCTGCTAATCGCCTGGGACCACCTGATGGGTAAGGAGCTTGCCGAATCGTTGGCCAGCAATGGTAGGACCGCTGCTTCCCGCGTTTGCTGCTAATTTGCTAGTGCGAATCACGTCGTACAAGGATAAACGGGTGAAAGCGTAGCGCAACCAACGTCTTCTCGACGTAAGAGCCTTGCGCTGGCATTGCTGCGTAGTTGACGTACGGTTTGGCATATACAATCCCGCCAGATGGAAGCAGCCCGCAGTTGGTACAAAAGGGTACGCTACGCGGAGGTATACGGTCGGTCGAAAAGCTTCTCAGTATTTCTAATTGAAACCATTGGCTGGCCTAACTCAGTTAGTAGTATTGCGGAAGTAATGATCCACACACCTCTGCCAACGAGCAGAGAGTCTACTATTTCCGTCAGGTTCCAGAGGTGACGAACTTTTTGAAGGCCTTTGCAGCATCCCGTGCACTAGTGAAAACGTTCCCTTGAAGGAAGTTAGCCGGGTCCGTGAGTGCGTGACAGTGTTTCTGGGAGTGGTCTACCAAACATGCTAGGAATTTCACAACCCACCCCAATTTCGGCGGTTCTGTGAGCCACGCGGTTTTTTGGATTGAGATTCAAAAGAATCTTCCCTTTCCCGATGCATCTTCGATTCGGGAAACCGTTCAGGAGCTAACCACTGCATAAGGCGTTTACAATTGTCATGTGCAATCTGCTTTTCATCACATATCACCATGCAAGCAAAAAATGACTACTTTGTGTAGTGGGGAAGTAGCTCAGGGCATATCTTGATGATGATGATGATGACGTATATCGTGACGTCAACATCATCATCAATTTTATGCAGCGCCTCTTCACAGTTGTACGGTTAAAATTCTTAAGCTATCTCTTGTGTTCGTCTACTTCAACGCTGACCCTCCTGGCCTGTGCCAAAACCATGAAAGCTTGATTATCAAGCCCAGTGTAGAACTGCACTTGCGGTGAGAATCCCGTCGCCAAATGCTCTGTTCGCTCGTCGCAGTTCTACGATCCAGTTTGAGCTTACCCACCGAAGATCGCCGAAATTGTGGTTTTTCCTTGCCTACTTTGGCGGCCAATAATGTCCGCAAAGGCAATTTCTTGAGAACAAGCCCAATGGTCAACTGGTTAGAGCGAAGCCCGGGCTTTGCAACAGTCCTACCTGATTATCACTACAGGTTTAGCGACGTCAACTATCAGTATAGATTGGAGCCACTTGAATAATATATCTGCGACACGTCTTTTGCAAATAGGAACGTGATTAATCTTTATATTAGCTATTTGATTGCGTTTCTAAGCCCGCCTCCTGAAACAAGTAGGAATTTCGCTTCCGTTTTTTTCTAGAGCACCAACAACAAGCGGTGCTGTGCTTGTCCCTATCGGCCGGCTTGGCGTTATTGCTGGTCGTCGTGTTGGGCATCGTGCAATCTTGTTGTCCCGAATCGAAGCGTTGCAACGACAACAACGTCCAGGAAAACCACCGCAAGTTGTTGAGTATGCGTTGAATGCAAATTTGCCGTATGTATACTTTGAGCTGCCGCTTCAGTGAACGAAGATGGCCCCGCCGAGGTAGACCTGCTTGACCGCAACGCCGTCTCATTCATACGTTTTGCCAATTTGACACCGCCGCGGTCGGCGGTCGGAGCGAACAGTACTCATTTCCTGCCTTGAGAAAAGCTTGACACATTCCCCTCTCTCTTTCTCCTGAACGCGATTGACGGCGACCGGAAAAATGTTGACTTGTAGGAACGCATTCCGGCTGACGTAGAACTGAAGCGTTTATTCATCGGTTTTAAGTCGGTACGAATAAAAGAAAATTTATGTACACATATAACAAGGACGCTTCAGTGGTAACAGCAATTACACGAAAAGATACTTTGCTTTTCTCCGTCTTGCTTTCTCTGATCATCATTATCATCGTCATCATCCGTCAACAGCGGGAAATGGACCATCAATTTTGTTTTATCCGTAAACTCGGTTGGTGGGCGCCGAAACGGCGTTCCTTCTCTCAGCAGCAAAGGGCGCCGCCGAGTCGCTCGCGCTCCGTATCGCAGCCGACCCGCTGCAGCTCATAGAGGACGTCGGCCACGGTAGTAGCCACACGCGAGTCCATCAAGGACGACATGGTGAAGTTCAACAGGCGGATGTGGTGCTTGGCGAAGCGATGGCGACACGCCGGTATGCGCGCCATGCACAACAGCGTCGAGGCGGCGCGCCGCAGCATGCCAACGCTGGTACCCATCAGTTCTGGGTTCTCTCGTAACGCCTGCATGCCGTGCAATTGAACCACCTGAAAGCGAAGGCAAAGCAGCGGCATTTCTTTTCGGCTCGCAACAATTTTACAATAAGTATATAATACGCATACCTGATGCATATTGGAGTCGGCCTGATCGAGGAAGGCGACCAAGTGTTGAATGGTCTGCGTTTGCAGGGCGGCCGCCACGCAGGCAATCGGACTGGCCAAGCAGAAGGCGTGCATAAGGGCGACGGCGAATTCACGCATCATCACCTCTTCCATCATGCTCAGCTGGCTGGCCAACAGGTAGAGCAGTGTTTCAACGCGGGACCACGGCGGCGTCGCAAGGATCAGGTCTACGTTCCTTTCCATAACGGACAATTTGCACAACACTTCCTGGGCGTAGCGACACGGCGCCACCAAGGCAGCGTACGTCAAAGGGTCCAAAGCCATCGAGTCCTTGCAGATAGCCCAACTGAGCAACGCGTCAAGCAGTTGACGCACGTTGGAACCGTCATGCGAGTCCAAGTCCAGTTGGGGACTCAAATTGCAAAGCACAACGAACGAGTCGTCGACCAGCGTCTTCAATCCTTCGAAGTACCAATTGTACTGAACAGGGCGTCCCTTCGTTTTCTGCTGCTCATCATCCTCGTCTTGGTCGAAAGTACGAAAGGCTTCCGGCTTGAAGGCATCCGGCATGAGACCAAGACTGACCACAGTGGCAACGGCGCCAAGGAGTTTCGACGACTGGGACATCTTCGCCTCGTTGCCGGGAATGCAGGAGAGACCGCAGAGCACATTGGAGGCGCTCAGACAGAGTTCCAGAATGCCGCGATCGTGGTCAGTGGTAATTTCGAACGAGCAAGAAGCAGGCAACGAAAACTGTACATCGAGGTCTGATCGAAATCGTACTGCCCGAGGCCACTTGTGCTCATCCTGTTCGCTGTCCGATCCCGTTCGACTGCTACTGGCTCCGCTGCAGCTGCTGTTCCGGCGAGGACGATTCTTCATGCACAAGTAGGTGCAAAAGGGCAGATCCGTATCCTCAAAGGTCCGCTGACGGTGCTGCCACAATGGTCGTCGCATCCACTTTCCATCTTGATTGTCTACCATGGATCTACCACTACCCGTAGGGTTCAACGATGGGTTACTGCCGCTTCTTGCGTGCTCATCAGGACTATCACCGTTCCCGTCGCACTGCCGGTGCTCATCGGAGGAATTGGGAAAGGCCCCAGCAGCGGCGGCCGAAGGGCGCCCTTGCTGATGGTGGTCGCCGTTGCGAACCTGATGGCGCCTACGACTGCGGGCGCAGGACACGTTGGCAAAGTTGGCTGGCAAGGAAAGTTGCAAACACTGAGCCAAGTCGAGCAGACTCTGCTTCCAAACGTCGATCAGCGCGTCAAGGAAGCCGGGCATCATGTTCAATCCAAAGTACAAAGCACTGGTGTCGTCGTAAAGCAGCACGTTAAGTACGTTTAAAGCCCAAGTGATTTCGAACAGCAGTCCCGATTTGAATACCATCACAATGCGCCAAGGGTCGATGGGCCCTGAACAAAATGGAAAAGTCAAACGATAGAAGTTGCGTCGTTCGGCCAATCAACGGAATGAATTGACGCACCGATATCCTTAGCCGAAATCTTTTTCCGTCGTTTCACCGGCACTTGCGCTGCTTCGACCGAATTCGGTGGGAACAAGCCGGTTCCCTTCTCCCGTCTCGCCTGGAGCTGCACCGACTGAACGATAAAAACAACTAGAGATCACCAAGCGACCGTGTACTATTGAAAGAAAAACGATCTCGTTACGATTCCCTCCTTCGAGAACTTACAATTTGCAAAAAATCAACTTCTCAAGCTAAACATTGTTAAACGATGTTCAGGTTCAATTACCGTACCAAACGCAGGGTGGCACCAAGCAGCGCGCGTACTAGTTCCTATTTGACGGCAAAGCCAAAACGTTGGTCCACGGTGGACACACCATTCAACATTTCTCGAAATCATGTCCACTGTTAAGCAACGTGCACTTTTGAAAGAAGAAAGCCCATCCGCGCACAAGCGCCACGATTGAACAAACGCAAAAGTTATTCACTGGCGAACGCCCAAACGGAAAACTCCAAAGCCTTCTACGCAATACGCCCTACCTGTTTGCAGCATACAATTATGTTTATTATGTTTCCAGCTGGATAATCATTTGCTTCATACTCGCACCCGTTCGTCGCTAGGAAACTTCTCGAACGCATTTTTCAAATCCCAAATAGGGTGAATTGCTCGGCCAGAGAAAATGGCATTCGAGAAGTTCCGAAAGTTATGGTATATAACAAATAAGGAAGCAACCGTAAAATTACTCCAATTCTCCAATATACACACACACACAATATATATATATATATATATATATATATATATATATATATATATATATATATATATATATATATATATATATCGGAAGACGGGATGTCTTTTAACGGGAGCATGGATCTTCATGATGTTGAGTTTTCACGGATTTTTCCCGTTGCTTTGTATGTGGATGAATCTGTCCATCCACGTACAAAGCAACGGGAAAAATCCGTGAAAACTCAACATATATATATATATATATATATATATATATATATATATATATATCGTGTGTGTGTGTGTATGTGTGTATTGGAGAATTGGAGTAATTTTACGGTTGCTTCTTTACTTGTTATATACCATAACTTTCGGAACTTCTCGTGTATATATATATATATATGCAGTCAGTTTTCATGTAACGCGACATGTAAAAACTCGGAAGTCGTGTTATGCGAAATCGCGCTGAACAATATGCGTGAAACATACGAAAACGGAGATGTGGGACCCAACGCTCGAATGGATGGCGTAGTAATGTGCGACAAAGATTTACGAGCAACTACGTCCATGTATAACCCACCCGACAGTCCGATTCTACTTGCTAACAGGCATGTGCATGCAACTGAAAAAATGTCATTGGTAACAATATACATCTGGGACCACAAAGGAGATCAAAAATAAACACGTCAAAATCAAACTGAGAACAATAATAAGCCTATCACTCATACTATACAACATGCTGTAGACAGAACCTACATGTCTTTCGTAACACGCCAGTCTTCTCCATGAGCGACGTATAGCGAAACGACAATATAACGAAACGACGTAAAGCGAAGACTACCTGTATATAGGCATTTCAAAATATATCGGCGGACGCATACTTAACAGTTCACCAAGCATACTCTAAACGCAAGCATCCATAAACGTAGCATAATTTTTTGATATAAATCAAATTTTTAAGATACCGAACTTTCGGACATGATCGCCAGCTGCAGTTAGCCTATTATCTTCAGCTGCTCCCGTATTTTATAAAATTTGATTTACATGAATAAAACGGTGCAAAAACAAATGAGGTCATTATCGGTGAAAAAGAAAAGATTACAAAAATTATTCTCATTAAGAACACCTATTTTACGTGGCATATTTAAAAACATCGACAGCACAGTTCACAAAGCAATAATTAATTCTTTATGCAACTGCAGCAAGTGTAAGCGAGTACGCAAACTTCATGAAAACTGCATACACGCTAATATCAATCTGCAACCAAATAGCAATGCGCCATTCGAACTACACTGATCACCTACGCTACTGAAAGCTGCTTTTCCTTCGTGGCATAACGTCAGCCCGACGATCCACATGTAAACTCGTACGTCAACATGCTGTGCCAATCCTATAGGTTCCACTTTCACCGGAATCGAACAAATGCTCTGCGAACGAAGACAGAATTGGGGAGATGTGCAAACTTACGCACACGAAATACCGTACAACCAGGTGAAAACCCATCAAACCAATGCTTCGAGAATTCAAGCAGTCTAGGCGTTTCCCGCAAGAGTGCGATGCTTGGTAGTCCGTCCTCGTACAGCGCATAATTTTCCAGAAACAAAGAAAGATGGCAAGTGGATCCACGTCTTCACTCGTTAAAAGACGCCTGCCCCATTAACAGCTTTAATTAATCTTTGGGGATAATCTTTCCTTATTCAAGCATCGAACCTGCTTATCTTTTTTCAAAACTTCTAGGATGCGGTTAAGTCTTATCTAGGGTTTGGGGAGAGAAATGTTAGGTCGCGCAACAAAACGTCGGTTACGTTTTGGTATAATGAAGCAGACGAAGGACTAACGTCAACTTTGTTCCAGCCTAATCGAAGCTTGCAGGATTCTGCTTTGCCGTATGACGTCTTCTGTAAGATCTGTCATGCTGGCAAAGTTGCTAACACTTAACCATGTCGACTATTTCAAAAGCAGGGAGCACAGGAACAAAGTTCAAAAGACGCGAAACGTGCACTGCCTCGCTAACAGCGCAATCTGTCTAACCCTCTCTCTCTCTCTTACCTTCGAAGCGTGATCCTTAAGACCGCCTTGGAAGGCCATACTCTGCGTCGCCATTTGGTACTTGGCAAAGCGCGGCGGTTCGTGAGCTGCCGTCTGAGCGTACATCCCGTGCACCGGCGGGGGAGCCGCGTGGACGACTACCGGTCGGCTGGCGGCGGCCGCACCCTGCGGCTGCCATTGCTGGGCGCCAGTGGCACCCATGGCCAGCGAGGGCGATGAGACGGCCACATTCATTTGCAATTTGCCTGAAGCGGCGAAAAGTTGAGCAACGTTAACCACCGTAACACTGAGTCGGCTTACTCGAGTAGACGACAGACGATGGCGGAGGCTGACCGCCGCCGCCACCGCCGGCGGCAGCACCACCGCCGTCCATATTACCGTGAGGTGTCACGTGAACAAACTGGGCACCCGTTGGAGGTGGCGGCGGGGGCTGTTGAGGTGCAGCTTGAGGTGGCGCCTGAGAATGAGGTGCTTGCGGGGCAGCTTGCTGTTGTTGCGGTTGCTGTTGAGCCGTTGGTTGCGAATAAACCGGGTAGCTGACCTGTGACGACGACGGAGCCGGTTGAGGGATGCCACCTGGTTGAGGAAAACCTGCAGCCGTTTGTACCATTGGAATTGAGGCTCCTCCTTCCGGAGGGGGTGCCGATCTGCCCATGCCACCGTCCGGATGGACGAACTGTTCTTGTGGCATTGCGCCATATGGTTTGACGCCGCCGAGGGGTGGTTGCGGGGGAACAACGTGAGGTGGAGGGTGCGACTGAGGGGGCGGTTGTTGGCCCATATGAGGCGCCATTCCCGGTGGAGGCGGAGGTGGTGGCGGCGGCGGAGCGTGATATCCGCCGGCCGTTGGGTCCCTGGGCGTGAACGCTCTCGGCGGAGGGTAAAGTAACCGTTCAGCAACCGGCCCCATCTGGAGCATCTGCTGACCTGGCGCCATTGGATAGCCACCAGCGTATGGAGGCTTCATGGGTGCAGCAAATGGCATGTGCGGCGGTGGCTGTCCCGGCGGACAACCATAGTAGCTAGGCGGCGGCGCAGCCGCTTGCATGCGGTCGTCAAATGGGTCTCGAGCAATCATCTCATTTGGATGTGGGCCAGCCGACGGTCCCGCGTTGGACGGTGGTGCACTCATTCTCGGTTGGAACTGACCGGGAGCCGGCTGGGGCGGTGGAGGAGGCGGATGGCCGGAAAATGTACCGGACTGGTTGACATATGGCGCCGGCGTTTGGTGCTCATATGGGGACTTGTGATAGGCGGTTTCCGGCTGACCACCGGTTATAAAGTTGTCCGTATACTGTTGAGGTGGCTGTTGTTGTTGTTGTTGTTGTTGCTGCTGCTGCTGCTGTTGCTGCTGTTGACTTGCTGAACATAAAAGTAAAATCCCGTCAATTAATATGGGCAAATGTATAGATATCCGAACATAAAGGGCGCTACGTGCTCGCGCTGGGAGAAGAAGAACAATATACATTTAGCAGAAAGTATATGCAAGACAATAGTAACGCGGGCGAGAACAAACCTGAATTCATGGCGGCCGCTTTCGATTTGCTTTTCTTTTTCGAATCCAAGGAAGCCAGTATAGGTTGCGGATCAACCCCTCCGAGATCAAAAACGCATTCGAAGGGAAAGAGAAAACGAGAATACTGCTTTTTCAGCTGACCGGAGGCACTGTTCGACACGCCGATATTGAAAAGCAAGCACAAATCGCGCCAGTGTTTCTTTTTCGTAACCTAAAGCAACAAACGGCGAATACGCAATGCTCTTCCAGAAAGAGCCATGGCAAGTTGGACGGCATCCAGCCGTGGTATATATTCTTGCTTGAGATGGAGATACGATAACTAATTTGCTTACATATTCTCAAGCGAAGTGGAGACAAGCAATCGTGGCTTCCTTCAGGCGCCACCTGGTCTCGACTCCTACAGGAGGCGCTACTACCCTTATGCGACGGTAAGTAATCCTCCTTTTAGTATTTCTTCCCATGGTCTTCTGTAGTTCATGGAAGATCCGCCACATGTTGGAAGCATATACAATAACTCTTCAATGCTTTAACATGAACATCCGAGCTAACAGTTCGATAAATCAATAGCAAGAGGATATAGGTGCATTACGTCACCAGATGTAGGAAAAAGAACGTCCAACTATGAACTTCATACCGTGGTAGACAGTTTGTCCCTAACTCTTCCTCTGCGTTAAATATATATACAGTGGAACCTCTATAAGTTGACCACTCAAGGGCGGTAAGAAATTGGTCAACTTATAGAGGTGGTCAACATATAGAGGTAACTCTCCTATGCTTCACAATGGCGGGTGGGCCAAACAAACCACAAAAGTGCGGTCAACATATGGAGGTGGTCAACTTATAGAGGTGGTCAACTTTGGAGGTTCCACTGTATATATATATATATATATATATATATATATATATGCATAAAGCGTATTTTTACTTTAGAAAAAAGAAATGAAGCACTGCTATTGCTGGACAACATGCAGCTTATGTTTATTGGTGTTTCCTTTTTTAAGGAACGCTCATTAAGCAGAGCGTACGAATGCACCCCGCACGCCTCAGCTGCTCGCCGAAAGAGCGGGCGCGCGAAGGGTGGGTTGAAAAATAACTTACCTCTTCGAACCCGCCTTTCGCCTTGACGGCCATGTACAACTTGTAAAGATCGACGGTCTGCTTGGAGACGGTCGGCTGGGACGTTATGGGGTGACCGTAGGTCTCGCAAAAGTGAACAAGACGTTCGTAGAAGGCGCGTCGGTCGGCCCATTCGTCCGAACTGCAATGCAGCACGTTCGGGTCGCCCAACAGGCGGGCCACCAAGCTGGCACCGCAATCCTTATTCGAGCAGGAACCACCACCACCACTGCTGGGTGTCGACCCGCTGGCAACGGCAGGCGGAGGACCCATGGCTATGTGCGCCGGCACGGCTCCTTGTTGCACTCGCTAAAACAAGGGATATCATCATTTCCCGCCTTCGTCCTACTGTACCAAAGATGTGCATGGAAAACAACGCACTGCATAAACCCGCCTCCCTCTACGCGGGTGACACGGTCGGCTGTGCGCAATGAATACAACGCAAGAAGCGAGCCAATTTCAGAAGCAACACTGCCGAGTGACTACAATCGGCAGTTAAGAGTGATCGCGCATTTTTTCAATTCTTCAAACGCTAACGACCAACTCGTCGGAAGCGGCCTTGATCAAGTGGCTCGGACGATACGCGGACTATGGGGAGGCAACCTGAAGCGTTTCGCAGGTTCCGGCAACCCCAACGTGCCCTAGAACCAACGGATCAAGATTTCGGAATAGCCTATTCATCTCCCGCGCAAACGGTGAAGGCGAAGATGCGTTCAAGGGTAGGTTCTGCAGTCGGGTCATTTGCGCTGGCGCCCTCTGCGAGATTGCATTCAACCTTTGCTGGATGGAAAGCTTGAAAATAAGGTTTCTTTGACCCGACGACCGAGGTGGTCTTCCCTTGGCGCTTAAGCAACGTCAATATATTTTTAAACTTATTGGCACCAAACTACCACAGCTGCTGCAGCGGACAATAAGCGAAATCCAACCATACCGTACATGATCAGCATGTCCAATACATCGGATTGCACATGCTGATCACATTAGTAGTACGGTTGAATTTGGTCCACTAGTCGCTGAAGCGGGGACGTAAGCCATGGAATAGATAAATACAGTAATGATGTCAAGTTGATGAAAGGAGACAATATGCGAGAGCTTATGAAAACGTCGTTCCCCGGCGGAAATAGCAAAGCGGTAGTTCCGACAATTTGCCCCGGCCAAGCTCCAAGTGTAGGCCATTCGCAGCAACACGCACAGTAGTCTTCCTTCAAGCGAAACTTCGCTTTCACGGCCGTTTCGTATACGTCCTCTTCGTAATCCTCCGTGCGAACAACCGGTCGATATTCAAGTAACAACAGATGGGACAGCTCGAAACAGACCCAGGCAGAAACAACGCGAAAGACGTCGAGGGACCCAGTGTTGCCGTTTCAGATTGGAAAGTCGAAAACCCACGCGCTGAACGAAGATGAGCAATTCCGCAGCTACTTAGTAGGGGCTCCTTTATGCAAATGAGTCGCTTCTTGCTTGCGCCGTGTTCTGCAACGAGGAACGGAGTCTACTCAACAACAGGGACTTTTCCTCCCAGCTAGACCCAAGTGAAGCCCGAAGCGGTTCCCCAAAAGGGGGAGGGAACCAAGGAGAAGACTACGGTAGCCGCGTTGCTCGCAAACGGAATCCCTTGCTAGCAGCTCCCAAAAATTGGCAAACTGGACATTGCAGAGCAGTGCTACTGCCAGCGGACAAGGTGAACGTTAACTGTAGTGATTGGGACCAAAATTGGTTAACAGAAAACATCCAGCGCCTTCAACATTCAACTGTAATCCTGATGTTTCACAAAAGAGGCTCGGTGCGGGAAACTGGAGTTACCGAACCACGAAACTGCGTTGATTCAGTCAAAGCCACTGTAGTAAGCAATCACGGATCGCAATGCTCGGGTTCGGTGCAATCCGGGATTCCGTTTGGTGCCAACGAATATGTTGAAGATGCTGTATCTATGAACGGGCGCGTTAGTTCTCATGATTACCCTGTACTTACGGAATGTTTTCAGTTTGCTTTCTGGCGTTAACGGCCTTAAAGCATTCCGTAAGTACAGGGTTATCATGGTGCCAACGAAATCGAAAATGGCGACGATCAGCTCTCGGTGTCGCCGATAGGCACAGTCGTTCCATTTTCCTTAAACCTTGGGCTCAGAGGGCAGCGGCAGACGTGGGAGCCGTGAAAATGAGGTGCTGAAAACCCAATCTTAAGAAGCACCGTCTTGGAGGCCGAGCGCCGATTTTTGCTTATTTCAGACTTTCAAAATAGCAGCTTCCGGGACAGCTCGTCTGCCGTCGTAGACTGCAAGTGATGGTGCGGACTTAAGACGGGTTCCCGCTCGTCAAGCTCCGCTACGGCTGCACTATCTTTTGCTGCTGAGCATAGGGCACGGGAAGTTTCGAAAGCATAATCATACGAAGAGGATGAAAGGACGTTCCGTGGGGAAAGAAGATTCGCTATGTACATCAGATAGACAAAAGGCAAGCATTGGAAAGGTAAGAAAAGAAAATAAACAATTTAATCCAACTCAGAGCAGATCCCTAAAATCCACGCTTATGAACCTGCAAACGTTGTGGTCAAAGTACAGACCACCGCGTCAGTCGGCCATCGCCGTACAAGTTTGTTGCGTGGACAGAAGGCTTCTTTCTATTCGTCCGCCGAAGATGGGAATTACTACGGTGTGAAAATAAACAAACAAACAAACAAAATCGCCACAGATCTTTCAAGGGAAGAACAGCTCGCACAGTACATTATTCACCAGACGCCTCAGCAACGGCCGGCTAGCACGTTCCCCAGAATCTCGAGGATCACCACCGCAAAGGGCGGTACTTTACCTAAACAAGGGAATGAAGGGGGCCCTTAAGGAATTCGCCGCTTTTGGAACTCCAGCAGCGCATGCCCTCGGAACATCCGGCCAGTATGCCTCGCGTGCCAATGAACGGACACAATTTGCAGCCAAAGGTTCGCTTACGCCAGGCCGGCGGCAACGGCCAAATTCTCGCAAGTCATATTCCAAGTTGGCAAGCTTGGGCAAAATATTCCGCACGTACAGGTTGGCAATCCATAGGGGACGGAGGCTAACGGCAGGACGGCTGAAACAGCGCAATCCTCCCTCAAAGCGATTCAAGCGGCGCCTTGGGTTGCCCCTTCACCCACTCCTCATCGCGAATGCGCGGTAAAGCGGGCGGGAGACGGCGGAGGAGGCTCGGAAGTAGGCACGGAGAGAGGCTCCTTGGAACGCATCCAAAGGTGCACAGTCGGCGTGGACCATCCGGAGAGCCTTGGCTAAAAGCCAAAGGCGGCAATCCAACATGCGCAAATGGGCACCGCGTGAAATCGAAAGTGGCGTTCACGTTCAAGCGGCCAGTACGGTCGAATCAATGGGAAAGGAAGAAGAACAAGCGAAGAATGAAACGTACGTGCACCGCGGGCGACATGGGCGTCCTCGGCCACGAGGGAGAGCTCAAACTTGACTCGACGTCGTCGTGTACAGAAGAACCACCGCCAGGACTTGGCGGCACAGGCGTCGGTGGATGGCTTTCCTGGAAAACAGGGCAACTGCGTTGGTGAACATCACGGGTAAGGAGGACGGCGCCCACCTTTGCTCGTCCCTTGACGCGTTGGCGGTCCGACGAGGGGGTGCCGCGCCCGTTCTCTGAAAAGAGCAAAACGGCAGGCGTCCAATGTCCGCAAGGGCGAAAGGTCGCCTTCGCCTTTACTTGTTATCTCCTTGGCGGCGGATGCGGGTTCACCTCCGTCGGCCATCGCTTGCTGTTGCTGCTGCTTGGCCGACGGGGGCCTATCGACGGTCGTCATCGGGGGACCGTTGGAGTAAACAAGCCTATGGTCGAACCGCCCTCCGGCTGTGTTCAGGAACGCCTCCGCCGGCGGTGGTCCATTGACAAAGCCGCCCAATGGGACCTGCTCCTTGCCGGCGGTCGTCGCGAACGGGCCACCCGTTGCAGCGGTGCCGGCTGGGTAAGCGGCGCTCGGGTACATGGCGGCAACGCCATTGTGGTGATGGGCCACGCCTGCCGACGACGGAAACATTTGATGGCCGTACGGCATGCACGGTACTGCCGTCGTGCTGCCCGCGTTGGGGTCTAAACAATCGTTCGCGTAAATCCGCGCATAATCCAATGGTTAGCTTTTCTGAGAACGAAAAACGACGCATAATGCGTACGCGCAATGCAACAACAAAAATCGGACGGCTGAAAGCGGCGCGCTCGCTCACCTATAACGTGATGAGGTGGCGAAACGGACGGCTGTCGGATAAGAGTTGCACCGCTCGGGCTTCCTCCCGAAAGGGTGCCACCACCAACTGGCAGCGGCGGCGATCTGCTATGCTGCTGCTGCTGCTGCGGCTGCTGCTGCTGTTGCTGAGACGACGATGCAGTCGCCGCTGCGTAAGTTGCCTGTCGAAGAGCTGCGATCGAAGGATGCTGCTGCTGCTGCTGCTGTTGCTTAGCAGAAGGCGGCGGTGGCGGCGCCGGCAACAGGTGCTCCTGCGAGGCGACCACCATTGGTCTAACTCCATATGCGGGCATCCCATTGAGCACCCTTTCCTGAAGCGCGCCAGCAAAGTTAATGAGCGTTCAAGCGGGGCACAAGGGCACAATGCGCAAAGTTGCTGCCGCTCTCCTCAATCGGCGGGTAAAAACGAAGTTGCATGAGGGTGAGAGGCGAAAAATCGATACTTCACACTGTTCAGCACTGACATACGCAACGCACCAACCAACACACACACACAAGCGCGGAGTTGGGGGCCCACAAGTAACAGCATACCTGGTTGGGTTTGGCTCCGCTGGCTCGTCGGCTTGTCGAGCTGCCGCCAACATCCCCGCCTGCTGCGGTCGAGATCTTACTGTCCGCTGCGGCGGCAACAACGGACGACGACGAGGACGACGCTACGGGCGACGACGAAGAGGCAATGCCTGCAACGATGGCACTACTGACGGCACCCGAGGCGGAGGCGGCGGTGGTCGACGGGGGCGGCGGTCGCTGCTGCAGCAATAAATTCAGGGTCGGTGTGGCCGTCCGCTGCGGACCTTTCAACGATGCGCCGCTACTACTTCCGGTAGACATGACAACGCCACGGCAACGTAATCCATTTGGACAAGAACATCCCGTGCGCACTGTGGGCCAACAACTGCGGCCGCCAATTCGCTCCTTGTTGGGTGCTCAATTTTCTAACTACTTTTCGTTGACGGTAAAAAGATTGAACAATGCTTTCTCAAGTTGGCGCTGCGTTCTCTCTCTCCTCTCTCTCTCGCTCGCTCGCTCTCTCTCTCTCACGCACACATTCGCTCACCCGCTCGCAGGGCGACCTGAAATTCAAATGAACGATGAACAAGGGACGAATGGATAGGGACCGACGCGCGCACACAAACACATCGCATATCATACGCATGTATATATATACATATATATACATATATATATATATACATATATATATACATATATATATATATATATATATATATATATATATATATATACAAGCGCGTCCGTCCCAAAGGCGGAATGATCGGGTAGGTGGTGGTGGTGGTGGTGATGGTGGCCGCGGCGGTGGTAGTAGTGGTGATGGTTGTATACGCGGCCGCGGCAATAGGGCGAACACGCGACCAGGGCGCGCGCGCGCGCCCTGGTCGCGCGCGCGCGCAATAGCGAAACGGCGCCCAATGAGAGTGTGAGGAACATGGGAAATTCAAAGCGCGCGATTTACGAAAAAGGCCGAAGCGGCCGACCACCGAGGGCGCCGAGATGGACCGCCTCCGTGGTCGGAAGGGACAGGTGAACAACGCAAGGCAAAGGAGAAATACGTTGGCCGAAACGAGGATGCTCCTCCCAACCCCTCTCCGTACTGGGAGCGGACGGTTGAGGCTCGCCTGGCGGGAGGACACCAGCGGACCCCTCCCGGAGTCTAAACGAAAGGCCGCTCCGCGCAGGGAGACAGCGCGGGCAAAAAATATATTGTACGGACAGGTACAAGGAAGGTACACACAGATGCGACAGCGCATATACATATATGCGTACGTAGTAGATACATACAGAGAGGTGGACACGCACGCAGAGACGGACGGACAAAGGCAGGCGAACGGCAGTCCCATTTGGCCAGCGCGCTCACTCACTGCCAGTGTTTTCATGTGGCGCGCAATTCGCTTTCTCTATGCTCGTTGCTGTCGTTCACTCTCTCACTCTCTCTTTCACTCTCTCTCTCTCTCTCACACATTCTCTCTCTCTCTCTCTCTCTCTCTCTTTGCTTCTCTCACTCTATCGCTGCCAGCAGCAGCAGTATGCAGAAGTACAGAGAGAGAGAGAGAAACGTCGGTGGCCGTTGTCACCCATATCGACGAACCAATCGATGAGCATGCGTAGCGCGACTGTTTCCTCAACGGCCTCGTTGGCACATCGCAACTGGGCACGGCACAACGCGCGATCGCTCGCGCGGGCGCGCAGGAACGAGCGATTGCGCGCGCGCACCAGCGCCAACAGCCACCGCGCCGCCGCCACCGCCCAAGCGGGCAATGGAAGAGCACCGCAGCAGTGCGGGCGCCCAACGGTCGATCGGAGACCAAACAATATTCGCCTGTCGCTCCTTCTTGTCCGGTCGTCGTTGTCGGTCAGTCCGGTTCGGATAGGACCGAGGCGAACGCCGCCGTCGTCGTCAGCTGGCAAAGGCCGGCAAGCGCGTGCATGGGCGGCCGTGTGCGCGCGCGCGTACTCTTCGCTCGGTCGTTTGCCGTCGGCTGGCGGCGGCGGCGACGACAGATTGGCCGTGCGGAGGCAGCCAATTTTCGCTGTGCTCTGCGTCGCAGCGGGGCCAGTGAACGGCTTGCGCGCGCCACCGATTGACAAGGACGCTCGGTCAAGGCACTCTCATCCGGCCGTCGTCGTCGTGCGCCCGCTGCCTGTCTGCGCCACCAGTCCAATGACAACGACGACACAACAGTTCTGCGACAACACGTTTTGCGCACACACAGAGAGATGCTCGCATACGTAGC
Organism: Trichuris muris; assembly: GCA_000612645.2. Taxonomy (NCBI): domain Eukaryota; kingdom Metazoa; phylum Nematoda; class Enoplea; order Trichinellida; family Trichuridae; genus Trichuris; species Trichuris muris. The sequence goes on from CBXJ02000282.1 coordinate 7,716,712, forward strand.
ACACGCGCTCCTATTGGCAGACTGTGTGTGCGTGTGTGTACGGTCGATGCTGTTTTTCAGCGCCGCGCGGGCGCAACGTGGACAACATTTGCATACAGATGCGTTTCGGAGTTGTTTTTCGGCCGGCAAAACGCCCACGGCGGAGGCATTTACGCGCGGCGACCTTGGACAATTGTGCCAACGCGTCCCGGTCGTCCTTACGACCGGTCCCGTCCGGTCCGTTGCCGCCGGGCACCGAGTGCAAAGTGCAAAAAAAAAAGGAACGGAAAAAGTCTTTTGTCGCCGCCGCGCCGTTTCGGCGGCGGCGATTCAATTGAATTGTATGCAAATTTTTTCGCTTCGGCGCCGGCCGTTGCCAGCGCTCCCACCGGCCGGCGCCGAAGCGGTCAATTGGCGCTTCGGCGGCCAACTCTTCTTTTGTAAGCGCCGCCGCTGCTTGTATAGCTCATTCAGCCTATTCGGTCAACAGCGGGCGACCGCCGCTTAGCGGCTTTGCGCTATCTGACGGAGAGAGAGAGAGAGAGCCTTATCCGTTTGCGACATCTCGACGTCGAACGTCGCGACGCGCCAATAGGTGAACACCGCCTTCGTAGGGATAGGCTTGCTTGGATGCGTCGAAGCGTGCAAGGTTTTATAGGTACGTTTTGCCGCCGCCGTCGTCACTTGCAGCAATGCTCGTGGTTTCCCTAAAGCGGCACAGTACCGCCGCCCAACGGCGTTGCTACGCGGCGGCAGCGAGTAGCGGGGGAAGAGAGAGTTGTTGTAGGCCAATTGTGTTGGCGTTGTTGTCGCGGGCAATTTGGCCGGCCAGAAGTGGGTCGCCAGGGCATTCCGCCCGCCGGACATTCTCTCTCTTTCTCTCTCTCGCGCGCCCAAATCGGACGGTCGACGCTGGAAATGTGTGTCACCGCGGCGTTGGAGTGGTAACGCAACAACAGTCGATGGAGTTTGGCAAAAATGCAAACAGCGCGCCAAAATGCGCGCCCTCGTCACGTGCGCTCGTCCCACCCCGACCGTCCACATTGTTGGGCGACCGCTAGCGAGCGCCGCTGCCCTGCCGTAATAAATTTGCATAGATCACCGAGTCAGCGCGGATGGCCGCCGACAGCGCCGCAGGAAAAAATTTGCATATACGTTCGTCTCCTCGCCGAAGGTAGTCGCGACGGAGAGAGCGGGCGCGGCGGCGAAATCGTGTACTACGACGACGACGAGGAGGAGTAGGCGGCGGCAGTTCAGCTGTTCACATGAATGCGTGTCAGCCAGCAGCGGTAAAAGCTTCATTTTAAAAACAATTAAGCCGGCGCGCGCTTCATCGACGGTTCGGAGCGCGGTCGGTCGGCTTTGGTCGCGCAACGGACGACAAAGGCGACGCAACAGCAATTTGGAAAATTGCGAAACAATATTTTCGCCGCCGCCACCCGTCAGCCCGAATAGAAGTAAGAAGGAGGTAGAGAGCAAAGGGGCAATGGTTGCACCTCAACTCGCCCTTCGCGACGGCCGTTGCCAATTGATCCGGCAACGGCGGCGACGCGCCTCTGCGTTGGCACCGGCCGAGCGGTAGGAGGCGAGGGCACAAGCGGGTGCCGCGCGCTCATCTCCCCGTTTCGCCGATGTTCGCCCTTTAGCCTTGAGACAACGCGCGGCGCCCATCGAACGTCGGCGCCCCCCCCCATCCGTCGACCCCCGTTGGGCCGTTAAAGCGACCCCGCAACAAAAGCGTCCAAACTACGGACAACAAAACGACCATAAGCGTTGCGCCCGAACGACCAATTGGAAGTGTGCAGGCGAATGGCGAACGGCCAACAAACGGTTACGCATGTGGAAGCTGGTCGCACTTTTCGGGATGGTCGGTCGATTTTGAAAATTCTTTCCAACCCTGCGTGCTTCGAACGCAAAATGGCGCCAAAGCGGCACCGTGGTCGGCTCGGCGAAAGGCCACTTTCGGGAAAGCCGACGACAAGTCAGTGATTCACGTGCTTCGTCGGGCAAAGAAACGAACAGCGCGACTGGAGCGCCACCTGCTACCGGTGCTTCAAGTGCTGGAATGATGATGGGTTAAGAGGGAGGTGGGGATGGCGCAAGCAGGAGCGGCCGCGCTTCGAGCGTGTGTACGGCAACCCTGACGATTGGCACGCTTCGGTGGCCTTTCGCTTCGCTTACGGGAAATGAGAAAGAGAGATGTGGGCGTCCCGCGATCAAGACAAACGGCAACGCGTCGCATAATCAATCAGCCGTTTTTCTCCTCGCCTAACCTTAACCTTCGGCCGAAAGATGGTGAACAACGGGAAAAAAGCATGCGCGGCGTAGACCGGCCAAGTTGGTCGGTCTCCATTGGAAAAACGGTGACCCGCCACGAAAAGGCGATTCATTATCAAAACGGTTCCCCAATGAAGCGATCGCACCCACCCGCCGGACGACCCATTGCTAAGCATGCGCATTTGCAAAACGACAACAGCAATGCCCGAATGCGCCAGCGCACGCAGTTATTCGTTTCGCCAAGAAGCGGCGGCCCACCATTCTGATTGCTCAATCTTAATGTTGTGTACGTTCTTGAAGTTTGTAGTAGAGTTTGACAGTTGAGATATCAATTACTAGAACCATGCATTTCGGCGAACCACGTACGAATATGTTGGTTCCGTCAGCACGCAATTCCGGAGCTACGAATCTTCGGCAAGCCTTTCCTTGATTTCGCGTAGCGGCCATAGCTCTCGCCAACATGCGGACGTGAGCCCTGCCGCTGTTGTCGCATTTCGTGGTCAGCTTGCTGACTGTACTACCTCCCCCTAATAATGATGGTGTCATCAAGCTTCAGGAATTCGCAACGAATGGGCCCATTTACCGACCAGCCAGCAGCGGCCATGGCCATGGGCCCTCCTTTGGCGGAACCGCCTTGGAGCTTTGCTTCGGTTCAAGCATTGAAAAGCAGGCTACCGCTTGCCGTGGGTCGCAGAGCGATTAAGAAATCTTTGGAGGCCACCGAAAAGTTCGGAGAAGACCACTGCGAAGCACTCGTTGATTATTTCGTTCGCCTCGCGCGGCACCGTCCGTCAAACTTTCTCAGCTCCCGAAATTGAGCCCCCCTACCTTGCGGTGGCCCACTCCCGCAACGGAGTTTTGGGAACTAACGTCGAGGCGCCTGTTCGCTCAACTCTGTTAAATGTTTCCTTCCTGTCGCACGTGGTTTTTGCAACCCTGAGACCTCGTTTGAGGTCATTCGGCAAAATCATTTCAGCTGACGACTTTCCCTCCCCCTCTGCCTAACTTGGCGGCACGGAAATTTGGACTTACAACTTTAGGCAAATGGGTTCAACGCCCTAAGCCCGCGGTGAGAACCTACGGCTTTACTACAGTACCCTCTACCTGAGCATCAACAATAACGATGACTCATTGGCATGCCCAGGAATGTATAATAGCAAGCGTTCGTGAAGTTTTCCGTCAGCTAACAAAACTTGCCTGGAGGCAGCATGTTCGACCAATGTCGCGAACTTCCGGGCAAACACTCAAGGCAACGCAACCATTGCTCCCCTCCCGTACGGAGCAGCTGACCTTCCGAGTTAACCAGCGCGCCAAGCTCGACAGGGGAGGTGAAACTGCGTTGTGCACTCCGTCCGCCAGCGCCCTACTGGCTCAACTGCGCTCAGTCGCAAAGGAGGCCAACCGTGGGAATTGGAGGGCAAAGTGCAATCTTTAACTTCTATCTGTGATTGATGATAAGCCGAGCAACCAACACGTGAACTACAAAACGCGCCTGCGTGCGCCATTGAAAGTGGGCATTCTAATAAACAAATGACGCAAAAAGCGATTGCCCTTGTCGTCGATTATTTCTCGCATGGAAGCGACCCGCTTACGAACTTGCGAATCGTTCTCGTCAAAGTTAGCCATCGATTTGAGCGACGCAAAATTCTTGGCGCAACAACAAAACAAGTTGACCATGAACGACGGCAAAGGTTGGTGGCGACGCCGTCCCGTCTTGCTGCTTTGGGTTTTTCAAAATTTTTGTCTTCAACGAACAACATTGGATGTAAGGCAAAAAGGAACGCCCTCCGAACAACCGACAAAGTTTTCCAGCGGAAAGGAAAGACGCAGCGCATGCCACTTAGGAATCTTTCAGGGAGAGACGTCTCAATTTCGAGCCCGCAATTGCTTCCCGCCTTAAGAACCCAACAAGGAACGAGAACGCGCTCGTTTGTGAACGTTGCAGATTGATTTCCGCAGACAGAACTTGCACCGAAAGCAACGCCAATTGACGATGCGGCAGCGCCTTTTGCAAGCCGCCAACCTGCCTGTTTACGTAAGACACTTGCTATCTTGCTTGTTCCAATTCCTAATGCCCTCTTCGTAAACATTCCGACGTAGCGGCGGCCGGCAAACCGTATGACGCCCGACGCCGGCGTCCACCGCCCCCCCCCTTCCCGCTTGCGCTCATGCGACTCCAAATTTGCCTCCCAAAATGGAAACATTTTGAAACGGCCGCTGCTAAAGGAGAGAGCAAGGTCCGCTTGACGTGCTCTTTGCCCAAGAATGCCTAATCGTTTAATCGGACATTGTCTAATCCGTAAGGTAAAGTGAATGCAGGTACAAACGATTACGATATTTGATTCTCAAGTTATGCGCGGGCGGGACATCGTGAAACCTGCGACAGGCTATGAAAGCTTTGCAAGCGGCCTAAGAAGAACCGCGCAACTTTTGAAAAATTGGAGCGGAAGCAGCAGCGTTGGCTGCCAAAAGCCGCCCGAGCTAAGAGGTACTGCGATTTGCCGAACGTACGACGCCAGTTGAAGCGCCGCGCCGTTCTTAAGTAGCGCTTGGGCAAAAAGGGAACGTTCGAGGCCTGCAAAGTCAACGCTGAAACGGGCTAGCGCAAAAGGCAGCCGCCCGCATTTGACCAGACACGGATCAGTTTCCTTGCCGGGTGCTCGCAATGCCAGCCAGCAGACGATCGGCGGTTCGCTGGGTTACATTCAAGGCTGCGTTGAAGTTGGGCAAATTGTCGCAATTGAGCGCGCAAAGGCCGGCAATGAACAGGTAGGTATGCAGGAGATCGGGCGCCCCCTCGGGCTCTTTTGAGAAGCCGCCGTATCCGGGGCATCGTACGTTGCGAGCGTAATCCAGCAACCGCTGACGGTCGATCAGCTCATGCGCGGAGAGCATCTAAAATTGGCATACCCCAGTGCGCATGCATTCCTCGAAAATCAACTTTGCCACTTTGGGTGATACAGTAAAGAAAAACGCGCAAGTTCGCTTCTGCTCACCCTCAAAGTAGCACCAATCCAAAATGTGTAACAAGAGTCGTCGTTTTTGTTCACGCGACCGTGAAAGCCCATTTCCTGCTTTAGCACCAGCCAGCGCAACAGTTGGCGTCGTTTGGCAAATGGAAACACGCTGTTGTCGTCCAACTTTCCCAGAAGACACAAGGCCGCAACGGCACAGTAGGTTGAACCACCTGCAAATGGACAAATGGAGAAACGTTGCTTCCCTGAAATTTTCCCTCCAACTTCTTACCGTGCGCTTCGGCGTTGCAAGTCTGACCAAAGCCGCCTTCGTATCGCTAGGACAAATGACGATAAGCACGGATTGGCAAAAGCATATTTCATCGAATACCCAACACTTGTTGATGAATCCAAGCAGCTTTGGAATGTCCAGGGGAGAAAAATCCTGCAGCATGTAGCACACTGCCACTGCGGCGTAAACGTGTCGCATGTCTTTTTCGGTGATCAGTGGATTTGGTTGGAAGCTAAGACACCAAATTCTACACATGCATGTTTCTTAGCTTTCATTAACCTTTTCCTGCTCATTGCAACACAAGTTTTACTGATTCAATAATTATCAAAGTGCGGAGTTTCGATTTTCCACTCCACCTATCCTGAACGTTTATTACCTCATCTGTACAGTCAGTAGTTAGGTTGGAAAGCTCTTCGTAAAGTAAAAAATTTATAAAAGTATCGCTACAATACATACATATATATATATATATATATATATATATATTGCATAAATACTTTCTTAAACTAAATTAAATTGTAGTGATATAAAACATAAACGATTTATTACACAACGGGAAAAATACCGTGAAAAAAGATTATATACATATATATATATATATACATTATGTGAACCAACACACCAACACGGTAAACACCCGTTCGAAATAGCGCTTATTCCCGAAACGCAATAAATCATGATTTATTGCGTTTTGGGAATAAACGCCATTTCGAACGGGTGTTTACCGTGTTGGTTCGCATAAAAATGGACCTGGACATATGGGACCAATAAACTAACCCATCGTTGACTGGTGAGGTTCTTTGGTTAATTGCAGATACACTGAAACAATACCAACGGAAAAAACCGTGTGCAACACACAAATGTCATATATATATATATATATATATATATATATATATATATATATATATATATAGCCCTCCACCACCGCTGACGACGGAACTCGAGCGTTCCGAAATATACGGTTACATACGTGTGCTGTTTGCGTTCTTTCTAATAACCACTCCCATCCATCTGCTGGTACGGAGATCGCTTCAGTATACTTACAGATACTTTTTAAAAAAGCCAAAAAACGGGAAAAATCCGTGACAACCATCAATGAAGATCCACATACCCGTTACAAGACATCCAGTCTTCACAAATATATATATACATATAATTGGATGTCCTGTAACGGGTCTTCTATGTGTCATGATGGCACGTACGGATTGATCCCGTTGGAAGTCGAGAGTATGTCTGAAAGTACTCCGAAAACAACGCCCTACCAGCGAATGGATGGGCAATTATTAGGAAACACGTTTCAAAACAACCTTTCGTAGCTTTCAGAACAAGATTGTTCCGAAAGCTACGAAAAGTTTTGAAACGTGTTTCCTAATAATTGCCCATCCATTCGCTGGTAGGGCGTTGTTTTCGGAGTACTTTCAGACATACTCTCGACTTCCAATGGGATCAAGCCGTACGTGCCATCATGATATATATATATATATATATATATGTAATTCTTTATTTTTTAACGGGGTAATTATTCAAATAATATAGTTTATGCACGGTATCCACCCCGTTTTTCGTAAAAAGCTTTATTCGAAAAAGCTTTTCAAATGCGAGCTTTCGGGTACCCCCTGTACCCATCATCAGGCTAAACAACAATTATTATGCCAACTGCCTGGTCAGTCAACGATTCAGCCTGCTCCTCAGCCAGACCATCCAGGTTGGTGAGAACAACCATCAGGTACTATACCTGTACCTCTCAAGTGTCCGTCACCCGCCCAGTCAGTCCTACCGAAGAGCGAGCTTCCCCACCGACCGACCTGGACAGTGACACAACCTCAAATGAACAACGAACTAACGACAATAGACTCTTGCCCGTCAAAGCCTCCTGCTTTAAAGCGAACGGGTCTTAAAGTACGTCCCAGTTCTTCTCCAGCTTTCACCCTTATTGTTTTCATCCGACGTATCTCCGATCTTCTGTCGTTGTTCTCTCTTCTTCTTGTGCCCCGTGCAGCACATTTCTTCTTCATGAAAATTCTTCATTTTTTTTATTTTTTTAACGGGGTAATTATTCAAATAATATAGTTTATGCACGGTATACACCCCGTTTTTTGAAGAATTTTCATGAAGAAGAAATGTGCTGCACGTATATATATTGACATACTTTCAGTACCCGTTACGATTACGGATATATATATATATATATATATATATATATATATATATATATATATATATATATATATATATCCGTAATCGTAACGGGTACTGAAAGTATGTCAATGTTTTTCACGGAAAAGACCCATTAAGTTCGCACCTTTTATTGATGGTCAAAAAGAGCGAGAGGCATATGCAGAGCTTTCGGATCTCCTCTGGATCCGTCTTCAGCGCTTCTGTGCCCATTGCGTAGTCAGTCAGTGGGTCCGCAAATTCCTCCGCTCGACCATCCGAGCAAACGACGTTAGCTATCAAGTCGAACCTTGACCCGTCCAGCGCTGGTCGTTCGCCCAGACAGTCTCGCAGTGGAGCCTGCCATCCCTCCGACCGACAGCGCAGAGGCATCACGAGTAATGACCACGATGAGCCTTCCTTGCGTCCATGTCGATGGTCCGGAGGGATTACAGGTTCCACTGCGAGACTGTCTGGGCGAACGACCAGCGCTGGACGGGTCAAGGTTCGACTTGATAGCTAACGTCGTTTGCTCGGATGGTCGAGCGGAGGAATTTGCGGACCCACTGACTGACTACGCAATGGGCACAGAAGCGCTGAAGACGGATCCAGAGGAGATCCGAAAGCTCCGCATATGCCTCTCGCTCTTTTTGACCATCCATAAAAGATGCGAACTGAACGAGTCTTTTCCGTGAAAAAGATATATAATGGTACTTCTAATATTCTAGCAACATTTATTAAGGGGGTTTCGGATAAGGGAAGTATTCAGATACGAGAGGTTTTCCGGAAAAACGGTAAAGGGTCAACAGCAGGCTCTGATGCTTAGGTCTAAATTCCGAAACGCGTATAAATCATTTCACACCATTACAGGTGCCAGGTCATTTTATTCCATTGAAAAGGTTGAGTCATGTAATTTGCCCTATTTTTTGGCATCGTGTCAAGAGACGGTAAGAACACGCGTCTACAAATGCTTTATTTCCAGCGTAGCTTCCAGGACCTCACTTGGTCCCGTGTTCAGCGCAATACTATTATAGAAACGTCCTATCACGTGAGTGTAACTTTCACGAGTGAATATGCCGAGAAAAAAGTACTGGGGTAGAGATTATTTTAAGCCGAAAAAACTTATTTTTTGGCTACTGTAAGCCTTCTTCCCTTAAATCAAACGCACGTAGGTATCCACCAGATTTCCATTTAAGCAATAATGAAATACAGGAAGCAAGTTCATGCTTCAAGCATTCTATTGTAAGGCAGAAAACGCACAAAAACCTGTTGAACACGTCCTCCAGAAACGGAAACGCCGAACTACCGGATCAGGGCAGCTTAGGAGTGCTAACTTGACACACATCTACGAAAAGCACCTTAGACTATGGTTCGACAGTCACAAGGTCGTAGAAACGGGTACGTGACGACTTGACAAAGGTCATTTTGACGGAGGTCGCCTTGACGACAAAGGAAATGCGGACAGTGCGTGCTCACGCAATGTTATGCTGCCGCTTCATTTTACTTTAGCAGGGTGAGCATTATAGTCGATAGAAAAATGACCACAAAAATAAAAGGATATAACAAGAAGCACCGATAGATTAGCCTACACATCTTTACTGCATATTGTATACCTATTGTTCTCCTGGACGAATCTGGATAAGCGAGGTTTCAGGTAAGAGGAGTTCGGACAACAAAGGTTTCACTGTATATATATAAATATATGTCAAGCCAAATTAATACGACTATCACCGTTTAATGTCAACAACAACTTCGGAGGTTTCGGGGTTGCTCACACCCCGTCATCAGCGATAAAGACGCTCCACATTATACATATATATATATATATATATATATATATATATATATATATTCACATTTTATATATAACAATGGGTTTTAAATATCACTTATACTAACCTTCCGTCTTCCAACTGGCATGCCTGGACGCCTTTGAGAATGCCCACGCGATCCACACGGTCAAAATTGTCATTGAGAATAGCCAAACACAACAAGGCCGAATAGGTGGATACCAAATGAACGCCAGCGTAGTGCAATTCGTTTCTGAATGGGTTTAACTTTCGTTACATCCAGCCGTCCGTCGAAAGGAGCGCTGAAGCGAGAAAGCTTACGCTGGACTCCCTGCGGGCGCTATCCCATATTGAGATCCGTGAAAGCCGCAGAAGGACGGAGGAACACCTACATTTGCGTTTCGATTATCCATATCAATTACGTGCACCGTTTGAAAGGCGAAATTCGAAAAGCAAAAATGCAAATGGCCCTACCTTGCTTTGACGTGACCTGAAACGTATATATCCAATCTGCAATCTTCTTCCGTTCCAACTCGGAAATTTCATCAATGGCGCCTAGTATGTCCAAACCGGAAAGGGTAAAGAACAGAAGGGTTGGTCTGCGAAGGACAGTGCTATTTAGAGAATAAGGCGATCTAGCTGTCTACCTGATTGCTTCTTGCGTATCGTACGAACTGTGGAGACGACGAAGACATTTTAGTAGGTACTTCTTATGCACTTTCCAATCCATAGAGCCTTCTGCCGACCACAAGTCCGTACCAAATCAATTGACCAACATTTTTGCCGCCATAGAATATGATCACGCCTAAACTATTTCCGTGAGGAACGAAGGCACAACTGCGAAACCTCATTTTTAAAAGATATAAGCTTAACGATCGTGAAGAAAAACCTAATTGCAAGCGAACATTTTCAAGCGTTTATGAGTAAGTCCATTCCGTGCGCCTACGGTGCGCGACATGGAAAAGCTTGCATACAGTAACCATGATTTATATTCACCTTGCGGGCGACTACAGGTACGAAACCAAAGGGGTGCACTAGCTTGCGTGATTGCCTAACCTCCGTCTCTAGTTGTACAGTAGCGAACGGGTGTCCTATTTATTTGCGAACGAACTGTGCATTCAAAAGACTGGCATCTGTTACATACTGTAATATTGGCAGGTTTGTCAAGGTTTCTTTCCTTTCCAGTCGATTAGTTTCCCTAAAGCTGCGATAATTTATTTTCCTATCGCTTCGCATTTTTGCTTGTTATTGAACTTTGATGCTATCTTGTCTGGATTTTGGTGTGCGGTAAAACACGTCTGTCCATTCAACAGACGGATAGTTATTCAAATTGAGCTCTTACACCTTGCGTATTTATGTAATCGCTTCGTGCGAAATCGACCTGTAGCAGGTATAACGTTGTTAAATACTATTTTTTGTGATGGTGAGCAGCGTGAGTTGGGAATACTGTATGTTTGACCGAAACAACGAGTAGTAGTGGCAACCCCGGTGCGGCCGAAAATCCTCGTGATGGACGTCCATGATAGTTCACCAAACTCCACAAAAGATGACATACCAAGAAGGGAACAGTTTTTGGACAGGTACGGGCCAACGGTTGTTCGGGTGAGCAGCTCTGCATTTCGTTTGTTGCTGAAGCCGTCTTCTTCCCTTCGAAGGTTACGTCGATTGCTCTTGGCGCTGCCGGCATATACATGTTCTGCAAGAGCGTACGCTTGGTAATGCATTCATCTTGTTTTCACGATTACTCGCGTATGTTTGCATTGCAACTGTTTTGAACGACGTTCAGGAAGCGTCAACATTTAGGTTCTTGCACTTCACGCTTGCACAGAATATTGTACTTGTTCTAGGCATTTAAAAATTTTGGCGAAACGTAGTTAAGAAAAACTCTGGGAGCTAACTTTTAACTAATAGTTCTGAAAGTAGGAGTGCTCTTTTTAAGGGTTGCATTCACCTATTTTACTGGATAATTATATCACTTTATTACGTTAACACTGGTTGTTTTACATTGAAACCAAAAGTTGACTTATTGCGGCGAAATTTTGGGACCTGTTCGCAGAAGTACGAAACGGTGTTTTCGAAAGTCATTTATTTCCTATTCAACAGGAGAAAGATTAGTAGCATGATGTATAATGGTACGCACGTAGGGATGTTGCAAATCTTAGCAAACGCGCACATTTCCTAGCATCCAATGGGAAGGGCATAGATAGAATAGCATGTGAGCATAATGCTACCGTAGTTTGTACCTGCATGTCAGCGTGTTCCTTTCGGTGCCGTCCGAATTTAACCCTGGATACGGAATAATGCGGTCCCGCAGGCTCCGTTTATTCGTATTCAAAATGGGCTTTCGTCGATGGGTCGGCGTTGATCCATGCCTATCGAACAGATTTGCTTAGTTTGTACTGAACCAAACGGAAGGAATTGTTGCGTAAAGTCTGCGTTGCTGTAAGTTAGCGGGACATTCTCTTTATTGTTGCAGTTTACGCAGTTCAAAACGGCCACAGAAATACCGGAACATTTCTACCAAAGACACGTTCGCCTCCGTGGTGTTGTAAACGCAGTGGACGGTGATGGGCGACTGTTGGTTTACCACTTGCCAGCATTGCGGTTCCCTTGGCAGAGTAAAGAGTCCTTCAGTCGAGTTACAAATTACTTGCCATTTTTACAGAACCACAGCCGTCTTGTATGTGCGTTCAACTTGCCGGAGTGGAAATGGTTGACAATGGTGCCAACTGGTTGCGTCACAATCTCCCTTCAAACATTGTCAAGTTTGAATTGCTAAAGCAACGCGACGGAACCATTGTGTCCGACGTATTCGCAAGGAGAGTATGTAACTTTATATTTCCTTGACGCTCGGCCAGTTGGTGTGATATTTAAATTGTAAGCCTTTGCCCTCCTGAGCTGACAATAAGACCTTTACTCTTCAGTTTTTGTTCAAGTTTCATTACCTCAACTATGGCACGGAATGGAGACTGTAGATATTGATATTTAGGTTACATTGGAACAGAAATGGCCCTATCGGCCTTTTTCAAACTGAGTTGTCCCAGTCTTCCCGAAAAGAGACGCGTTTTAACTACGTGAATATCTAAGTCTGTCACCGATGAATGAGAAATTGATTTGTTTTCACAGCTGCCTGTGAACTTATGAATCAATCTTAAAGTGATTGAACCATTGGCTTAACGTGGTCAATAGTTTTTTGTCCTCTAATCCACTTCAAGCTTTTCCGTTGTCGCGGCAATTTAAAAACTGTGTTCCTCCAGTAGTGTGTTCACCCGCCCCCATCTTCCATTCCGAAACTTAAACTTCGCAGTTGGTCATTGGGTGGCTGACGCTTTTGACTTACGTGTCTGTCTTTTAGAGCCGATGGATTCCATTATTCTACAACGTAAATCGGGAGCTGGTGCGCCGCGGTTTGTCGCGAGTTTTGGGCGTTGAAGACAAGGAGCACCTGCACGACATGCAGTCACTGCCCAGATATAGCCGACTAGTCCAAAGACTGCTTATTAGCGAGCATTACGCCGACAAGAGAGGTATTGGATATTGGAAACGCCCCACTATGGTCGAGGCGCTGGCCAGCTATCCGGCGCAAACTGTAGACATTATTAAACATTCAGGCTTGGCTGTATCCCTCAAACTTTTCTATCGCCAAATGAAGGTAGCCTATTCGTTTCTAGCGACCATTGGTCGGCGTTCAATTCCAGTCGTTTCCCGCGTCCTGCGCATCACGTACACGTTATCCAAAAATACAATATCGTTTATTCGGCATTTGCTGCGGCCTAAGCAGAAAAGTTAAACGATTTTTAAGCTCACATTTCTTTTATTTTATTTTCTTTTTTTACTGCCTTGAAAATCGAATTAAACCTTTTGTCCCAGTGGACGTAATCTTTTCTTTTGTTCGCAGCTCGTTTCTGTCGGTGATTACTTGTTCCATTGTCGTTGTTAAGCGGTTTCGACTGCTAAGCGCCTGTTGCCAGAATGTATCATAGACAGCCGTTTGGACATCACTTGTACCGCGGTATAGCGAAAGCGCACCCGCGCTTTTTGAACAGGACCGTCCTGGTGAAGAACAATGACGTTGACACGGCCATGAAACTGCTGAACAGGTATGCTGGCATGTTCCTTTAACGTTTGCGCGCGTTGTACTTATTGCGAAACAGAAATATGGCAGCCGAAGGGCTTTTCGACATATACCGACGAACAAGGTACTACGAAAAGCCGTATCAACAGCGCAACAGATTGTCCTACGAGATCTGCAAAGCCATATACAATGAGGATATGCGCAGAAAGATTGAGCTCGTTACCAGGAAAAATCGAGCTGACAGATGGCCGGGTCAGCATTGACTCTCTCAACTGCGAACGCTGTTGTATTCCTGAAAACGGTGTCGATACCACGGGGACGAGTTCACTTTTGAAGTCATGTCAACTTGTGTATGTACCAATGTTGTGTAGAACAATGCAATGGCGACCTCAAAAGTCTGCAGACGTTTTCAAAAATAAGCCAACCTGCGAACGCTTTACCAATTGGACTACCTGCGAATGCGCAATGCCTATTATCGGATTGCTTTTGTGAATTTCAAGGTGCACTTCGCCCTTAGTGAAGTGATCATTTTCTTCCGGTTTAGCGTTGAAGTTTATCAGCAAAGTTTTTATAAAGGAAAGTAGGAACAGAAGGTACTTGCATGTTGAATTCAATTTTCGCCTATCTTTATTACTTTAGCTTTGCTGCACGCGCTAGCAGTGTAGTGAAATTGATGACTTTGTGGATTTGAACGTTTTGGATATTGCAAAACGTCGCAGGAGAGGCGCGGCTATTTTACTGCGTTTCGAAAAGTATGATTATCGTAATCAGCTGCATAAATCCGTTCAGTTCGCATACTTGGTGCGCATGTCCGCGATGCAGTTTCCATGCGACACGCTAGTGACGATACCACATTTGGGCGCGCCTCGAATTCTTAATTTTCTTCTGCAGTTGAAGCACTCCGTAAAGTAAAGCTTCAGCCGATGGAGGACAGCCTAAACTGTTGGCCGAATGAAGCGCATTGAAATAATCGGTAAGTGGTTGCTGGCTCACCTGGAATGTATATGTCAACGGGTACAATGCGATCAACTCCTCTGACGACCGAATAGGAATAGGCATAGTATCCTCCTGCGTTTGCGCAACTGCCCATACTAATCACCCACTTCGGATTGGGCATTTGATCGTAAATCTGCGTATTTTTTCAACGGTTAGCTGTTTGAAAAGTTTTAAGGATGCTTCAGGCTCACTCGTCTCAGCGCAGGCGCCATTTTGTTGGTCACAGTTCCTGCCACAATCATGCAATCCGCCTGTCGAGGGCTGGCACGAAATACTACTCCAAAACGATCCATGTCGTAGCGAGGGGCCGCAAAGTGCATCATTTCTATGGCGCAGCAAGCCAGCCCAAAGCTCAGCGGCCAAAGGGAACCCTAAAGACAACAGCGGAACGATGCAAACAGGAAAGGTCACTTTGGGGCCCACTCGTCGGGTCCAGTTGATCAGATCGTCAGCCCTGGCCAAGGCGTACTCAGCCATGTTGCTCGTTTTGGTAAATGGAGAACCCGTCCAGGAAATATCCTTCGGTGGACTGTCAGCTTCCGCCGGGACTGGTCCGTAGGGATCCAATGGTAGTTTGTCTCCGGGTTTCAAGCCTTCCAGTGGTTCTTTTGAGGATAGACGGCACGCATTCTGTCTAAAACGTTGCGAGAAGGTAACTTTGAGACAAGGCGTTTTCGGGAAGGCATGCACCAGGAAAAATGCTGGTTTAAAAGCGAAGCAATAATCAAGGCACTTCACCGCTATCGAACGTGTGGTGATATGCGTTCTATGTAAAGTCAGCTTTGGAGGAGACTTACAAACCGTTCCGTACACGTCTGCCCAAGCTGGAAAAGCACCCAAGAAAAGATACTCACATAATACGGTTCGGCTGGCAATAAATACCCCGTAAGCGAGCCACCAGCATCATTTCCAACGTTCCGATTTTGCCGTGCTTCACAGTCGGCGTACGTCCAAAAGTCGCGATGGGCACTTTTTCTTTCCGCACGGTAATTCGTTAAAAATTTTCAGGTATCAAAAAATAAAAAACATCTGCCGAAAACATTTTCAGTGGAGAGTTGCAAATGTGCACTTGGCATTTGCGGAACGTGCAATGGCTGAAACAACGGATGGTCGCCCATCTAAAGACGATTGCAAAGAAAGCAATTTGCTTTGCTGCTGCCGGCCAACATATGGCGCTTCGATGTTATTTTGAAACACGTAGCCGCTTGTTGGCATGCGCATTTTCAATTACATGTCTCAAAAGATTGCTCAGCATCTCTAAGTTTAGTCCTCCCGAAGTTATAAGCTTTCTGTTATGTCCTCCGCGAAGGCTAATATTGTCGCTTCATATGTCGTGAAAATTCAGTCAGTGGGTGACAAGTCGGTAATGGCGATGGTTGCCCTGGAGATAACACCGCTTCAGGTGGCAGCTTATTGGTGGGTTAGCTATTGGAAAATGGAAAGGAAGAAGCGGGAAACAATTCGTCACAATGATTTGCTTATCAAACTGTAGGGGAAGCGACCGAGATGGCACGTCAAATCTTATCCAGATATTTTTGTCTGTCAAAAGCTATTGAGACGTTTCTTTTGCTTGCCTTCGTGATGACAATATCCGCTGTGGACTTCAAACCGTTCAATCAATGAAAAATTTGAGCAAAAGACTAGATTTCAATTAATGATGTTCAAGTTTGCTCACATTCCGCATGGGTCCGTATGCGCAACCACTGAAAGGGCTTTTTTATAGCACCTATGGCGTCAGTGTCGTCCATTAAAGAATGTAAGCATCGGTGCAAATGATTTCTTGATCAGCTATGATGTCAAAGAGTCTTTCGCATATATTCCTGTGGAAAAGGTATTCAACTTAACGCTGAACCTACAGGAGCTAAACACGACAGTGAGCAAGAGGATAAACCTGAACGCCTTTCACACTGTTCAGTTGGTCCGATTTTTCATGCAAGAAGGCAATTCCACTTCTGCTTGCGCGGCAGGTTTTTCCAGTAGAAAGGTGCTCCATGTCGCTCGCTCTACCGGAAATCTTCATGGAGAAACTGGAGGGGGCCGCTTTCAGCAGAGCAGACCCTAGTCACTGTCCAGTGTTCTTCCAAAGGTACGCCGACGAGGCATTCGCGATAAAGAAAAGTAGGAATATTCCAGAGTATTTCAATAATCTGTTGCCAGGGATCATCAATTTCACGCTGGAATTGGAAAATTCGCTTTCTAGACATCCTGTTCATGCTGGAAACATAAACTGTAGAAAATGATTTACAGAAATCATGCGAACTCAGACCTGCATCTGTACTTTAATTCCCGCTCCCCAAAGTCAATCTTCATTGGCGTAGCCAACGTCGTAATAGACAGAGCTATAAGAACTCTTGGCGAAGTGTACCACGACATCATGAGGTCAAACACATTTTGCGAACTCTACTTCACATCAGTTGTGCTACTCAATTGGGTACATCCTGTCATTACGAAAAGAATAGGCCTCCGGCAAAACGAACACAACACATGCTCGCCATGCAATAAATACCGCGATTCCCACGTACAACTTGCCTTCCTGTAGAAGATTATGGGACATCGTAAGGAGAGTGACAAGAAATTGAGACATTGCTTTCTTCGAATCAGCGACGAAGCATGAGATTCCTGATACGGAACACTTCTGTTAGCAATGCCGTTTTCGATGGTGAGATGATATAAATATATTTCCACGCTTCTGAGTGTAGCCTCAGTGCGTTAGCCGACTCTTACAACTTACTCGAAATTTCACGTCATTTAACTTCACATTCTGTGATTGTCTAATTCATTCAAATGTCAATAACTCATCATGTATGCATGTCTAAGTGAAAACCTCTTAAGTAACAATCAAGAAGTTGCACTCACGAATTACGAACAGTATGATATCCGTTTCAAATTGACGATGTTTGTAGCCGTCCGATATTTGCAATATTGCATAGCACATTTCAGACCCCCAAACCGTGGGATAAAAGTAACTGCTCAAAGCGATGGAGACGTGCGAACGTGCACTAAAAAACTTCTATTGCGCTCATTCTGCGTCTGTGCATTTTATTGTCTCATTTGCAAGATGGGCATCACTATATTAACGCTACATGTGGCTGAAGTTATCCATAAACGTAACGCCGATGCATCTACCGCCACACTTCAGCCGTACATTTCTTGCGTACTTCAACCGGTTCCAACTGCTTATGAAGTCTGTGAAATCTTCCCTTCTTCTTTTCTTTCTCCTTCGCCTTTTTCTTCTTCGTCTTCTCCTTCTCTTGCGGCGCCTTTTGCCTCTTCGCCGTCTGCGCCACCACCTTCTCAGAAACCCCATCTTCTTTCGTGATCTCGCTGGCCGTGATTTCTTCTTGTGGCCACTTGCGCTAACCATAACAAGGCATATGGTGCACAGTGCCCAAACGCTTAGGCCAATCAAGAGCGGAACTAATGTCATCTGCGCCATCTTGAAACATTTCGCCTTCGGTAGCGGTAAGGCGCGCAGAGGGTTCCACTGATCATCGTACGTATGCATATTCAATGCCCACCGTTTGTATGATAAGCATAATCAACCCGATTGAGCAAAGCTTCACGCTTCCTCTGGAATGAGGTTCAAGCGTCTGTCTGCGTAATGACGCCCACCGAGGGGCAGCCCGTAGGCCTTGCCCAATCCAACGGCCTGTTGCCAAGCGATTGGCAAAACCGCGAGGTTTCTTTAAAATTGTCCTCGACGAGAAAATGAATTGCTTCGATGCCGCTCCACTCCCCTCCACTCTCAATGCTACATTTATCCCTGGCGGCCGAGTTTCCACTTTTGGCATGTATTCTGACGGTTCATCTGGCGCCCTCCAGTGCCAAAGCGTCGGGTCGTGGTGCTGCTTATTTTTTCACCGTGAATGTTGTTTATGATTTTCAGGTTCGAAAACAATTTTAAACAGGTCTTATAGTTGTTTAAAATATTTATCACTTGTCGGCCTGTCACAACAGACGCAGTGGTCATTCGCGCTTTGTCCGCTCTCGGGGTCGCTTGCTCAATTGGCTTTCTCTAACAATGGCGTCCGCGGAAGAGAAGCAATGTGACGAAAGCACTGAAGTGGGCGAAAGCGAGGAGCTGAGTCAGCAGGAAGACGGACCGCCTAGCTCAGTCTCAGGTATAAACTGCAATATCCTAATATGCAACAAATAATAAATGTTCCTTCAGAAATCACTCCGCCCAACGAGGTAACCGGCTGTCAACTAAGACAGACCTAACTAAGCATGCTCATCTAGATGATTCAGTGGACTATCGAGGATTTGATTAACTGCGAAGTGATTTTCGACATACTGGACAGGGACCGTGATGGAAAGTTGAGCGCGCTGGATATTACGCAAACGATGCAGTCAATGAACCAGCCGGTCACTACTGAAGAAGTGGAAGACGTGATCAACTGCTACGATTTGGACGGTAACTTTTTATAGATAATACCTAACTCGCTTACTGTACAATGCTAAATTATTTGCATACGCCTTCCTGCACTCCAACTTGATAGGTGACGGCCTCATTGACTTCGAGGAATTTTTGGAGATCGTGAAGCAGGATTCTACCGGCTTTTCCGAAGAAGAGGAGTTGCAGGCAGCCTTCAAGGTAAACAGTATCCCGAGAAAGCGCCGTCGCGCCTAATAGCCAGCGCGGATTTAGATGCTGGATCAGAACAACGATGGTTACATTGACGCAAACGACTTGAGCCATTGCGTTCGCAGATTGGGAATGTGGATAGCTGATGATGAAGCCATCGCCATGATCCGAATGGGAGATAGCAACCAGGATGGCAAGCTAGATTTCCAGGGTTCGCTTGACCGCTCACCTTCGCCCACTGGCGTTCCAATGACTCGCGCGCACTTTTCAGAATTTATACCAGTTTGGCAAACTATCAAGCGGGAGGCCGGTTTTTAGGGGGTCGATAAACGTTGCTCTTTGACATTCTTGCTGCTGCGGAAATTGTCATTTGCCATTGGAATTGATATGAAATTGTGAGACTATTGAAAATACCTGCAAATCAGTAAAAGCGAACTGCCATATCAAATTGTCTGTTTTTTGCTTGGCTAAATAGGCTCGTGAAAACGAAATTGAACATCTACCGAGTAATTGGTTTTATTGCGTGTGTCAGTCGCAGTGATGGTAGCATGCGTTGAGTCCATCAGCTCTAACCAGAGGGCCGTTTAGTTTTGCGGCCTAACACGGAACGACTGAGTACCTCTCGGTTGTCCATTCAGTAATGCATGTATAACTGGTGACAGGCTGATGAATTTGTTAGTGCAAGCGGTGCAGAGGCATGATCGTATGCAAAAGGCTTATTGTCTCGAAGCCATCGAATCACACTTTATCCTCATTGACGAAGTGATCGTAAAGGAACAACGTTTGGCGATATAGGGGTACACACCCCTGAGAAAGAGTAAGCTGGTCATCAGAAACCTCACCAGATGACTCTGCAGCAACCAGATGGGCTGATTAGATGTTCCCATCTCACCGTCAATTTGTCTCAGCCAGACATCTGATGTAGAAAGTCTGATATATACAGTGGAACCTCTATAAGTTGACCGCTCAACGGCGGTAAGAGATTGGTCAACTTATATTATGGAAGTGGTCAACATATGGAGTACCCGCTTGAATTCAGTCGTAAACACACCACAACTCCTTCCAAACACTTTACTGAAGGCATGCAGTAATCTATATGAAGAAATATTGTGAAAGTAAAATAATAAAAACTGAATTAGTATTAAGACAATAAAAATAAAATAATGGTTTACAATCAGTGCATTTTATGACCCGATCGTTGCACGTGTAAAGAAAGAGTCTATCGTCGTCTGCTTTGCTTTCATTGTGCAGACATAAGTGGTGAAAGCGTAGTCAGCGTTAACTATTGCATTAAACATATCGGGGCACTTTTCAGCAAAAAAAAACTTCAGCTAAGGTAGTGAATGGCGAACGCCGTCGGCTGTTAGTGTCTTTTCGACTTCTGTATCGCTATAGCTTTCTTCTTCTAAATCAGGCAAGCGCTCGTGAAATAGCAAGAGGGCAAAGGCTGCTTTTGCCAATCTGTAAAGGGGATACAAATGCGAATGGTCGCAACAGATGCGCGCTGCCATGACAGAAGCAGTCATGATACATACGCACACATTGATAACACAAACATGCTAATGATTTCCACATGTTAACGATTTCTGTTCCACATGATGCAGTGATGACACATGTTCATACGTGGCAACACGCTGGCAGTCGTGACACCTGCGCGCACACTGATAACACAAGCAAACTTCAGTATGTAATGTTCGCAGCATTTTGCTAGTCAACTTAAAGAGGTCAAAACATGTAGCAATTGATAGGCAGTGTCTCAGATTTGGTGGTCATGGTACAACATAAGGAGGTGGTCAACATGTAGAGGTAACTCTCCTATGCTTCACAATGGGGGTCGGCAAACCGAAAAAATGCGGTCAACATGACAGTGGTGGTCAACTTACAGGGGTGGTCAACTTTGGAGGTTCCACTGTATATATATATATATATATATATATATATATATATATATATATACACCTATACCTCGCTATAGTTGCACAATTGGTTCCAGGCCACCGCAATGAAACGAATATCGCAATAAAGTGGCTCAGGTGAGATGTTGGTTTCCTAGCGCTGGAGAACAGTTGTCCTGGTCAAGAAGACCTCGCTTCTCCAATGTATATAATATGTGCAACGAGACTGAGACTAAAGGACAACGCAATTGCGGTATATAACGCATCTTTATTGCTAACAAATTGCTATTCATTATCCGAACTCTTAGCGAGTCGTTAACAGGTCGCTCGTTTGCCTACGTTTGAGTGTCCTCCCTTCGAAGAATAGAGATGAAGTGTCCAGCGCGGACCGACACCCAGTTTACATAGTCAGTGTTGCAGGCGCCGCGGGCGCAATTATAGCGAGGCGCAATAAAGCGAGGGGCAATTATAGCGAGGTGTATATATATATATATATATATATATATATATATTCGATCTGCCGAGTATTTACAAAGAAAGAAATGAGATGCAGAAAAAACTTCTAGTTTACGCACAACGCATTAACTCTGTTAAACAGGTCACCTTCAGAAGCCCGAAAACCAAAATCCGCAACGTTCAACATCCCGAACGCTCAAAATCCTGAAAACTGTTTTCGATCAAAGTAAAGAAAAATCGTACGTAAGGTCTATTACACAACTGCAGAAGTGGAGTTATGGTCTTCGCGATGCTGCTGCTGGTTTGTTCAAGCATTGTTATCCTGAGCAGTTCTTACGTTCAAAGAAATTTGAACAAACTCTCCAAGAACGTACTCTTATACTTAAAACAAATATATTTTTCTATGATTGACAAGTGTTTGCACCCTTCTTTATATCTGCACTCATGCATAGCAGCCGTTCTCATCGTAGGGACCGGCTGCTGAAACAGTTTAGCACACCTCAGGGAAGTGTGCCAAACAACCGCAAATGTTCGAGACTGGTGATCAGTTGGTACATAAGCTATCCTGTCACAACTACGTACATAATCCCCATGCACTAACTTAAAATATAATCATCTCTGGATATGTATTACTTTCTACAGTCTATGACAACTCTTCAGTGTTCTACACTTGCAGAAATGAGTGATGTACCTGTACATAAGAAAGCGATCATGGATATGAATACTGACGTGAATCAGAAGTTCGTCGTGAAAAGTGTCAGCGATTACTACTAGCCTACAAGAACAGCTCTTCCGCACCCTAAAACCGTACGGTAACAGAATATAACTCAGGGTGAAATCATTATAAAAGCGAAGAAAGCAAAGCAAAGAAGGAAATGAAAAAGCAACATCTCGTTGCCCGAATTCGATCTCTCACAATTCCGGCATCCAGCATTCATATGCGTGAGGGATTTCAAATTTCTGGATTTTCAACGTTCAGGATTTTGAACGTAGAGAATTCTGATTTTCATGATTTTGAACGTTCAGGTTCTGAACATTCCGGATTTTGAACCTTCAAGATTTTGAACACACTGGATTTCGACGTTCGGGATATTGAACGTTCGGGAGCTTGATTTTCGCTATTCTGATAGTGATACCCTGTTGAGCTACACGACACTGAATCTATAATAGATTCTTTCAGCAAGATTGCTCAATGAGTACAAAAGACTTCATAAATGCTGTCCTACGAGTTGCATAAATAGTATTTGCCGCCAAAATGAACTTACGGACTAACGCGCATCCAAAGCCACTAGCAATGCTGCGAAAAGAATCAGAAACAGAAATATTCATTTGGGAACGGAGTAAGGTGGTACCTAAATGTAGGTGCTTGCGAACGATTCGAAAGCGAAAACACTGCGAATACCAACAATCTGGATAGAATACACCTCAAGTCAATGCTAGAGCGGGCAACTGTCGTTCAAAAACTATTCAACGAGGAGAGCGTTTGATTCACTGAGCATTCACGTAACTTTTCAATAGGACAAGGGCCAACAGTTCGAAGAACAACATTCCCTCAATCGCAACAACCACGATACATTCAACACCTTAAATGATGCTCAACTAATTCGTACTTCCACCCCTGTTCGGTTGCTTTAAATTGCGCCAAGGAGCCGGTGCACAATGCTCCCAACATATCGCAAGCAGAAAATGCTTTCGCTAAGAGCCCAGTAGTCGTTTAGAAGTCACACAGTAACCAATGGGACCGGAACTGCCAACCTGCGCATCATTAACGCATTCGAACTTTAAACTCGCAGAGACGTTACACTGATAGTCACTGCGCAGTTGACAGTCATACGCTTGTAGTAGCAGCGATACATGCAAGTGGGTTCCATAATGCTCGTCGAGCAACGCAACCAACAGCGTAAACACGTGGAAGAAGCCCGAGCAAGGCAGGATGGACAGTCGGAACCAACACTTAAGAAAGGAGAGCTGCTAAGAGACCATTGGAGAGTGTTGAAAAGGATCGGAAAAGGTGGATTTGGTGAAGTATATCGGGTATGGGACAACAGGACGAAAGAACTGTTCGCCGCTAAGGTTGTACTGGAAAATACTAGACAGGCAGCGTCGCTGAGAAGAGAGCTGGCCATTTTGCAACGTTTGAAAGGGTGCCAACACATGTGCACCGTGTATGAGTCGGGCGTTGAGGGGTCAAAACGATTCCTCATAATGACGCTGGCAGGCCCAAGTTTGGATACTTTGATATTGAACAGACCAATGAGAAAGTTTAGTCTGCCAACAACATTAATGTTGTTCAAAAAGTGCTACTTCGCAGTTAAGGAATTGCATTACGCTGGTTATGTCCACAGAGACATAAAACCAGCCAATTTTGCCATCGGCCGTGAGCAAAGCAGTCGAGAAATTCTGTTGCTCGACTTTGGATTGACTAAACGCTACCGCGACCTTGAAGGGAACGTCCGACCCCCAAGGGAAATGGCCCCATTCTGCGGTACGGCGAGATATGCTTCGCCCAATGCAC
Source organism: Trichuris muris (assembly GCA_000612645.2). Lineage (NCBI taxonomy): Eukaryota > Metazoa > Nematoda > Enoplea > Trichinellida > Trichuridae > Trichuris > Trichuris muris. The sequence continues at coordinate 7,740,683 of CBXJ02000282.1, forward strand.
ACGCGAACAAGGAAATTGGGCCGCAAGACGACTTGATCTCGCTACTGTACTCAACCGTCGAAATGGCTAATGGTGGTTTGCCATGGGGAAACCTGAAGGACAAGGAACAGCTTTGTATTTCGAAGAGCAGCATAAGCATGAAAATGCTGCTCAAAGGATTGCCGAAAGAACTGCTGGAAATATCCGGCCACCTTTCCAGTCTCACATACGCTGATCCTGTAAATTACGAATGGATAACTTACAAGGTGGATGCAATGTTGGCCCGTCTCAGCGTTCATTACAATAGTCCATTCGACTGGGAGGACACCCCGACATTTTCCAAACGAAGCAACGTGTCACGAAGGACAGCCAAATCCCACCGACATAACGAAAACAGATACGGTAACTTATAGTCATAATCGACGAAGAAAATCAACCGAAGGATGTTTCATCCAGCCATTGTATGCCAACATATGCTGGATTAACTATTAATATTAATAATATATGCGCAGCGGTAACAAACAGTGATTGTTTACTAATTTTCACGGCAACGTGATGGCTATCGTGAGATTTAGTAAACATGAAATAAAATGCCCTCACCAATAAACATTTGTACTAATGGTTGCGTGAAATGAATCGTAAGAAAAGGAGGGCTATCAATTGCGTCGGTCGGCAACGACAGCGACCGCTCGGTTTACAGTGAACCCTTGTCAAGGGCAAAACTATATGAACGCAACCAAATGCGCAGCGTGGAAACTGAATGGGGAATGGCGATTTTCCCTGGCAATTCTCGTAACCACTGAATACTTATGGAATACTTTTCATCCCGTTAACAGAAAAAGATGACCTTATTAGCGGAGCTTTCCGGAATGACCTTTTCGCGTCTTCAGCGCACTGGGAAAAGGTGATTCACGCAAGCTCCGCTAATAAAGTCATCTTTTTCCTTTAACGGGTTGAAAAATGTTCCGTAAGTATTAAGTAGTTATGAGAATTGACGCGCTCGTTCACAGAAACAGCATTTCCCTGGCAATGTGGGAATGATGGTCCATGCAGCGGTACACCGGCGCGGCTTCAGGCGTTTCGCGCGAAGAACGGAGTAAAGCACGGTGTAGACTAATCTTACTACTAATTGTACATGTTGCTACACGCGAAGATAGGTTTTAGGTTGCCCGGTGATCATTCACCCCAGCGTGGCGTGGACAGGGCAGGCTAGACGACACACTATGTGAACGCTAGAGCGGACAACGTTCAATACCTGGAACCCTGACTGTTACTGTAAGTTCTTCAAAAGATACGTGTATGACAATCTTGTTGTGTAGAAACGGGAAAGAAAACGGCCTTCGAATACCAACTGAATAGCCTGCTTCCAAGCGCCATTATGATCACCGCAGAAATGGAACATAATGAAATCCCCTTCACGGACATGAGAACCATTAGCGAAAACAACCTATTGAAAACTACGATATATAGAAAACGGGTGAATTTCAGAAGCCATAAAATCAGAATCCCGAATGTTCAAATTGCCGAACGTTCGGAATCCGAACAACGAAATTCTGAACGCTGGAAATCTCGAATATCAGAACGGTCTATATTCAAAACCCTGAACATTCAAAATCCAGAAATTTGAAAAACCTGATGCATCTGAATCCTGAATGCCAGAATTGCGTGAAATCGAATTCCGGCAACGAGAAGGTGCTCTTTCGTTTTCTTTGCTGCCTTTCTTTCTTCGCTTTTACAATAATTTCACCCTGAGTTCTTTTCCACCACCAGACGGTCTTGGAATGATGAAGAGGTGTTCTTGTAGGCTGGTGGTAATCGCTAACACGTTTCACGGCGAATTTCTGATGTCACGTCAATATTCGTGTCTATGATCATTTTGTCATATGCAGCAGAAAGAGAGACAGCTACAGCTGCCTCTCTTTCTGCTGCTATGGCAAAGCGGTTATAAATACAGCTAGCTATAGCTGTCTCTCTTTCTCACGGTCACACACAGACATCAGCAGGTTTAGAACGGTGAAAAGCTGTGACAGATTGCAGAATGTAATAAATACATATGCAGAGATGATTACATTGTAAGTTAGTGTTTGAGGATTAAGTAGTTGTAACAGGACACCTTGCGTACTAACTAATCACCGAGGCCCCAAGGTTTGGGGGTCTTTGGCTCACCTCCATGACGCGTGCTGGGCTCTTTGAGCAGCCTAATCCCTGGGATGAGAACGACTGTTACACAGGACCGAACTTATAAAGAGGGATGCAAATAGAAAATAACGGATATCTAACGGGCTCCGGTTTCATCGTGATAATGGACGGCAGAATATACCATCGCGAATGCTTTTAATTGGATAGCGTAGATTTCGGGACCTGTCTTGGTCCCGCCTGCAGCGCAGAAATCTGACAACACCCTTCATATGTGAAACTGTGATGAGTCATCGCATCACAGTTACACTCATGAAGGGTGTCGTGAGAGTTCTGCGCTGAAGACGGGACCAAGACAGGTCCTGAAAGCTACGCTGTCCAATAAAAAGCATTCGTGAACGGGTACTCTGCCGTCCTTTAACACGAATCATAGAAAATGCATCTGTATTAGGTCTAAGAATACGTTCTTGGACAGTTTGGTCATATTTCTTAAAACACCATAGCTCTACTCAGGATCACGATGCTTGAACGAAATCAGCAGCAGCGGCATGAAGGCCATATCTCCTTTTCTACAAGTGTAAATAATAAAACCTCCAAACGATTTTCCTATATTTTGATTGAAAACAGTTTTCGGGATTTCGAACGTTCGGAATTCTGATTTTTAGGATTTTGAACCTTCGGTATTCTGAACGTTCAGGATATTGAACTTTCGGGATTTTAATATTCAGGCTTCTGAGCGCGACCAAGAGAAACGTACAAACCCACTTCTATACTTGCATTTGTTGGGTCAAAATCAGCCAAACGCGGATGGTGAAAACCGGAATCGTTATCTCCGTATCATATTCTGCTTAGGTAATCATTCTGTTCAGTCACAGCGTTGACATCAGTGTTTTTGTCTACACACCCGTTAGTAGCCGATACTCGTGTGCTCTCTCTTTTTCTCTCTGCAGCCCTATTCACTGTCCATTGACGCTCCTCAGTAAACTATGCACCAACAAAGGTTATGGACCCAGAACGCGTCGCTGCGGACAGTTGCTCGTCGACGCCGTACACTTCCATCGAAAAGCTCAACGGTTTCAATTACGCGTCTTGGAGTTTCCAAATGAAACTCGTGCTGATGGAGTGTGACCTGTGGACCACCGTTCAGCCAGGCGAAGAGCTGAAAGACACTGGTGACCACAGGAAGATGCGTTTGCATGAATGCCGGCAAGGAAAGGCATTCGCGAAGATTTGTCTGGCTCTGGGAGACGAACAGCAGCAACATGTGTAGCATTTGAGTTCTCCGAAGCACGTTTGGGAGGAACTGCAAAGGCTGTACGCTCCCAAGGACAGTAAACTACGCATCTTGGGAGAGTACAGCCTTTGCAGTTCGTCCCAAACGTCCTTCGGAGAACTCAAATGCTGCACATGTTGCTGCTGTTCGTTTCACAGAGCCAGACAAACTTTCTTGAGTTTCTTGAGCAACCGGAAGCGCTCCTGTTTCTTTCGGCGAGCGTTGTACGGTGCAACACAAGCACGCATTCCAGAACGCGTGACGGCAGTGGGAATGTCAAGTGCACTAAGCACCACATCAGCGGTTTTGTCGAGAACATTTTCACGGCTCCGTGCCGGCTCAGCCAAAGTGGTCAATGAGAGCACAAGCTAAGGAACTCTTGGAACAACATCTTTGTCCATAGAAAGTCGAATGCAACGCCTGGCCTGGGCAATACAGATATGGAAATGAAAGAATTGCTTGATGGTTTAAAAGCAGTTTCACTATCCAGTGAATGCGAAGAGGCTGATGTTGAAATGTGGTTATCCTGTGACCGTGACGACCCTGGATTACAAATTTTTGACGTCGACGAGATCATTGAAGCAGTTTCAAACGTAGACAACGAAATGGACGAAGACACTGATGAAGGTGAAGAAGCACACAAACTGCATGTCCTTCTCATGATGCAGCGTTTCGATGTCTGGAAACTGCTCTTAAATGGTTTGAATGCCAGGAGGAATGCGACCCAGCAATGCTTCTGTGCTTAAAGAACATCTGAGATCTAGCAGCTAAGAAACGAACAATAACTTTGAGACAGACATCCATTACGGACGTTTTAAAGCAGGACCAGTATCCCATGGAGTCTTGATTAATGATCATAGGCTGTCATGCGTTTGCAACTGATCCAACGATTCCTTCGTCTTTCAGGTTTTGAAATCATGGATGCCCATCAGCTTTATCGCACTCATGCTGTATTCAAGTTGCATTTAAAGCTTTAATAATTTTTTATTCCTTCTCATTTCTCTTCATCAACATCAGTAAGTACAACTGAACACTACGTTCATCTCTGCAGGAACAAAAGTGTTTCTCTTCAGGTTTCTTAGTGCGGATTTTTTTCAGAGAAGACCAACCTGCTAAAGTATAACAGAATCCCTCAAAGTCGCTTCTATAGAATCCAGAGTTGGTTGCACGATTCGTATAACGACAGGAAGAAACTGTATTCAATGCACAAGCTTATAATTTTTGACCATTCCTTTATCGACTATACGCGCCAAATATGACTTTAGGATAAAAATTTTAAAAAATCACGCATTTTTAATAGCTGCTCTATTATCCGAATTTTTCCATTATCCGAATGACCCCCGATCCCAATTCGTTCGGATAATCGACGTTTTACTGTATTAAACGGCTAAACGCTCTGTTATTTGGGGAAACACTGTGCTACGCTATCGGAAGGCTATGCCACGCAATCATGTGCACATCTGAATCAGCATTGAACATGTGCACATTTCGTGCCTAAGCTATCCCTTATGCGTCGAAAATTGAAGACCTCTGTGATGCTACATCTCGCGCTAACTAATATTAAAACATTGCACATGCAATGTTTGCTAAGAAAGATGGAGGAAAATTAATGATCATAATAGGAAAACTGCACCTTATATCTTGGCGCTGCAAATGTCGTCAGTGTTTTCACGAAAGTGCCGCACAATCAAATTCGCTCAGCATCATGGTAATTTTGTTGTACTGAGTGCTAACTATTCGCTTAGCGTTGGGATACTACTAGGCATTAAAACTAAACTGAACTCTGCTTGAAGTCAGCAGAAAGGAGCATGTGCACTGTCTGCGTATTTTCGCATACCTTGTACAGTAAACTTGGGGTATGAACCGGAACCAATTACCGCGTATTATGCTCCGCAATAAGATTTAGCATTGTTTTTGCTTATGCCCTTAACTGACCTGCGCTTAAGAGACTCCGCGCCTTGCCTTCACCTGTAATAACAACAGCTACTAGGCTATCATTTTTCACTGACTTTTGCTCAGATGTTCATGGAATGTCTAGACTAGTGATTCTCATAGGGGTCACATGGGACCCCTGGGGGTCTTAAGGGGGTCCCAGTGGGGGTGCCATTTGACGAAAGGGGGCGCATGGGACCCCGTAGTCGCCAGATTGAAACCGATTGCAAAGGTTGCAACCCGGCCGCAGACGCCACCGCAGTTGCATCGGGAAGTGCCGGTAACCCCTCTCCGCTCTACTATTTCGGGCAGTCTGCGAATGCGAAGTTGTCCAAGATGGCGAATGCGATCGTGAGCTTAGGAAACACTGCTTTAGTCATTGTGATTCAGAGGAAACATTCACCGTCGAGAATAACAGCGTACATGCTTTCTCTTTATGTTGACAATGACTGCGCGTGAAGCAGTTGTTTAACTTCGGCATGCAGGTGGTGCCAGCCGCTTTATCAAAAAACGCTGTATTTCCATCTGATTTACAATTCAAGCAGCGTTAGTGGGTTCCATAAATACAGATGTTATTCTCTGCCGCGCTATAGCTTGCTAGTTCTTCGTGACTGAGTTGTGTGACCATCTATGGCATTTAACTTTGCAACTTCCTGGCCTATTCTGTGCATCGAACGTCATCGCTGTAAGTGTGGTGTACTTCTCTTGTCGATTTCCGGAAATATATGATATTGTACAGGCTCACTCATGGATAAGAAGAAGTGTAGACTGTATAGTAGCGAATACCTACGGTTTGGTTTCACTGCTTCGCCTGCTAATGAACACTTGCCTATGTGTTCGTTATATAATAAGGTTTTTTCAAAGGACAGTATGAAGCCGTCGAAGCTGACATTGCGCTTTACGAGATGCCACGCTGACAAGAACACTAGGGATGTGTCTTACTTGCGGGCTCTGCGAGAAAAGTTAATGAAAAAGGGAACATTGAGCAGTATGTTGTTATCGTGTCTTTCCAGACAAGACCGTGATGGACTTGCAGTCTCATACAAGATTTCGTTGTTAATCGCAAAGACCGGTAAACCTCATACGATCGGCGAAGAATTGCTAATTGCTGCCATAGCTTAAGCAGTAGAAACTGTGCTTCACCAACGCGCACGCGAAGTGACGAACAAAATACCACTCAGCAATGATACTGTTCAAAGGCGAATCAATGCAATGGCTGACGACTGTACAAGAGCCGATTCAGCAAATAAATTGGCATACTTCCATACATACTTTCCTGTCGGTCTCACTGAGCCTATCCGTTTCGGCTCACACTGACTGTATGTATTGTAGTTGGCATAGATATGACAGAGGGCGGTATAATTTTTAGTGGAACAGGAGCGGAGGGACAGCATCTGATGGTAGTCACTGAATCTAACCGCTCCCGCGCTCTACCATTTCAGCCAACCAGCGCGCGCGAAACTGACCAATCAATGTAAGGGGTCCCAAACGGTCTGAAACTTCTCATGGGGGTCCCAGGCGGTTCTGAGCTTGAGAAACACTAGTGTAGACGAAAAATCCTTCCCGACTAGCTTTTCATACCGCACGTAAAGGCTTTTCAAGAGGTACGTAGATGATATCTTTGTCATAGTCAAGCAGCGAAAGGAAAAAAATCGTGCTTGCGCATAAGCAATGTATGTAGAATATCCAAGGGTTTCTCTGCGATGAAATTATTAAGGAGATGGAGGTTAAAGAGTTCCTGCCTTCGCGTGATCTGAATACTAGCGAGTTCTGCAACTGTTCCGACCTTTACCCAAAAAGCTTCACTTGCGATGGAATAATTCCTGAAGCTCGTTAGGAGACCAATTCTGTTTATTACAGTGGTTCAGTATGGTATAACTACTGCTGCCTAAATAAATATCATCAAGTAGACGTGGACTCAGCGGTGCCCAGCGAACGGACGGCACATCGTCATTGGGAAGAAGCCGGTGAACTGCCTATTGATGAAGTGCAGACGTTTCCCGCCAGTTTTCTTGCTCATTGGGCATCAGCTAATGAAAGCTCCCCGCTGTACAATTACGCAGGCAATTGAAAAACCGGCTTCAAAGTCAATCACAAAATGAATATCATTCAAAGCTTCTACAGTAGGAGACACGGAAACAGGATTGCACTTTCCGTTCCGCAGAATAATTAATACTCATTCAACTGCCATCTGCTATGCATTGAAGCAGAAGAACCACTGTCATTCACCATAAGCAGCTGTAGAAATTGTGCGCGTCAGCGACTGTTCCATGTACAGCAAATTGATGCCTTCGTTAACTTAGAAAAACATGGAAGCCATGGAAATTTCGCTGAAGATTACAAAGTGCGTTACGATAGTCACCGACTCTATCGCATAATGCGCAAATGGGTAGCTGGCGCGTCTCCGAAAGCTTCGCCTATTATCCAAACATTTACAGTACGAAAACACCGCTCGATCAAGTTCATCTAGTAAAATATAGACTCTGAGTTGCTCGAAGCGAACCATTCAACTCAAAAGCTCGTTCGCATTCGACGAACAACATTTATGCCAAGGGCGCCGGCAGAAACGCAACGGTAGGTGTCTCAGGCGTTGGTGAAACACTACTGCTCATAGGTTATAATAAAAAATGGTAAAAATTTGCACAATTCTCTAAATGAACTAGCTACGTACTTCTCATCGTTCCGTTGGAACGCCGCCGCTATGATTTCCCTCGCTTTCTTCAACTGCCACATCCATTGAATCGTCCGTATTCTGCAGCGCACGTACTTCGACTTCATACTTTCCTCCACTGTTGCCAAACGGAATGGTGATAACAAGCTCCAAGTTGTCGTCGTTTGCCTTTGACTCCGCCGAAACATCCTGTTGCTTTACCATATCATTGTTCCCCAAGTTCACGGGAACCGCCCCCACCGCATCCGCTTCGCTTTCATTCCCGATGATTGAAGTTGCCGAACTTTCGCCTCTGTTTTCGTTTTCGCTTTCATAAAATTCCCCCTCGTGACTGATGGACTCGTTAACAATGTATTCTGCGTGGAAAGGTTGCTGGTTTAACGAGAATTTGCGATGCACAAGTACCGGGAAGGTGTTCGTCCGCGTGGTCCACTTCCCTGTCGCCATCCTCTTCCTTTAGAAAGCTCGTGAACGACTCCCGAGCGGTGTGCAATCCAACGGACGGACATCCGGGCATCGAGTGAATATTTTGCAACACGCATCGCCTGGAATTAAATTTAAATATTGACCATAATAAATTGCCTCTAGTTTCGCGCGACTGACGATCCTATCGTATTTGACTGTTCGCAGGTGAACAGTAGCCGGCAATTCCCTTCCTAGCCGGCGGCACGATGTTTTACTCAGTTCAGAAGGACGAAACAGTGGCAATGCCTTTCGCCAGACAAAATCCACCCCTAAGGAAGTCAAATGCAGCATGGACACTTTGCTGCGACGACGACTCGTTAATGAGCGCCTGTTTTTGAATATCCTCACGCACTATCGCCACTAAATAACCTGAACATCAATACGACCTTTTGTAAGCAGTCGGTAAGATGGTGAAAATTTCTTTTCACGTGACAAAACGACCGTTCTAAACATGCAATCATGCCCTTGCGTCACGTTTCCGGTGACCATACCGCCATTTCAACCTCTACGGATTCCGATGCTAAAAGGAGACCAACCATTGCGGGGTTATGAAATTTGATTAGCGAAGGACCACCCGGGATTTTGGCTGATCATTCGAATTGGACAAGCGAAACGCTTACACAATATTTTTCAGGTGCTCGTTCGAATTTGCGTTGGTCATGTTGGACGGCGAAATGTGCAACGAATAGTCCGGCATGTAGTAGTCGAGGAATTCGTTGAACGGTAAATCTAATTGCAAAATGCAGGTCATCCAATAGCCGTACCTTTTCGGTTTTCGACTGTCACCCACCGTTGGGCAGGCTCACACCGACGGCCAACGACGTTTCATATGTCCAACAGCGCGAAACGTTCCTGATCGTGTAGCCTCCACCGCCTACCAACATGAATGGAATATTCTGCTCACGTACAAACTTGACGCATTGGCCGTGGCCTAAAGGAAGCACTGCTTGAGCAACAATAATTCCGCTGGCCAAGGGCAACCTTGAATGGTCAAATTGAAGCATCCCAAACGATCTCCGGTCAGCGAATCGGCGCCGCACTGCATGACGATTGCCTCTGGCTTGAAACGGTCGATCGCATGTTGTACAATCTGGAAGGAACACAATGAATTGCACTGCTTATGCAAAAGGTGTTAAAACCGACCGGACAGAATACCGTCTCGTACGTGCTATCCGTTATGCCCTCCTTCAATGGAACGTTGATGGCGTAGTATGTTCCATTTTCCAAGCCGATATCCTGAAATCTTCATACCTAACAAATTGTAAATTGAATGGGCACCGTCACCCGTATGTCTCCTGTTCCCGGAAAGAACTCTCCGCCTTTATGAAAGGAGAGCGTCAGGACACGATCGGTCGTGTAGAAAGCCTCCTCTACGCCGTCCCCGTGATGACAGTCGATGTCGATGTACATCACACGCTGGTAACTGCTATAATGTTTAAAAATCAAAAACGCAAACTTCTATTCAAATAATGTCGCTCTCGCGCACATAAGCAACTCCAGGATGCCCAAGACAATGTCGTTGACGTAGCAAAAGCCGGATGCTTCCCATCGTTTCGCGTGATGAAGTCCACCCGACCAATTGATCCCAATTAGCGACGACTTGGTGTTAAGGCGATGTGCCGCGTCTGAACCAAGTAGAACGCTTGGAAGCAACGTTTCCAGGTTTAAAGGGTCCTACCAATTGAACCGCCAGCCGACTTGCGACAAAACTCAATCAGTCCGCAGAAAACGGGGCAGTCGTCACCTACGTTGACTAACGAAATTCACAATTAGCGAAGTTGAAATGCCGCGAAAATAAGTTTACATTTTTGCAGATACTTCTCGGACCCTTCGAGATCGTTGCTAACGTCCTGCAGGAACTTTATGTAGTCGTCGCTGTGAAATTGCGTCAGCTCCTTGAAGGTTGCCTCGTGGGGCCGCTTAAAGTAAAAGCCTCCTTAAAGATCCAATATTTGCTGGCCCAATCGAAGCAGCGCCTACCAGAACCAACATGTGGTTGCACAGACCATACGCGGAGATCAGGGAGTGCGCCATGCGCATTCGATGCGGCTTCATCAGGTGGCCCTTGCCATAGTAGTAGTTTCCGATGAGAGCTGAAGCGACGAAGCGAAATTCCATCATCAACCTTGACTTCAACGACCGACCCGTGGGGCAAAAGTGAAAAATAAATAAAAATAAGCATAAAGTAGGCACGCAGCAACCCTACGAATGGCGGAGGAAAAGTTTGGGGCGCAACGGAAGGACCAAGAGCGAACCAACGGCAGTTTGGCGCTGCACAATTGCGACAACTAGTTAAACTTGGACTTACGATCGTAATAGTAAACCACGTGTCTCTTGAAATTCCTGGCCACCGTCTGGCTGACCAATTCCTCGTGAACCTCCTCTGTCATCATCTTTGCCGCCGAGCAAAAAGCAACCTACCGTATCCGAATCATACACTAATATGATGCGCAAGTTAGCCAAAATCAAGCTGCACTTAAAGAGCGCCCCACTTTCCGTGCAGCCCGCCTCGTTTGTCAAAAGGGGTTTCCAAATTGCAAACTCTTTCTATTTAATTCTCATTCAAAAGTTCGCGTACTCGCTGGTGCAAAATGACTGGTTCGGCGAAGCACGTCAGTTGGCCGGCGAACACTTTGGCCGGCGAACACTTTGGCCGTAGCGAATCACCGTGAGGCGCGTGAGCGAATCGCCGTGCACGTCTCTTTGCCGTCGGTTCACGGTGATTCGCTACGGCCAAAGTGTTCGCCGGCCAAAGTGTTCGCCGGCCAAAGTGTCGCCGGCCAACGTGTTCCGCGTCGAAGTGACGCGCACGGCGATTCGCTCAGGGGCCCTCACGGTGATTCGCTACGGCCAAGGTGGTAACCGGCGAGCGTCCCTGAGCGAATGACCCTGCGAAATTGGCTGCAGCGAAGGAGTACATGTCTCTCCTCCAACATTGTGGTCTCTGTTCCATGTTTCCCGATGGGCCCGCTTTCAATTCCCGCACCTTAACTCCAACGTGTATGCTATGTTACTCGATCGCGGTGCTTCTTTCCCTAATGTATCGTCTTTCTCCCCATCTAGCTGCTCATCTCCGCCTACATGTTCATGCTCCCACCTTCGGCTCTCCGCTCCATGTTTCCTCATGGCACCGCGTGCAATTTCCGCTGCTTCGCTCCAAGTTACAGCCCGCACCATCGCATGCCTTCATCTTATCTTCTCACCTATTCTCCCCCGGGATAACCGAACAGGCGCCGAATGCAATCAGTGCTTTGAGGCGGTGTTGCCTCTCGCGAAAAAACGATGTTCCAACAGCGGCGTGATCAAAGGACCGTTCGCTTTCCATTCAAAGACATGCACGCACGGCTGAGGACATGAAGTGACAGCATCCGCCACCTTCACCGAAAAGTTAATTAACAGCACCCGTTCATCAATTACGATTTGCCCGCAAGCGTTTGCCCATCGTTATGAATAAATTCCGATTTGGACAGTTTTGGATTTTCGTTTTCGTTTCCGTGTTGCACGACATTCTGTGCGCCAGTGATTCCCAACGGGGTCGCTGGGGCCCCCTTGGGGGTCCCGGAGGGGCACAGGGGGCCCAGGAAGGCGAGAGGGCCCTAGAGGGGCCCTGGAAAACGAGGGGGCCCTGGAAAGTGAAAGGGTCCCTGGGAGAGCCCTGACAAGATTGAAAGCACTCTGGTGCGGTAATCGTAGGTGAACGAGCACTGGAAAGTTCAGAAGACAAAGGGGCGACACGGTTTCGATCTTTTCATGCACCATGTGAAGGAATGTTATCGTTCATCTCATTCGGTAATTCCCAAACTTTTTGGAGCGAGGGACCCCTTTCATTGCTGACAAGCTTCCTGGGGCCCTCCACCAAGTGTTTACCGCCATCCTTACTGCCTTGTTAGATTCCCTGCAGGTTGCTGCGCTTTTTATCGGTGACTTCATTGTAAGCTTGCTTGAATAGGTACTTGAGCAGTGGTCTGCATTTAGCACAGAATGAAGTATTGAACTTGTCACCACTAGGATTTCCCCAATCGGACCCTAAACAACAGGGCATTGTAGTCCAACAGTTCTTCAGGCATGTGCAGCCGTTGTCAAACGAGCGCTTCGGATATGCTTCAAACAGAGTATTGTTTCCTGTTTAATGAATTTTCCCGAAGAAACTTTCTCAATCACGCGAAGTTAATACTTTTACTTTTGAAATTCAGAACTTCCAGTAACGGAGGCTTTCAGGCAAACTTGTACGACGAATCCCATCCGCTCAATTTCGCGACACACATAATCAGAGCATCCAAAGATGGATGAATTCGCAGAAAAACGTTTCAGCATCATAAGATTTTAATTGGTCCTGGAAACATAGTTCTCACATTTCATACAGTTAAACTTCGTTGTTGCATAGCGGATCACAGCATGGTCTTTTGATAGTGATGATCGTAGTGAACGTATTGCTTCTCCAGTTTTTGCTGCTCAGTTAATAACGTCAGTAGGGTGCGTTATTTAACCACCAGATTCAGTTTTTCTCGACCGCAAAATATGGCACCTAAGTCGAGCATTTCATGAGGGCCTGTTGTTCATAGCCGCTTAATTAATGTGAAGGCTGAACATGATGCGATAGGACCAATTTTTTCCACGTTAGGCTCAAAATTAGTAAGCAGCAAGCGCAGATCGCCGCGCTTTACTATCTGTAACCGGTTTCTTTTCTTTTCCAAAAGATCTGTTACGGCGCTGAACCCACGTTCAACTAAATAAAATGAAGGAAAAGGAATAGTAATAATAATAGGAATGTATCTTTCATTATTATTATTTATTTATTTCATTATTATTATTACTAAGGAAAAGGAACGAGTAACTTTTTAACATAAATGCATTTTTATAAATTTAAGACTTTTGTTTGAATAGTTATCACGCATCTGAAAAGGCTGTTTCGCAAAAATAATTTATTGATAGTTCAGGTGTTGCTGCTGCAGAAAAGCCATGACTAGTCAAACACAAGTAGACTTGGGCATTCTCAATTGGGTGCATCGTTACGTCCGCTTATGCAGGGCCACGCAAATGCAGCACGTGACCTTTATGAGGATTTGCGGCTAAGGGCATTGTTACAGACGAGAATAGTGATGCACAGGTTTAAAAATCTCTCATTATACGCGGTGGCCAATACTGGGCAATGTAATCGGTATGCTGTCTGTCAGCTTTGGTACTTGCGGTTGTAACGTACTTGAGTGCTTTGTGTACACTCACTAAGCGGCCTTGTTATGTGCATTCGATCAAATGCTCCAACAAGCTTTCAGTGACTGGTAGATTCAGTGCCAACTGGCATGGTTCTTCTAAATTAAAGCCTTATGATTTGTGCGAACACGGCCTCTTGGCCGCTTCCGATTGGCCGCCACCGTTTGGCCGCTGCCCTTTGGCCGCTAGGGACATTTGACCGCCAGGGGACATTTGGCCACAACCGCTGCCTACATATCGACTTATTGTCCCTCATATTACGGGTTCGGGTCTTTCATATTATCTGCCCGGCGCCTACTGTATATCTAAATAGTAATCAAGTCCATGACTACAGTATCCCTGACGTCACGAACTGTCTGTGACGTAGTAACTTGGATTGGCGACGCATGCTAAGATCTTAGCCGATCGGTCTGTTGGCCATTTTATTCAACAATAACAGCTATTTGCAATTAGGCCGTTTAATTACGTTTCGTTTCCATGAACATTCCTCTCAATGTTCGGACGACGTACAAGCAAAGATTGTTTGTCGCGAGAGCCTTTTCCATGTCAGAAAAATATAAGAAGGGGCAGGACGGCCTTGAGAAGATAATAGCGGATATCCAGAGACAACTGGAACAGCCCTTGACGGACATAAACGCGGAAGCAGTAGGCATCCTAGGGAGCGTGGGTCTGCCGGCTATCAGTTTCAGAAGTTGGACACTGCGCAGGTGTCGAGGTCGTCGGAGGGAGTCGGTGCGTCGTTTGAGTTAGTATGTGTGTGTGTACTCTTGCGCTCGTATGCGATACTCAGCAGTTTTGAGTTGACGATTGTACCGATTTGTAATAAAAGGTGTTATGTTCGGATATCTTTTTTTTTTTTTTTTTTTTTTTTTTTTTTTCGGCTGTCGACCCGTTTGGTGGTATCTGTAATAAATCTGAACACACGCCCTACCAGCGGATGGATGGGCAGTTATTAGAAAATATCACAGATGAGAACGCTTATCAGTCAGAGCTTTCGGCACACTCTGGTGCCGTCGTCAGTGATGGGAAAGAGGGAGAGTTTATTGCGCTGTGGGAATTTATAGTCTCGCAATGGGGGTCAAGGAGGGGGGTCGGCTTGGTATGGTGCAGCATTTGGTTTTATTAATAGCTGCAGTCCATACTTCGCTGATCTCCACACCCTGGTCGCGATTAATGGTGCTATTGTGCCTGATGAACAGAGCTTCCTTAATCCGCCGGAGCTGTAATCGGCTTTCCCGGCAAATTAATTTCGGTCGCGGGTCAAGTGAGCAGTGGATGGCGTGCTCTGCGACCGCCGAAGCTTTTATGGCCTCCTCCATGATCTTTTTTGGAGCGCGGGTTTGGGGACGGCCACGGCGTACGGTATGTGACCCGTTCAGTCTTTGTTCAGCATTCTTGTAACGGGTCACGTACGACATGTGTTCACGAAATCTGTGGGATAAAGTGTTGCCCGTTTCTCCGATGTAGGAGGCGTGGCAACCGCACATTATTTCGTAAACTACGCCCGGTCTGCTGTCCAGTGGAACCATGGTCTTATCAGTTCTAACGATCGCACGAATGTTGTTGGAAGATTTAAAATGGACTGTGAAGTTTAGAGAACGACCTAAGCGTTTTAATCTTTCACCCACTCCACTAAAATACGGGACAACTAAAATGGGTTGCTGCGAAACACCGGTAGTGCGTGTTAAGGTTCTTTTATTGGTTAAACACTGATTAGTGATATTATTAACGAAACTACTGGGATACCCATTATTGATTAAAGTTCTTTTTATGTGTTTTAATTCAGGATCTAGATACTGCGAATCGCATATTTTAACGGCTCGATCGACCATGCCTTTAACTATACCTCTTTTTACTGAGATCGGATGATGGGATGAAAAATGCAAATATCTATCAGAATGCGTCGCCTTTCTATATACTGTGGTCTGTAAGATACCTCCATCCTTAATTACCATAACATCTAGAAAGGGGAGTTTCCCGTTGTTCTCTTTTTCTATGGTTAACTTAATGGAAGGAAAGAGGTCGTTTAAATGTCCCAGAAGGGCTTCTTCCTTTCCCAATGATACGATGGCAAAAATATCGTCTACATATCTTTTAAAGAAAGATGGATGGTATTGTATATCTAATGTAGTAAAGGCCCGTTCTTCTAAATGCTCCATGAAGACTTCTGCTAAAACGGGAGATAGTGGACTCCCCATCGGAACCCCCTCTTTTTGTGAGAAGAAGCTCTCCTGAAATCTGAAATAATTCCCTTCCTGCATACAAAAGGCAACTAATTTAATTATATGTGTGGGGTTTAGCTTTGTTCTATTTTGTAAGGTTATATCTTGGTCGAGAAGATTTTGTAGGACGTTTAATGTTATATTGATCGGAATATTCGTGAATAAGTCTTTTACATCATAGCTTACTAATATGTCAGAAGATTTTAGGTTTATCTTTTTAATGTCATTGCGAAAATCAATACAGTTTTTTACATGAGAATTCCTTTTACCTATTAATGGTTTAATAATATCTTTTAAGTATCTACATAGCCTCGATGTTACACTGTTTACACTGGAGACCACTGGTCTTAAGGGGAACCCCGGTTTGTGGATTTTGGGAAGTCCATAGAGTTCTGGACATTTGGTATTGTTGGTATAAAACAAAGTTTTTTTAATGTGTGATAGTTCTAGGTCACCGGTCTCTTCGGAGAGCATATCTAGTATTCTCATCAATTCTTTCCTAACAGTTGGAGTGGGATCAAGCTCCAAGGGACGGTAAACGTCGTTGTTTAATAGTTCTAGAACCTTGTTAGTGTAAGATGCTCTGTCTAATATGACGACTACATTACCCTTGTCGGCTTTAGTAATGGTAATACTGTCGTTAGATCTAAGTCGTTTTAGTATGCTGAATTCCCTTCTACCTAAGTTAGCTTGCAAGGGTCTGCCCGGGTGTAGTAGGAGGTTTGCAATTGCTCCTTTAATCCCAGCTGCCCTAAGTGCATCCGTGCGGGAGAGACTGTTTTCTACTGAAGCAATAATGTCTAGAAAGGGAGGCCTCTTGGGAGTTGGTACAAAGTTCAAGCCTTTGGATAGTACATTCATTTCAGCATTATCTAAGGTAGTCGAGCTTAAGTTAACGATCATACTTTTTATACTACCGATATTATTATTATTATTACTATTATAAATATCATTATTATTACTATTATTATTACTGTTACTATTAATAGTATTATTATCCGTTTCGCATATATGTTTCGCAGCAACCCATTTTAGTTGTCCCGTATTTTAGTGGAGTGGGTGAAAGATTAAAACGCTTAGGTCGTTCTCTAAACTTCACAGTCCATTTTAAATCTTCCAACAACATTCGTGCGATCGTTAGAACTGATAAGACCATGGTTCCACTGGACAGCAGACCGGGCGTAGTTTACGAAATAATGTGCGGTTGCCACGCCTCCTACATCGGAGAAACGGGCAACACTTTATCCCACAGATTTCGTGAACACATGTCGTACGTGACCCGTTACAAGAATGCTGAACAAAGACTGAACGGGTCACATACCGTACGCCGTGGCCGTCCCCAAACCCGCGCTCCAAAAAAGATCATGGAGGAGGCCATAAAAGCTTCGGCGGTCGCAGAGCACGCCATCCACTGCTCACTTGACCCGCGACCGAAATTAATTTGCCGGGAAAGCCGATTACAGCTCCGGCGGATTAAGGAAGCTCTGTTCATCAGGCACAATAGCACCATTAATCGCGACCAGGGTGTGGAGATCAGCGAAGTATGGACTGCAGCTATTAATAAAACCAAATGCTGCACCATACCAAGCCGACCCCCCTCCTTGACCCCCATTGCGAGACTATAAATTCCCACAGCGCAATAAACTCTCCCTCTTTCCCATCACTGACGACGGCACCAGAGTGTGCCGAAAGCTCTGACTGATAAGCGTTCTCATCTGTGATATTTTCTAATAACTGCCCATCCATCCGCTGGTAGGGCGTGTGTTCAGATTTATTACAGATACCACCAAACGGGTCGACAGCCGAAAAAAGATATCCGAACATGAACAAACCCGTTACAAAACACCCAGTGTTCAAACAAATACACATTGCGTACGGCGCGCAGTACCTGAAAGCAGCCCAGTTGCTGGAACAAAATGCTTCCAAACTAACATCAACATTAGGTAAGCTTACCTTCTTACTGAATTGTCGGGACGCTGGTCTGCTGCCCAAATGTTTCCAACTAAAATGGAACCACAGTCGCGATCCACGCACGAATTCGATATTACAATCTACGGGTTTTTCCCTCTTAAGGGCAACCGTACGAAGTCACAGGAAGACCGTGGCCCACTTAAAACAAACCGGTGACAGCACTTTTTCGTTCCTTTCTCAACACATAGATGCACATATTTTCTTTACACTTAACCAACACATTGACCATTTATGTTTCTGGATCAAATCTAATCAAACACATACTCTAAATAAAAAACTTAATTCTCTTTATTGTTCCCAGTCTTGGGTGTTCGATAGACGTAGAACACAACGAATGCAAATTTGGGAAAACAGTAGTAATGCCTCTCATCATCGCCCGAACCCTATTTTAGTAAACAGTGTGGGGAATAGCCATAATAATAATAATAATAATAATAATAATAATAATAATAATAATAATAATAATAATAATAATAATAATAATAATAATAATAATAATAATAATAATAATAATAATAATATTTATAATAGTAATAATGATAGTAATAGTAATAATGATAATAATACTAATAATAATAATACTATTAATAGTAACAGTAATAATAATAGTAATAATAATGATATTTATAATAGTAATAATAATAATAATATCGGTAGTATAAAAAGTATGATCGTTAACTTAAGCTCGACTACCTTAGATAATGCTGAAATGAATGTACTATCCAAAGGCTTGAACTTTGTACCAACTCCCAAGAGGCCTCCCTTTCTAGACATTATTGCTTCAGTAGAAAACAGTCTCTCCCGCACGGATGCACTTAGGGCAGCTGGGATTAAAGGAGCAATTGCAAACCTCCTACTACACCCGGGCAGACCCTTGCAAGCTAACTTAGGTAGAAGGGAATTCAGCATACTAAAACGACTTAGATCTAACGACAGTATTACCATTACTAAAGCCGACAAGGGTAATGTAGTCGTCATATTAGACAGAGCATCTTACACTAACAAGGTTCTAGAACTATTAAACAACGACGTTTACCGTCCCTTGGAGCTTGATCCCACTCCAACTGTTAGGAAAGAATTGATGAGAATACTAGATATGCTCTCCGAAGAGACCGGTGACCTAGAACTATCACACATTAAAAAAACTTTGTTTTATACCAACAATACCAAATGTCCAGAACTCTATGGACTTCCCAAAATCCACAAACCGGGGTTCCCCTTAAGACCAGTGGTCTCCAGTGTAAACAGTGTAACATCGAGGCTATGTAGATACTTAAAAGATATTATTAAACCATTAATAGGTAAAAGGAATTCTCATGTAAAAAACTGTATTGATTTTCGCAATGACATTAAAAAGATAAACCTAAAATCTTCTGACATATTAGTAAGCTATGATGTAAAAGACTTATTCACGAATATTCCGATCAATATAACATTAAACGTCCTACAAAATCTTCTCGACCAAGATATAACCTTACAAAATAGAACAAAGCTAAACCCCACACATATAATTAAATTAGTTGCCTTTTGTATGCAGGAAGGGAATTATTTCAGATTTCAGGAGAGCTTCTTCTCACAAAAAGAGGGGGTTCCGATGGGGAGTCCACTATCTCCCGTTTTAGCAGAAGTCTTCATGGAGCATTTAGAAGAACGGGCCTTTACTACATTAGATATACAATACCATCCATCTTTCTTTAAAAGATATGTAGACGATATTTTTGCCATCGTATCATTGGGAAAGGAAGAAGCCCTTCTGGGACATTTAAACGACCTCTTTCCTTCCATTAAGTTAACCATAGAAAAAGAGAACAACGGGAAACTCCCCTTTCTAGATGTTATGGTAATTAAGGATGGAGGTATCTTACAGACCACAGTATATAGAAAGGCGACGCATTCTGATAGATATTTGCATTTTTCATCCCATCATCCGATCTCAGTAAAAAGAGGTATAGTTAAAGGCATGGTCGATCGAGCCGTTAAAATATGCGATTCGCAGTATCTAGATCCTGAATTAAAACACATAAAAAGAACTTTAATCAATAATGGGTATCCCAGTAGTTTCGTTAATAATATCACTAATCAGTGTTTAACCAATAAAAGAACCTTAACACGCACTACCGGTGTTTCGCAGCAACCCATTTTAGTTGTCCCGTATTTTAGTGGAGTGGGTGAAAGATTAAAACGCTTAGGTCGTTCTCTAAACTTCACAGTCCATTTTAAATCTTCCAACAACATTCGTGCGATCGTTAGAACTGATAAGACCATGGTTCCACTGGACAGCAGACCGGGCGTAGTTTACGAAATAATGTGCGGTTGCCACGCCTCCTACATCGGAGAAACGGGCAACACTTTATCCCACAGATTTCGTGAACACATGTCGTACGTGACCCGTTACAAGAATGCTGAACAAAGACTGAACGGGTCACATACCGTACGCCGTGGCCGTCCCCAAACCCGCGCTCCAAAAAAGATCATGGAGGAGGCCATAAAAGCTTCGGCGGTCGCAGAGCACGCCATCCACTGCTCACTTGACCCGCGACCGAAATTAATTTGCCGGGAAAGCCGATTACAGCTCCGGCGGATTAAGGAAGCTCTGTTCATCAGGCACAATAGCACCATTAATCGCGACCAGGGTGTGGAGATCAGCGAAGTATGGACTGCAGCTATTAATAAAACCAAATGCTGCACCATACCAAGCCGACCCCCCTCCTTGACCCCCATTGCGAGACTATAAATTCCCACAGCGCAATAAACTCTCCCTCTTTCCCATCACTGACGACGGCACCAGAGTGTGCCGAAAGCTCTGACTGATAAGCGTTCTCATCTGTGATATTTTCTAATAACTGCCCATCCATCCGCTGGTAGGGCGTGTGTTCAGATTTATTACAGATACCACCAAACGGGTCGACAGCCGAAAAAAAAAAAAAAAAAAAAAAAAAAAAAAAAGATATCCGAACATGAACAAACCCGTTACAAAACACCCAGTGTTCAAATAAAAGGTGTTATTGCATAACGCCCCTCTGAAAAGACCTACATGGGCATGCAGAAAAGTCTTCTTTGCATCACTTCCAGTGTACTTAGACGCATAGTGCACGCTAGTTTGCACCGGTAACCTAATCTAAGCTAAAGGGCAAAGCAAGAGATTTGCCCGCAACCAAAGCCTAAGTTTAAGGTAAAGGACTTATGACACGACGCACCCGAATCGTGAATGCGGTGCCTTTTGTGCTGGAAACAGCAGAATCTTCCAGCAGGCTATGGGGCATTATAACGCTGCGTGCGCATCGGTAAAAATCAATAATTCGAATACGCCACCAGTATTGCGCAAGTAACGCTGTGACGTAGGTGGAAACAGCTCGGCATACTGTACCCGGGCAAATTCTAGACAAGACCCCGGAATAATGTAAGGCAGTGTTCCATATTTCATGTCGTTCTGAAATTGTGCCGAATTGCAGTGCAGAGAGTTCGATATGTGCCCATAAGAGGAAGCCGCTTGGTCAGTTACGGGCTACTTAAGCAAGGTGTTAACGAAAGAAGGGAGAAATTCTTCGCGGCACAACAGCCAGCACGACGGAAGAACCGCGCATTGGAACAACTACGACTGTTCAGTGCATAGCTTTGCATGCGTCGCCAATCCAAGTTACTACGTCACAGGCAGTTCGTGACGTCATAAATACTGTATTCATAAACTTGATTACTATTTAAATCAACAGTAGGCGCCGGGCAGATAATATAAAAGACCCACGGGTTCTACTCCTAAATAAGTTTCGTTGTTTGTAACGGGATTTTTTCATAATTCCTGTTGGAGTATTTGGTGTCGGTGTAGAAGACAATAAGCAGGCAAACAGTTTAATAGGAAAGCAAAGGCGAAACGGGAGTAACGGGCGATTAGCGAGCCATGAGAAAAACTGAATAACGACAGGTAAACGAGCAAGACCACCGTAAGACACGCGCAGAGGAAGCGTGCGCAGGTTACGTAGGTGCAAACTTTACTCGACTGTAGTTGCTTCCTCCAACTATTCATTTTCATTAGTTGAATAAAGCTACGCTTGCTTTATTCAAAGAGAAATAACGCATCTTTATTTGAAACGGGATAAAAATCCGCCAATACCAGTGAAAAGGGTTCTACTCCTGTTTATGAGGCATAACTTCCATTTGTAATTCTATGCTGTCCAACACTGAGGTACTGCTCCCATTTGAAAAAAGATTTGCGTTGAGCGCAAAGCTGCGAGCCTTGTTGTGGCTCCTTGTATATGGTCTGAGAGCGTGAGCTCCTCATTGGCGGTTTTCCCAGTCTTATAGCTGCTGCAGTGGTATTTGAATAAACGTTTGCTCTCTCGGTCGTGTCGCTACAATCCATAAAAGCCTCCGCGGTCGTGGAGCATTCCTTTCAGTACTCACACGACCTGAAGCCAAAACTAATTTGTCGCGAAAGTTTTTTCCACCTTAGGCTAATAAATAAGGACCTCTTCATTGGCAATAGCAACTGTATGAATTGCGACAAAGGAATGGTGGTCAGCGACATATGGAATGCACTCATCAGTGAAACTAAATGTTACACCATACCTGCTGGCCCCTTTCCTCAACCCTTAGTCTCGGAATCCAATCTTGGAATAAACCGAACCCAACTTCGGAATAAACCCCAACATTACCATTTGCTGAAGGTGGAACAAGATATGATCCAAAAGAGTCGGATTTGAGCCAATGCCTCGTAACTTGAACTACAGACACGGAACTGGGAACAAGGCTTCGAGCATAGCTTCGCAGGCAGTAGTAGTGCACCGCAATTTTTGGACAAAGACCCTGCAGTTGGATCAAATCTTTTCACCAATCGAAGAAACATAACTGCAAGTTATGCCTCGTAAACAGGAGTAGAACCCATAATATGAGGGAAAATAAGTTGTGAACCGGCGGCCAAATGTCCCTGGTGGTCAAATGTCCCTGGCGGCCAAACGGCGGCGGTCAATCGGCAGCGGCCAGATGTCCTTCACCCTGATTTGTGCGCTGTTTTCCGCTTACTTACTAATAGCAGACCGCGTATACAACTGCTCAGTGAGTTGCTTCGACAAAAATGGCGATTCATTTGCGCGTACGTTGGTAATGAACGAAAACGCTTGCAATGCCTTTGTCTACGGACTGCGTGTGCTTTACAAAAAGGTGATTTTACGTTTCAAAACCGAGGAAGGGATCATAATGCCGGTCCATAAATGGGCACTCCTTTTCCAAGAAACTATATATTCAGTGTTTGGGGTCCAAGGATGTCCAAACACCTCCTCGCAGGTTCTAGAGCGGTTTGCGAAATGCACGGCGAAAGTGCTACCACTTCAGCCTGGAAAACCGGGGAACTCCCCACTACCGTATTACCTTATACTACCTGCGCACCGAATACTGTGTAGCCCATGCGGTTGGAAATTTCGCTATGTCATCGAGCATTGTGGCGTGTGCTTTGTTGCTTTTCACATAGTAACTGGAGGCGATATAGTCAAACGAAAGGCGCCAAAACTGCAATTGGATTAATCTCGATTAAGAGCGACCCCTAAGCATGCTGCAATTGCATGCCGCAGTTGATATCGTCCGTTCAGACATCGAAATGGTCGCGTGGTAACCGGTGGGTGTAGTTCGACGGATTCCATTTCTGTTCGCCCGAACGTTTGGTCTCTTTGAGTGTAAGCCGAGCAGCGTTTACCTTTTGCGTAATTGTACAAAGCGATTAGTCATTGCGTTGCCGCCCGGACAGTAGCAGTAGCATCCAAGCTTGCCGTTTTTCCAGACATGACGTCGAACTGCGTTTCCTGGATGGAAGACGACCAGTTCTTGCGATTGCTCTCGTCGCCGGTGGTAGCAGTGCTGACCAGCGAGGAGGCGGACAAAATTTGCCTTAAGAACGGACTCGCCTTCGTGGATCTGCTGAAACCGTTCGAGCAGCTCGAAGATAAGGGTGCTTGTTATCCTGTGAATTGTTGAAGGAGCATTGTTAAAGTTTTTTGGTTCTCTTTTCAGTTTCCTACAAAGATCCGAGTGGTCAAACGGTGGAAGTGGTCAATTTACGTATCGACTTTCGCGACTTGCGCCGCAACCGTTTCCTGGCGCCGTCGGCATTGCGCCCGGCTCTTTGCGAAATAATGCGCACGTCGAAGGTCCCTCAGGTACCGCTGGACCCGAGCGAACCGTTCGCAACATCGTCAGATTCACCCTCTTGGTTTTTGAATTACCGTTACCATCTATTGAAGCACTTGGAGCCAAGCGCTCACGAGTTCATCCAGTGCTACGTTGGGTGTAAGTTGGATTCCTCAAATTTTCCTAGTAACGCTTTTGCCAGTTCCAAAGTTGGCCAGCAAGTTCAGATTCTACCGTTTGGATTTAATTTTCGACTTTCTTTGCTCTAAATTATCTCCAGATTGCATCTGTACAATCGAGAAATATAGTGCGGGAAAATTCTTGGGAATGTGCATTATGAACGAAGTTCGTATCTCATGTTTTCGTAAGGCTAACTATCCTATCCGGTGCCGTTTATCTTGATTCAATGACATCCTTCCGTGCCTGCATGCACCTATTTATGCACTACGTGCACAACGTTTCAAATGCCGTTCGACTGCTACTCCATTACTAAGCATGCTCTTTTTAATCTCAACTTTGCCATGAAGGCGCTCCTTATTTTTCTTTAGGCATATTTGTTGTCAGCACGTCCGAGAATGACGCAAATGATCAACTAAGCCGTCTAATTCACCTGCAGCACTCTTTGCAGCACCAAGCGGGCAAAAGCTGCGTACAATGGGATCCCGCCGAAAAGTACAGTACGCCCAAGTGGTTTTGCCCAAATATTTTCAAGTACTATTTGCTAATTCATGACGTTCATTGCGGAGGCGAAGAGAAGAGGTGCGCATAAACTGCCCAGCGATAACGTCGGCCAGCCGTTTGTTTGTTACAGAGCGGAACAGCTGTTCGAAGAATTGAAAACGTCGTACGGAGTCAACGCATGCCATCTGCTGAGGATGAATAGTTCGGAAGTATCCGTGGCGGGCGTGCTACCTGACTATTGGACTCCTGTGTTGCGGGATCTGTTCAGTATTGCAGCCTCAGTTCAAGAACCTCTTTCTGCGGAGGCGAACGAAGAGGTCGACGACGAAAGGGCCTCCCTATCGTTGGCCATTGATGCGCTCGGCCTTTCGGATGAGAGCTCGCTTTCCGGCGAGACGATAAGACACCCCCTAAGCGAAGTGAACCTTCGTTCCATTGAAGAAGCAAGCGCTGAAAGGGGTGGTGACGCGCAGTTGGAGGTATGCAGTGTCAACAACCCATCGACCAGGTATATATGCGAATATATTTTCTTTGCATATTTGTGTATGTAAAGGTTGTTCAGACAAGGCCGCTTCCTGACCGACTCTGACGTTACACGTTTGAAAGTTTTCGTAAACGAATTCTCCACTCGCGGATTGGTCCCATTCGTTGAAAGGCAGCTGAAGTTTCTCAACGACGTGGTACGTGTTTTACGATTTGGACGTCAGCCAAAATTCTCAATGCTACAGCAGGATGTTTGGCGCTGTTTAATTCGTTTCTGAAATAATGACAGAAGCTTTAACCATTACAAATTACGTCGTTTATTCGTAGAACAGCGTGCTTGTGCTTCAATGACGTCATAATTTTCATATGAATCTCTAAATGGTTTGATGCACGTTCAGTGTTCCAGCACGTAAGTGCACGTGGTTGTCCCTCTGATGGCCAACGAGTATGGGAATATGCCCTTCATATTTGTTTCTCACGTGCTAGCGCTTCATTACTGATGTGCAGGTTAAATTAACTTACTAAAGTTAGAGAATTCCTTTTGATTTCTGTTGAAACCTTCGCAGGAATGCTACTTTTTGCACTCGCTGTTGAATTGCTTCCTTGCGTACTTAAGCTATTCTTAAAGGTTTCTTCCCGTAAAGGAATCGGAAAGTCGTTGTTGAGCGCCACAAAAAAGTGGCTGTCCGGTAGTAGCGCTCCGAACTTGTCGTCTTTGGTCGTCGCATCGACGATAGGCTCGACGAGTTCAACCAACGGGTCCGAACGACCTGGGGTTCCGCCTACGGCTCAGACGGAGTCGGCTTTTGCCTCCGAATCGTGGGAAATGCAGGGCAGAAGGCTTGCCGACTTGGCATTCCTTTTTCAACACTACGAGCTGGCGTACCAAATATATCATATGCTTAGAAAGGAATTTTCCGCTCAGCAAGCTTGGTTCAACTATGCGGGCGCTTGCGTACGTTCATTTGCCTTCATCACATTGGGCGTCATAGAATCATTTGAATATTGTAGGAAATGACATCGCTTTGCGGTCGTTTGTCCGGTAGTCGTGCCTACCTTGGACACTGCATGGACGCGGCTGTCTCCACTTATGGCGACGTATGCAAGTACACGACCGCCTATTCATACCACTTGATGCGGCGATTATTCGCTTTTTTGCAGAAGTCCATGGCTGGCGCTTCGTGCCTGTCTGCTTAGCTCCAGCCTACTTTGCTCAGCTGGTCATTGGGTCGAGGCAGCCAGTCAGCTAGTCAAAGTGATTGACAAGGTTTTGTTGAAAGTTGTTGCTCCAGAATTGCTCGACTCTTCACCGTGCTTATTTGCCTACGCAGGACGGTGTCGCCGGCGCCCTGTTTCTGGAAGAGGCCGCACGGTGCTACTACAAAGTCGGCATGCGTCGCAAGGCGGCTTTTCACTTGATCCTGGCTGGCAATCGTTTCAGCAAGGTGCCGCTGCGCCGACACGCCATATTCGCCTATGAAAGGGCGTTGCGTATGTACACTGGCAGACAGTGGCTGGCCGCCGAGGTTGGAAACATCTTTTATATTTTATGTATAGTACTAGTTGATTTGCAGGCTCACATAGACTTAACTCTTGGTCAGCTGTATCACAGTATGAAGGAGCATTCGACTGGCGTTAGCGCGTTCGAGCGCCTTTTCTCGCTTGGTGCAAGCAAGATCGGAGCTGCACAGCAGCGCATCGCCTTTTCCGAATACATAACGCTGCTAAAGTTGTCAACCGAAGCGAAGGGTGCTACGGACGCACCCAAGCTAGTTCTGCCCAGGATATTCGCCGATCAAACGGTTGTCTACAGTTGCATTTTGCCGGAGGAGATCGGTTGCTACGAAGGCGAAGACTCGGACGGTTGGGCGCCGATGGAACAAAGTTGCGCTTCGCTAGCAATGACCAGTGGTCAGTTTGCACCGTACGCTTCTTACAGAGGTGAACATTGGCGCTCCTCTCTGCCTTGCGAGGTGCCAATCAATCAAGCCGTTGTGGTCAAACTGCATTTGTCTAACCCGCTTAGCATTCCGATTGGGCTAACCCGAACGCGCCTGCTTGTCGTGCTTAAGCCTCAGGACGGATCGGAGCCTAAGGAGGAGGATGTTGCGGTTAGTTCATTGGATGAATACATCTTGCCCGCGATGGTTCGCGATGCCCTGCTCGTATTGACTGCCACGCCCCGTAGGCAAGGTCTCTTAACCATCGTTGGGGTTGCCTATTGTCTGTGCAATGTCGAGGAGGCGGACCCGAGTCTAGGCGCGTCGCCGTCGTCTGGCGATTCCTTGTGGAGGTTTTGCCAAAACTCTACCATATACGGTACCCAGAGGCTGCTGGTTCGCGGTCAGCGTTTGAACGACACGAAGGAACAACGCCTTGGTCGTTTTTACTCAACGGACACGAGATTGTCCATGTTGGTGACCTCCGAAGCGCCAATGCTCAAATTTGACCTTATCTTTACTCCCGGAAAGTACCTCGAGGACCAAGTAATCTCCGTTCCCGTCTCGGTGTCCAATGTTGGCAAATTACCGGTCAGCCGCATTTGCATATCCGCCTCGACGGCTGAAGACGTCGTGGTCACACCGTCCAAGCGGTCTGGCGTCCCTGAGTACTCAATTGAATCGAAAGTCGTCGGCGCCAGCATAGTCTACGATGTATTGCCGCCCGGGAGAACGGTAAACCCAGGCGATTCGATCGACCTGTCCATGTGGATACGCGCCGTTGGCCAGGCGAACGCTGAGGCCAGTCTGCGCGTCTTATTCTTTTGGTGCTGTTCGGTTGGCGCTTCGGAAGTCAGGTACAATTGGCATGTTGTACATTTTCCCGGCAAAATATCCTTACTTTAAGATATAGGACGTTCAGATGGAGTGCCACTTATGCCGTATTACCTTCGATTAGAGCCACCTTACAGTATAAGCCGCTGCCGCATACCTACGCGCCTGATCTGCCGGCCAGTCGTCTTTTGGTAATTCTAACGGCGCTGAACTTGAGCCAGGTTGGCTTCAGTGAACTTATAAAAATGATTGATTGATACTTTTAATACTATAGGTATGCGAAATGAAACTGCTGGCCATTGGTATGCAATCAGCTCAGGGATTTTGCCTCCAGTCGCTGCTGTCGGAAGTGCGACGTGAGTTGCAAAGTCAAACGGCTTCGAGAAGAGTATCCCAACCTTACGATGCACCTTTTTCTTTCTGCAGCCTACGACTTGGTACCAAATCAGGAGGAGACGATTTGTTGCATTTTGGCTAAAATGGCGGTCCGCCCGAGTGGTAGTTCGTTCAGCTATTTGCCCTTGAATTCGATCGAGACAGGAGTGGTCCCAACGGGCGATCGGAATTTTCTACTTGGAGGCTGTTGCTTCCCCGTTAACTTGCTATCGTCAGAACCGGTGGTGAACCTCTTTTGGTCAACGTCCATGGCTCGCGACGACAGTACCATTGTTACACTATACGGCCAAACGAGCCTAACCGTCGGTTCGGCAGCCTTCGGCAACCTTTCGGCCGGGAAGGTAACTCGTTCTTACGTAATCGTAAAATGTTTGCCAAATATGCTATTTGCAAACTGTTGCTGTCCAAAGTTCAAACAAGAGTAACGCGTAGGGGATTTGAACGTGCTTCCTTTTTTTGGTTTGGCCGCGCGCGCAAGCTTGCATAAGTGGAGTTTGCCTTCGCAAATTCTGACAAGCTTGTTAAAGCGCGTAACGTTTGACCGCGTGAAATGCTCATCGGGTGGCGATTCGTATACGGCACATTTTGCAGGATTCGATTAGCCCCACTGCCCGCAGTAGTGACATCATCAATTACACGTTACTCTACAGTCCGTCAGTGTCGCACGACTTCGCTGCGTCGAGGTTTGAGGCTTTATTGAATCCGTTCGTTTTGAAGGAAACGTGCTTTCAGAATATGTCGCATCCCCGTCGAAGTGAGATTGCACAACGGGTCCGAGTCGGAAACGGCGTTGATAACGGTGGAATGCATTGATCGAGTTGGCGATGATCCGCAACCTGCCAGTAGTCCCAACGGACGTGACCTTATTTGGACGGGTCCTTACCGGTCGTCAGTTTCGGTGGAGCCCGGAGATGAGGCGACCATCCACCTGACCGCCGTTTGCACGGACGCGTCGGTGGTTGACCTGAAATCCGGTTTGCGCATCGTCGTCCACCGGCCGCTGTCGCACGGGAAACCATACGAAGTGGCTCTTCAATCCCATTTTATCACCATTCATTCCTTGCATCCCATGGGTACCGTAGTCGGGGTGAAGTAAACCTTTTTTCCGTTTTGAAACAACTCATCAAGATTCTCTAATTTAAATGACTTCTCTAAGGCGATGAATATATGGTGAGTTTTTCTCGCAAAGCGATTTTCGAATGTACCCTTCCGAATTTACCGCTTGTTGAGACAGAAAGTTTTAAAAATTTGTAGCTCCATATAGTGACAATTCTGACGGTATATAAGGCTCTTACAGGAAGAGGAGTGCAAATTCATCACACATGCAACGTCGTTGTAATACGCGCGGACAAATTACATAGTTCATGTTTTCGAAGTTGTCTTGCCTGTCGAAAGTTGTTATTTCGTTGTCGCTACAGTAATTGGTACCTTTTCCTGCAGCCGGCACGTTCAGAGGGTTTCCGCGATTAGTCCGCATATAGAACGGGATGTTCGCTTTCGATTTGCGGAAAGCGATAAATATTGCAATGTCGCTCAAAATAGAAATGTGGAAGTAGACTTTTAATCTATTTCAGCAGTACATGCGCGACTGAACCCTCGAAAACAGAGTCGCTTTAAATGGCGCCCAAGTAACATAGTACCGTAGATTTAAACCTGAGCATTACAGTCAGACGCAATGTTTGTCATTTTGGTTTGCAGACCTGTGCATATGATTCTATCGTGGCACCATTCCGTTCCCACTTTTTTAAAATTGCTACTCAGAGGCGAGGAATGCGTGCAAGTAATATTTCTACTTTCCTATGTTTTTTGCCGTTCGCGCTTGATTGGCGAAGCGTTCGTCGCCCTTTCGACTAGGCCATTAGTCATTCCGGAATCAGCATGCCCTTTCCTCCAGCGCCGGCCCAGAACTTACGGCTCCGCATCGTAAATTTTCAGGCGCCTGACAGCAGGTTTCCACCTTTCTCGTTAAAAACGTTTTCGTTTGGACGTTGTTTTCGCGAGTTCGATGCCTGTCGGCAATGCTATTTAGCGGTGAATCGCGCTTACCGTGTATACGACAGCCATTGTCGGGACACCCGTTTTGTTAGCATGGAATTATTTCCGGGCGATTTGATTGCGTACGATTCAATGTTGGACTAACGCATACTCGCGGAAAATTAGCATAGCAGCTTTCCTTAGGTTCGATCAACTTGCTTTCTCTGTTCGTATGTGAAATTGCGCAGGTTCCGTTCCGTAAGGCGCTGTTCGGTCTTTCCTTCAATCGTTCGCGCGTCGCGCCGTTATATTTGCCTTTTACCGAAAACCTTTGACTAGGCGCTGCTTACCAAGTTGTTTTAAATCAACGCATCGTTTCACGCTGTGAAACCAAACTGCCAACCGCGATGGTGCCGGCAGGTCCGTTCGCAAAATGCACCGTATGCTTGATATCTTGCGCATCACATTTGAACACAACCACCTCAACTACGGTCCTCGGCGGAGATTGAACCTGACTGGCTATGCTTTCTTTTCTTCTTACGTTACTTTGCACTGCTACGCACATCAGTGTTGTATCTCTAAATACGGGGAAAATTTTTGTGAAATCCTATTTTCAATTGCGGGGGGAATTTTTAAAATGTTCGCCCTTGGTGCCGCTATTTCATCAGGAATGAAATTCCCAACTTCTTCTTACCGTACGTTTATCCTCGCTGGAATTTTACTCGTTGCATGTGTGCTTGGCAGTCGTTTGCCAAAGTCGGGCAGTTTTAAAACAGGTTTGCAATGCTAATAAGGCGAGCCGATTGGGCTACCGTTGTTGCCTGGGTATATGGCAGCGTATGGCGCTCTGATGCAGTCCAAGTGGCTGATCAATGCGTCTTTGTTAAGCAGCAGTATTAACGCATGCAAATTCGTGTTGCGCAATTTTAATTTTCGCGTGTGCTTTCGTCGATCTTGAGCAGTCCTTCTTTGCACATACGATAGGAAAGGAATAGCGAAAGGTCTCTCGTCGTCAAGTTTTCCTTTAGCAGTTTGACATCGCAAGATATTTTAAGCGAGCGTTTATACGCATCTCCCAGCTAGACGTTTGGGTATTTTTGCGAGATTCGAATTATTTAGAGACACGGTAATTTGTAGACGCTTGTTGCAATTCGCATTTTATTAATGGACGTTTATTAATAGGTCCTTAAATGACATTTTGCTATATTTTTCCTCGGGTTTGGACATTTAGGGGTCTTTGTAAAGTTGTAACCATTTTGTTTGCATATGTGATAGAACTGGCTTAGTTGGCTCCGGATACGCAAACGGATCGCCATTTGACGTAGGCCGGTCGTCTCAAGTTGCAGTTTCGTTGACCGCCTTCGGCCGAAGTGAACCACTGTTGGTTTACATTTATATTAATATTTATGAATTTTTATGTTCAAATTTTGCGAAGGTAGAGTTTCAGTAAAGCACGTAACCATTAGAGCTTTTGACTTTGCTACGAGCCGACTTGACTCGGTAAACCGCCCAGTCAGGCGGAATGGTCGTTTGGCATTACTAGTAAATTGCTTGGGCGATGCCCAAACAACATTCCTTGTATAAGCGGTCAAAACAGGAACGCTCACAAAAGCGGCTGTTGTCGAGCGTGAAATTGCGGACGATAATTTTTTTAACCAGTCGAAACGATTGTCCTTCAACGATGCGATTAGACTCTGTTGATTTTGCTATTGTTACTGCTGCTACGTACTATATCCTGTGATTGACTGATTTGCAAATGCAAATGAGACGACCAGCACTGGTTGTTTACCAGCACCGAATGTCACTCTTTGACTTGTCCATGCTGGTCGTCTGCCGTTATCGTTCGTGGGCGATCTCTTTGGGTGACCATCGGGCACCGAATAGTTACCCAAAAATGATGCTCCTTCGTCAACCGTTTACGTTCGTCATGTTAAACTCCATTTGCTGTATACAGCGAAGAATGTCTACAGCTAAAAGTTTACTGTAATTTCTATTAGCATATATTGAAGTATTCCATTTCAATACTTCCCGTTGGTATGGCTTTTATGCACCTTCCAAGTGGTCATCTTAGTATTGGTGTCACTGTAATTTATAGCCCAGATGCATCCTTCTTGCCCGTAGCGAACAGGTTTGGCGTGGTCGAACTTACCGATTCGTTCGGTTGTCGTGGTTAAACTTTTGTGGCCGAACAACATCCTAACACATCGGTCAGCGGTAGTCCATTTTCGCGCTTTTGGTCCTCTCCATTGATTATTCGCTGTTTACTATTTTGCTTGTCCATTCAGAACGGAAGATGACCAAAGTGAATGACGATCGAGATGAGGCGTTGGAATTTCGATGCGTCGTCGAACGACCGACGAATGCTGGCTCCGCGGATCCTCAGTCGCTGGCGAAAACGACCGGCATTGTGCAAACGCTCAGAAACGAATTGAAGACGTCGTGGAACAGTCTGAAATACAGTATGTTGTGCAAACTTTTGCATGCAACGCAAAATGGCCTACTGTCAAGCTGACCCTTGGAAGTTGGCCATAAAAGGTAGGAAAATCCCTGCGTACGTTCGCCCAAGCGAAACCCGTTATTCCAAAACGACAATTCGCAAATGTTCAGTGAAAGCGCACATAGTGAGTATGCTGTTGCTAATGAGGGACCAATGTCGCGTAGGAAACAGGTTTTGCATGGAGCGAAGTGCGCCCCTGTTTTTGCGTAAGTTGTTTACAGCGGTCCGAAGTGGCGACCGAAACTACCTTGTTGGTCCCTAATGTGCACACATTGTGAACGGCTATTTTGAGGTCGACGTTTTGCCCATTCTCCTTAGAAGGCGATGCGCCCTGAGCAAAGATCAGTCGTTGCAAACGACGTAATCGAAGCTCCGCTGCATGGTGTCCAAAGAGCGTTGCCGCCCATTTAATGTGGCGTGACGCGAACGTCCTAAGGGTTTGTTGCTCTCGCGCGGTTTCACCGTCCTTTCATTGTCAGTTCTGCTGGCAATGTACGGAGGGTCGAACTCGTACTGCCTATTCGAGCATTGATTAAAATTTATCAATGAAATCAAGAATGCAGCTCCTGCGGATATTACCATTCATGGAATGATGCGACTTAATCTCCCGCTGGGTTTATGAAGTTTATTGATTACAGCATTCGGGATAAACTTATTCCTTCGTCACCCTGTACGTGCGCCAGGCGCTTATGCTATTCCTACCTGTGTCACCCTAAAGGTCGACAATGAACCACTTGCTACTGCATATGCCGGTGACCGAATACGTTCATTCCGACGTAATCGAAATCATTGTCAATGGCCAATGAGTAGGACCATAGTGAACCGTAATTGAGAACCCAGTGTACAAGGGAATTATGGGCATTTGCATATCAGGGATGTCTCGAACGTTAGCGGATTTCAAATTTCCCTTCCTTGCGAGCAGGCGCACCAGGACGTGTGTAGCTGTTATCATTGAAAAGCGTATATGTGACGAAGTGCAGTGACTAGCAGAAAATAAATTTGTGAATGGTGCGAATTTGTAGTAATGTTGCGCTTGTAACAGGTGCCGTAAGGTTATTGCTGTTTTTTCACGGAAAACCCGTTGGTATGACGGATCTTTTATTGATGTTCAAACGAAAATGACGTGAAACCACATGCGATATGCGAAGCTTTCGACTCAAGCGTTGATCCAAAATCTTCGCTTATCGCATACGTGGTTTCGCACCCTTCTCGTTTGAACATCAATAAAGGAGTCGTGACATACCGACGGGTTTTTCCTGAAAAAGCAACGAGTTACGAATGTGCAATTTTGGAGACACTATGCTTCTTAACAGTAAAGAGACTGCTGCTGTACGATTCTTGTAGCTGTGTTTGAGGTTCACCGTTTTGAAAGGTTTAACGTAATAAGCACGACGTTTGCACATTGCACCCTTAGCGCTGTTGGGTCTTTCGTGGCTTAAGAGTCAATAATAATAATAATAATAATAATAATAATAATAATAATAATAATAATAATAATAATAATAATAATAATAATAATAATAACCTTAATAATAATAATAATAATAATAATGACTTCCTTCCCCATTGTCCGTGCCTAGTATATAACCCGACTACGGAATAAACACCTCCTCTTGCTCGCTGAAGACGGAACTCGAGCGTTCCGAAATATTCGAGGAAAAGTGTACGTTGTTTTCTGAACGCGTTTCTCTCATAACTACTCTCATCCATCCGGTGGTAGGGAGAAAGTGTCAGATTACTTATAGATCTGCTCACGTACAGCAACCAACGGGACAAAATCCGTGAAAAGACCTCAATAATAATAATAATAATAATAATAATAATAATAATAATAATAATAATAATAATAATAATAATAATATTTTTATGCGAATCCAATGCTCAAACACGGTAAACAACCCGTTCGATAAAGCGTTTATTTCCAAAAAACGCTATACGCAAAGCTTTCGGGTACAACACACGTACCCGTCATCAGTGCATGAATCGAAAACTCGTCGACTGCCCAACCAGCCAGCGGTTCAGCAAGCTCATCCGCTAGACCGTCCGGGCTGGCGACATCAGCTATCAGGTACTACTCCTGTACCCGTCAAGCGTCCGTCGCCCGCCCAGTCAGTCCTGCAGAGAGCGAGCATCCCCACCGACTGAACCGCTGGCTGGTTGGGCAGTCGACGAGTTTTCGATTCATGCACTGATGACGGGTACGTGTGTTGTACCCGAAAGCTCTGCGTATAGCGTTTTTTGGAAATAAACGCTTTATCGAACGGGTTGTTTACCGTGTTTGAGCATTGGATTCGCATAAAAATGCATTTACCCCGTTGGTTTATGAATAATCATATACAGGGGGTCCTCGGTTAACGTCGTTTCACTTAGCGTCGTTTTCGCTATAACGTCGCTCGTGAACGGGCGGAAAAGTACAGTACACACAAAGATTGACAGGTTCGCTCATTTGGCTAGTGTAACTCTGACCAGCAGTAACGGTTACCTGTCAGTTTGAAATGAATAGGATCGTTATAATGGACGATGCGACTGCCCAGCACCCACCAGGGTATGATGGATGATGCGCCTGGTCAGCGCCTACTCAGTGAGGCCCTCTGGCAAAGTCTGACGAGGGAGGCACGGAAGTTGCTGACAGACGGCCTCCTTTTCCGGTTAAGTGTTCACTATAACTTGGACGCGCCCATACCCCTGCGTGGTCACTACGCGTCCCATTCGCTATCGCGTATACAAACCGCTTATCATTCGCGTCGGCGATCGTTCGACGCTCGTCTGAACACAGCAGCAGACACTGGATAGGTTTTTGCAGCACAGATAAGTATGAAGGTGGGCTATATAGGTAGCCTGTAATATCAGTACTACTTCAGCTACTCGTAAATACTGAAAATAGAGGCGAATAAAACGTATTTTTATTTTCCTAGTATCTTATGGTAACTTATAGCTGGCGAGAGCATGGTGGAATAGCTCCGGAAGTCTCAGTTATCTTGACGCCGATATCACGGGCTGTGAACGCATCCCCCGCAGCCCCTATCAAAATAATAATAAAGTCAATTTCATTTAACGTCGTTTTCGCTTAACGTCACTTCTCCAGGAACGCATCCTGACGTTAAACGAGGACCCCCTGTATATATATATATATATATATATATATATATATATATATATATATATATATATACTAAGAATGATACGGTATCCTTGTTCAGTGAGCTTTAATTGGCGAAGCTTTCGGAACTAACGTGTTCCGTCGTCAGCGCAAATCGCAACTTCTCGATTTGCGCTGACGACGGAACACGTTAGTTCCGAAAGCTTCGCCAATTAAAGCTCACTGAACAAGGATACCGTATCATTCTTAGTTATGAAACGCCTTGTTACTAATATCTCTTGCTTCAATATATATATATATATATATATATATATATATATATATATATATATAT
The DNA here is from genome assembly GCA_000612645.2 of Trichuris muris. Classification (NCBI taxonomy): domain Eukaryota; kingdom Metazoa; phylum Nematoda; class Enoplea; order Trichinellida; family Trichuridae; genus Trichuris; species Trichuris muris. The sequence goes on from CBXJ02000282.1 coordinate 7,776,896, forward strand.
ATATATATACAGTAGGCCCTCCGTATACGCGGTAATTGGTTCCGGGACATACGGCGTATAATCAAATTCCGCGTATAATCAAGTCCGTTGTACAGAAGGTGCTAGAATACGTAGGCAATGCCCATACTCCTTCCTGCAGACTTCAAGCAGACTCTGTTCGTTCCAGTTCCAATGCCCAGCGCTATTTAAATGCTAAGCGAGTAGCTGTTACGTAGTGCAGCGAATTAAAAAACAGCAAAGTTACTATGATACTGGGCCAATTCGAATGTGTAGTACTTTTATCGTTATCGTAGCAGCTTTACGGAGTTTTCAGCCCGTTTTTCCTGAACTTACTTTATTGGATTCTCGCTGAAGCGAAGTCGTTCGATTCGTTCACGCACTCGCACCGTGAGTGGTGAGTACACTAAGCTTGCCATCAGAACGGACACGAAGCCTGCCCGATCAAGGATGACCGAATGGTTACCCCGCCCTGACAGTCGAGTAGAGGAGTCTTCCCAGGAAAGTAGAGGAGTCTTCCCTGCTTTTTGATCAGATTTACTGGGTCTTATTGCGGGTTACCCCGGGTTCTACAGTAATCCAACAATGCTAAGCAAATGAATGCAGGTATCTTCACAAAGCAAAACAACAGCAGATGACGTAGTCGTTTTGTTTGTTTACGCGTTGTTGCTGACACTGAACTTCGGGAAATAAGCATGTTCCTATGTTCCGACCGCCCCAATATACGTAGAAAAGCTTAAGCGAGGCAACACTGTTCTGTTTTTGTCTCAACCTTGTCAGACATGGTTCACTGTTAACTGCTAACGCTAACCTAAGCGTAAATTTATGCTCTTTAAGTGGGGAGGTCTGAGATTCTTAAGCAGCAATGGAAGGGAAGAGTTCGGCGTTTCCTTATGTGGAACTTGTAGATAATTTAGATGCATTCGCTTACATGGCACAGCATACCTGATGAGCATCATTTGGCTCTGTTCGGTTGACCATAGCTATTTTGCCGTGGCCATCGTATGCTCCTGGAAGGCAAACGTACACCGAAACGGTTGTAGTTGCCATCTGGATGCGCACGCACTGATATTGCCTGTTTCTGTCTCCGCTACTGTTTCATCACACGTTCATTCCGTTGGTAAGTGCGCATATTTAACAACAATGAATGATTTTATTTGCGATGGTTAATATACGGCGAAAGAAAAACACACATACAACAGCAACTGTACAACGACCAAAATACAATAACTGTACAAGGATCACTGTGGCGGCCAGCAGGCTGCAATGTCATTGACAATGCAATCGAATGGGTCTTGACGGGGGCGTAGCCTGCGGCGCCACATGAACTCGCACAAGTACAGGTGCAGAAAGCACCGATGCGTGCCGCACCGGAGCTTGTTTGACCGCTACACTTGTGCCCAGAGGGATTCCGCGATCTGCGTGTGCACCCCTAAATTAAACCAGATATCTCAGGCCTATGGGAGGTCAGTGCTGGGCTCTTTCAAAGAAAACGTCTTGTCACTGATGGGACAGTGGTTGTCTTGCTTCACGCGTAATGTTAGAGAAAATATCTTGCACATGCTGGGAGAGCGTTGGTGTCCTTCGTGCACCTATGATCGGTAGGTGGTCGTAAACGCGGTGGGCTAAAGGAAACGTCTCTAATGATTGACGGGACCTTGTTCGGTCACCATTGCGCGGGAAGTTAGACAAAAGAACTTTTGACTGAAGTGACGGCTGTGCCGTCCTTTGTGCGCATGCGATCCGGAAGCATTCTGACGGCGGAGCAACGTTTGATTCTGATTCGAGAAAAACTTTCGTTCCCGACCCAGGACTGTGCTTTCACATAAACTTTCGCTTGATATATCAGGCGAAAGTTTTTATGACGGTCGCCTGCGTGATAGGACATTTGAGTATGGAATCGCGCAGGAGAAAGTTTTTCACAGGCAAACGTCACAAAAACTTTCTCTTGTGCGATTCCATACTCAAATGTCCTATCTCGCAGGCGACCGTCATAAAAACTTTCGCCTGATGTATCAAGCCAAAGTTTTTGTGAAAGCACAGTCCTGGGTCGGGAACGAAAGTTTTTCTCGAATGGATGCTCCGCCGTCAGAATGCTTCCTGATCGCATGCGCACAAAGGACGGCACAGCCGTCATTTCAGTCACAAGTTCTTTTGTCTAACTTCCTGCGCAACGGTGACCGAACAAGGTCCCGTCAATCATAAGAGACGTTTCCTTTAGCCCACCGCGTTTACGACCACCTACCGATCATAGGTGCACGAAGGACACCAACGCTCTCCCAGCATGTGCAAGATATTTTCTCTAACATTACGCGTGAAGCAAGACAACCACTGTCCCATCAGTGACAAGACGTTTTCTTTGAAAGAGCCCAGCACTGACCTCCCATAGGCCTGAGATATCTGGTTTAATTTAGGGGTGCACACGCAGATCGCGGAATCCCTCTGGGCACAAGTGTAGCGGTCAAACAAGCTCCGGTGCGGCACGCATCGGTGCTTTCTGCACCTGTACTTGTGCGAGTTCATGTGGCGCCGCAGGCTACGCCCCCGTCAAGACCCATTCGATTGCATTGTCAATGACATTGCAGCCTGCTGGCCGCCACAGTGATCCTTGTACAGTTATTGTATTTTGGTCGTTGTACAGTTGCTGTTGTATGTGTGTTTTTCTTTCGCCGTATATTAACCATCGCAAATAAAATCATTCATTGTTGTTAAATATGCGCACTTACCAACGGAATGAACGTGTGATGAAACAGTAGCGGAGACAGAAACAGGCAATATCAGTGCGTGCGCATCCACATGGCAACTACAACCGTTTCGGTGTACGTTTGCCTTCCAGGAGCATACGATGGCCACGGCAAAGTAGCTATGGTCAACCGAACAGAGCCAAATGATGCTCATCAGGTATCATGTGCCATGTAAGCGAATGCATTTAAATTATCTACAAGTTCCACATAAGGAAATGCCGCACCCTTCCCTTCCATTGCTGCTTAAGAATCTCAGACCTCCCCACTTAAGGAGCATAAAATTTACGCTTAGGTTAGCGTCAGCAGTTGACAGTGAACCATGCCTGACAAGGTTGAGACAAAAACAGAACAGTGTTGCCTCGTTTAAGCTTTTCTACGTATATTGGGGCCGTCGGAACATGGGAACATGCTTATTTCCCGAAGTTCAGTGTCAGCAACAACCCGTAAACAAAGACAACGACTACGCCATCTGCTGTTGTTTTGCTTTGTGAAGATACCTGCATTCATTTGCTTACGACTGTTGGATTACTTCTAGAACCCGGGTAACCCGCAATAAGACCCGATTTACTTATATTGAACAATACGAGCAGTTCGAACACCGCTGTTTGGATGCTGTTAGATTCAACCTTCGTCAAGAAAACTAAATGACCACGGAGCACCATGCCTTAGCAGCACGTCTGCTTAGAGTGTGCAATATGAGAAGGGCGAGCTATTTTGTCTGCTCAGTTAATTAAAATCTCGTCTTGTCCATTCCCTAGTAAGAAACCTTCGTGATTAATTCCTTTGCAGGCAAAATCGCTTCAGGCAAACCCAGCAAAAATTTATCAAGAAACAACGCAAGCTGCACAAATAGAAAAGTGCATGCCAAGTTGCGCGACAGCACTATAGCCTTTCATAAACATTGTATATTATACAACAACTTGGAAAGTAGCTATACTTGACAGTGATTCGTCAGTCACAGCTCATAAATGACGTCATTACCTTCTCAGTCAAACCGCGTTGACTCAAATCCGCGTATAAAAAATCCGCGTATACGGAGGGCCTACTGTATATGTATATATTATATATATATATATATATATATATATATATATATATATATATATATATATATATATATATATATATATATATATATATATATATATATATATAACAGCCCAAATCGGCGATCCGGCGGACGACCCCAAACCCGCGATCCAGCCAAGATCATGGATGAAGCAATAAAGGCTTCCGCGGTTGTGGAGTTTGGCTCCACATGCCCACTCGAGCTTCAACCGCGCATTGTGTGCCGTGAAGAGCGTTTCCACATGCGGCGGATGAAAGAAGTCTTCTGTATAAGACATAATGCGTCGGTGAATCGCGATAGGGGTACACAGGTGAGCGAGGTTTGGAATGCTATTGTCAATTAAAGCAGGTGTTGCATCTTACCGCGCTGACCTATCCCTTTCCCCGACCCTTTGTCTCGCGATCTCTATTTAACCTGACCACAGATTAAACACTTTCTCTTGCTCGCTGAGGACGGAAGTCGAGCGTTCCGAAATATGCGAGAATGAAAACCGTACGTTGTTCTCAGACCGTGTCTTCTAATAACTACTCTCATCCATTCGTTGGTAGGGAGACAGTGTCAGTTTACCTATAGATCCATCCATGTACAAAGCAACGGGAAAAATCCGTGAAAACGCAAAATCATGAAGATCCTTGCTCCCATTAAAAGACACCCTGTCTTCCGATATATATATATATATATATATATATATATATATATATATACACTAGAACTTCGATTATCCGGACTAATTGATGCAGGGGGTAGTCCGGATACGGGAAAGTCCGGATAATCGAAAGTTTGTTTACTTTACTGCTTTTCCTTCGCCTGTGCGCATTTCATGTATCATTTATTCAAGTCAAGGATGCGCATGCTTCGTACGTGCACCGCCTGAACGGTACGAATACACTAAAAAGTCAAGCATTCGTGAAAAATTTAGTTATCGGCGTTTGCTTGAAAACTGTTCTGCGCTTCGTAGCTGCAAGATCACGGATACTCTTTAAGCACAGAAGGCGCTGCGGATCACTTTCGGCTTGGGTTTCAAACCATCTTAGGCCCTCTTCTAGATGATGAAATGCCTCACTGTTTGAAGGAAGTCCCCGTTCGTGCTTCAAGTCTACCAATTCGTCCATTTCGTTTCCATCTTCTTCTGCTTCGTCCGTATCAGCCGCTTGGTTCGAAACGAATTCGATAATTTCTTCCACATTCATCATTTGTTGGTCTTGATCCTCAGAATCGCATGCCATCCATCTGTCAATAAACCTTTATTAATAAAAAAATAAAGGCAATAACTGCTACCTTTCAACGTCAGGCTTATCGCATTCATCACATACGGAAGTCATTGCCAAGGAATGAATAATCTCTTCCATCACCTGGTCTGCTTCATTAGCGTCCAGGCCGACAGAGGGCCTACGCTCAACAAGAATTCTATTCCAAGAATTTCTTAACGTACTCTGCGTTAGAGAACTCCAGCTTTAGCGCTGCCATGTAACAGCAATCCCGCAAGTTCATCTTCTTGTAAAAGTTCATCACAGTCTGCACCGTGTTATCCTCTGTCAACAAAAGTTGCCGAAGAAGTTGTTTCCTGTAGTGTCGCTTCCAAGTTCCAATTACTCCTTGATCCATTGGCTGAATTAGTGCCGTAACGTTTGGTGGAAGAAATTTCACCGTCACATGTTCGTCAACCATGTTCAAATACTCTGCTGAAGGATGAGCAGGCGCGTTGTCTATGAGCAGCAGCACCTTTCCAGTTTTACCAATCAAGGCTTGATACTTTTTTACCTGAAAATGTTATTTCTGATAATGTGCTTCCCGTTTTCCTTAACAGCATTACCTCAGTAATAAAGATTTTTATGAACCAATCTTTGAAAAGTTGAACATTCATCCATGCCTTTCTTTGATATCCGTATTCGACTGGTGGCTTCTTCATGTTCTTGAAACTTCTTGGATTTTTTGCTCTCCCAATTAAGTACAGCGGTATACGGTTGGTACCTGAAGCATTCGAGCATACCATCACAGTTACTCGTTCTTTCCTTCTCTTTGGGCCTGACGCGCGTTCTTCACCTGCTGGGAAGTGCCTTCCAGTTAAGGCCAGTTTCATCTGCGTTATAGACGAAATCCTCGTCATAGTCTCCTTCTTTCAAAAACGCTGCTAATTCTTCCTTGAAGTTATTAGCAGAAGGCTCGTCTGCATACAACTGTTCGCCCTGAAGTTCGTGCGCTCGAATGCCGTGGCGCTTTTTGAACTTGTGGAGCCAGCCCTGGCTAGCCATAAAGCTACGGTCAGCATTTAGCGCAGCAGCAAACCAGAGCGCTTTTTCGCACAACAGGGGACCAGAAACAGGATTCCCAGCTGAGCGATTTTGCACGAACCAGACGTAAAGCGCTTGTTCGACTTCTTCCAGCTTCGACGGTTTCATAACCTTACGCGTGGAGGTGCCAACCTCTTCGTTCACCTTTCTTGAATAGGCCCGAATTATTTCTCCTTTCTTTTTAATGTCATAGATAGTAGCCTTGCCGATGCCGTACTTGTCACATAATGAACGGTACGTTTTTCTCCTCTATCCAGCGCTTCCACTATCTCTGATTTCTCTTTTAACGTGAGCACAACTCGCTTCCTTTTGGACGACATTGTGGAAGAAGGAAGGTAGAATAACCCAACACTGAGCAACCCAAGAGGATTAAACGGACAATCACAAAGGAATAAAAGAACACTATTAAAACAAAGCAAAATGAAGCAGTGGCCCGACTACTTCACCCGCGTTTCCGAATGAATGCAAAAGTCCTGAGGGAAATTAACACTCGTCACGCCGCAGTTCACTTACCATCACACTAACGATGTTCACGTACAAAGAGTTAATGACATGCAATTTGCTTGCATGCCAGGTAATCTTATGCTACTAGAACATTTTGCTTCTGTAAGGGTTAACCGACTTTCAAAGAACGACAACAGCCAGAAAGTGGCATGTTAGAAAGAGAAAAAAGTCACTTCAAACCGTGACGGCTTACAACTTGGACACCATTTATTCATTCTGTAAGTCTATTGTTCTCCTCGGCGAGTCCGGATAATCGAAAGTCCGGATAATCGAGGTTCTAGTATATATATATATATATATATATATATATATACAGTAAAACATCTGAAGTTGACTTTCTCTGTAAGCTGTTCGTTGGCTACTTGGACTGTGACATACAATGTTACATTTATTTCTATAAGTTGACCAGTTGACCGGATGTTTACTCTATGCGTAGAAAGCCACAAGACGCGACGAAAAATTAAGCACATCCTGTTCGTAGTGATACAAGATTTGTATAGGCTCCAAAAGAAGAGGATATCAGACATATGATAATGCAGTTGAAGTCGTTTGCTGTGAGGAAAATAGCCCAGGCATGCCGATGCGTAGCCAGCATTGAGAGCGCATTCTCCCCTTACGTTTGCAATAAGAAAACAGAACAGAATTGACATTTTTTCAGAAAGAATGATTAAACCACGAAAAATGGTAACTGTATTGATTCTTTGTGTTATTGGGTATTATTTTACCGTTTCGATTACGTATTAATAGATTTCGTATGGAGTCAACTGTGTTACGGAATTGGAATATTATGAAAATAAATTCCGTTAAACAAAGAGAAACCTAATATATTATTTCGTATTTATAATGTAAAATTTTAGACCTCACAACCGGCAGTGCTACTTTTCCTTCTTAGGGTGAGCGCTAGAACCTTTCTAGGCTTGAGAGAAACTATTCCGGCTAATCCGTTGCATTGATACTTATTTACAACTTACCGTTTGTTATACACGTATAGGAGTAGCTTAATCTACATTCAGACGTGTTCGCCAAGAAGCGTCCCTCCTTCAACGTCCATTCGCCCATTTGGCTGTTGGGACGGCAGTATTGCAGGAAAGGTCTGTCCACGTTGAAAGCATCCTTCGAAAGACTCGTAGTTCTCGTTGCAATTGTAGACAAGCTGGAGACGAGACGTGAACAGTACGACGAGGGGGCGTTCTCCGGCAATGCGGACGATTTCCTTGTCGACTTTTCCAATCTTGTATGGCTATCGTACAGGTTGCGTCGCAAAAGGCCTCTTCGTTTTGCGTTACCGTTGATGTTCAGGTTCGGTTTCGAATGCATTGCCGGTAGCCGTATGACCTCCGACTGCGGTTGGGGTTGCACTTTGCGTAGCGGACAGATGTTGCTTGCCGAAACGCTAATTAGACATCACCTGAACGGAACCGGTAGGCTCCTTCGGCCAATCTATTATTCATTCATTGGCCAACGTTGCAGATTGGCGCCGTTCGGTCAACAGCCAAAATTCCGAGCAGCAACAGGCACTGTATCGTAGTATTGTAGCTGAATTTGTCGACTGTCCGGAGGCAGCCTTTTCCATACATAAGATGGTTGAATTAAGCGTTCGTCTGTTCGACAGAAAGCCGGGAAGTCGCCACGGTCCGGCCAGCACGTCCTTACTACTCCGAGCGGCCGTCCAAGAATCCAACGTCCCTTCATTGACCGACACGTTGGCCGTTCACGTCGTCCGAGATGGTGTTCTGCTCATTGATGAATTGGAAGTACAGGGTTACGGTATGGATGGAAAGCGAAGTTGCTCAACGGAGAAATTTCGAAGCACTAAAAAGATACCTTCCATCGACCACTTGATCGTCGGTAAAGATAACCGTTCACTCGAAACGCCCATTGAGCGTAGCAAATCGGAAATGAATCTCAGATCGGACGACGCGTTCAGTTTGTCGTTCGTCTTTGACGAAAGTCGCAGTTGGATAAAGTCAGTGCTCGTACTTGTCCCATTGCACCTCGGCGGCGAGCGCTTCAACAGTGTGTACGTTGATCACTTAAAAAAAATTTTATCAATGAAGTTTTGCGTCGGCATCATCGGCGGTCGTGCCAGCCGGGCAATGTACTATGTTGGATGGCACAGGGACCACCTGATCTGCTTGGACCCTCACTACAGCCAGAAGGCGCTTCGAAAACATGCTACTTCATTTTCAGTAAGCGATACGCTCCCTTTACGCGCAACCATTAGCTACGCGAAGGAAAAGCTTACAAATTCAAATCAGTTAGCCATGCTTAGTCTTTCAACCAAATTATGCAGTTTCGAAATATTTAAATGAGGGCGAACCGCCGCCCTTTATCGCTCAACGGGCACTTATCGATCTAACCTCACCTTTAAAGAGCTACCATTGCAAATGGCCTAAAAAATTGCTCTTCGCCAAAATGGACCCCAATTGCGCCATTGGATTCTACATTCGAAGTCGCCACGAGCTGCAGCAATTCCTGGCCGAAGCGTCGGAAGTACAACTGTTTACTCCTTGTTTTCCATTTAGTTAACAGTCATTTTCACAGGTGTCAGCCTACGGTTGTTTGTGGCCAAAGTATCCGCTATTCACCATCCTGTCATCAGCGGACGAAAAGCGAAAGTTGCAGAGGTCTCCATTTCGAAGCGCCACCGTTCTGGCCAAGTCAGGATCCTCGCTCTCCATAACGCAAGCGCATGGCAGCCGAGAGTACGTCTTTGTTTAGAACTAAACAACCTTGAACAGCAAACTGTTAATCGCATGTGAATAAAATATTACTTATAAGGTAAGACCATTGAAGCTGCGCGGCTCCCACAATTGGCTTGGAAATCGGCACTGGTCTAAGGCCGTGGTTTGCGCGCATTCAACATTTCGACGCCTCCATTCACCTTTAAAAGCAATTTCTTGAAATAAATCTCTTGTCCGTATTGGAGACGATTAAAGTTGAAAAATGTGGCAGTTGAACCAATCCAACCTTGCAAATGAATGCACTGTGCGCGTGAAACGCACTACATACTCCTAAATTTGCTTATGGCCAAACAACGTGAGCTAATTAGCGTAGGGCTCCGCTACGCAGCGGTAAAGGATTTAGAAAGCAAGAACAGCTACATCAATCTGGAAGATAAAACTGAATAAGCGATCCGTAATCTTACCTACACTTGGAACATCTGCATCGGTATCTTCAAGCCGACGACCGAGGACACAAGCGAAAGCCAACTGAGCAGGCAGTTCCTAGCAAAGCCGCTTATGCACAAAGCATGACTTGCGTAGGCATACTTTTTCTCCGAGACTGAAGGTCGAAGCAGGGAAAGAACACCTTCAGTTTTGCATGGATGTAAGCAGTACCACGGATTGCGAAAGATTGGATGCTCCTACAAGGCAAAAATCTATGCATACAGACGAGAGTGATCGCATTAGTCGTCAATTTGATTTCCAAATAGGGCACACGAATTACTAAGCAGCTAATCAAAGTACTGACATTGGAGAGATAAACCTGAAACAATTACGAGCCACTCATCCATACGCGGAATCAGAAATCACGAATAGGATAACAAAACTCCTATGAATGAGATAATAAAACATGTGTTCTACTTGCTGAGTAATCATGGTCCACGGATCGGATTTGAGACGTACAGCTTCCGCTTGCGAAACCGTAGCCCACACTTCTTCCAGCAACAGCAATTTGCCGTCTAAATTGCCCATGGGTAAAACAACAGCGAACGTATTCAAATTCCGAAGGTAAAATCGCCCTATGCTATCCTTGTATGCGCAAAACATGGCAGACTGTCTTGACAAAGAAGAACCGCCAATTCGGGGTCACGCGATTTTGCGGTACATGCTAAAGCATCGTCCGCCATCCTACCAGAATGCCACACGTTGAACAGCAATACCGGAACATTGTAGACCTCGTCGTAGCAAACGTGAAACTCACGCCTGCCTTCGGCTCCTTCTTCCACACGGCGGACGATCGGCGCACTCGAATTCTATGGAGAAAATGCTTGAAAGTTGAGCCCAAAACTGGTCGCACTCTTTTTGCTAAAATGCAAATACCTTGCGCTCGTGAAGGGTCCATTCGAAGCCGGGAAACTTCGCTGACTTTGCCACCAGTTCCCTGCAGCCGACGGCAAACTCCTCCTCCGTCAACATGGCAGCGGCAGTCCCCAGCGCGCTCGGAAAGCCTAAATGCTGCGCCATCAGAAGGAATGCTTAATTCGAAGAGAGTTAGCCAAATTTACCTGGAATAAAACTGTCACGAATCGGAGAAGAGACTTTGAAATTAATACAGTAATACTATAACGATGTGCAGGTTTGATAGACTAAGAGTTTTCGGCTGCTGCGCAGTCGGCAGCGCAACGATCGTTCGAAGTAAAGCGCAATAATGCAATTTCAGACGGAGTAAAAGTCAAAAGACAGAGCAATGGAGTGCCAACTTAGGGGAGAAGTCACGAAGCCAGCTAGCACTTCTCCGGGGATATGGAGGAGACCGCTTGTTAGGAAAAATCGTAGACCAACAAGAGGTCAACCCAGATCGCGTCCCAATATTCAATACAGCTGTAATCTTAGACACACTGATTCGACATACGAAATTTCAAATAAAGTGAGCTCAGGTTAACGTACGGTAGATGAGCGATGAATAAGTTGTATGGGCGTGAGCGCATCGTTCTCTCACCACCAAGGTGAAGTGTTGTCTCGATGGTCGTCCAACAGCAACTGGTGCCTCTATAATTGCTGACCCACAATGCCGGATGCGACGACCACCATCGAGACGGTCACCGTCGTTAGACCTCTGAAGGTACGTATGACCGGTGGCCTCTTTTTATTCGGATTGCGTTATGGGATGTTTAGGTTATCAGCCTAATATGCGAATTGCTGGCTTTGCTGATGCTGCTACTGTCGCTGTCGACGTGCGCCTGGCTAAAAGCCGGCTCCTATTTTAAAACCGGCCTTTTCCGGGAATGCACCTTCGCTGATCCGGCCGGCAATTTGCTTCCGGTGGGCGCCCCGCCGTCGGGCATTTGTCAACCGTCCAGGATCATTTTGAAAGGTATACGCTTTTTGCTCGGACTGCATCCCGTTCGTTATGGATATTCGTCCATCATTCTTGCCGCGCTGCTCCTACGTTTTTCCTCTTCTCGCCAACCCGTCCATCTCTTCCTGGCGCTCATTGATTGCTGCAGCGCGTTTTGCAAAGCCAAGCGCACCTGGAACAGCTATTGGCAGCTGTCTTCCCTCTCTCCGCCCGCAAATCTGTTAATATGCACTCGCAGCGTTTTCGCATCCGGCTGTTTTGCTCCTCCGCTCATTCATGGCGCTTTGTCAATCGCTGGCTGCCTTATTCACTCGCCGGCATTGTGCCTCGTCTCTTATCTATGCCAATGGCCTCATTCCATTCACAAATTGTCCTCAATTGCGACAAGTCACCAAAACGCCATGCGGCTTGCGGTTAACGCAGTCAGTGGCTTCCGTAGGAGGCTGCGCTTGTCGCCCACCGTAGCGACCTCTTTCCACTTGCGTTCCGATTTGCAAAAGTTCGCATTTTCGCGCCCAAATGGTTGCTCATTCATCAACGCGCGTAAGCGTGGACATTCACGTTTTAAAGTATCCACTGCAAGCTGTGGTCGTTTCCTCTCTTTTCCCGGGCCCACTTAAAGCCGACGGCTAAAGACAAAAGGTGACTAACGCTCAACGTCTCGAATTGGCGGGAAAGTTGATTCAACAGTTGCGTGGTTGTACGTTGCTGATTCACGACTTTTGTCATGAACGGATTGGAAGTCGATTGTATACTGACGTGTCCGTTATGCCCTTTTGCAGCCTACTTTCAAATCACGGCGGCTTTGCTCGTTCTGGCAGCGGCGGGCGTACTCGCTGGCGTGTGCATGACAGCGGCAGGGCTGAGAACCGTCAACTATGGCCAACGTTACCTATTCTACCGAATAGCCATGTACTTGTCGCTAATAGCATGTAAGTGGCCGGATGTGTTGCCCATTGTCAATACATGTAAATCCATTTGAAATTTTTCAGTGCTTGCGGAAATAATCAGCCTGATTGTGTTTCCAGTTTGCTTTTATCTTGAATTGGAAAACTGGTCGGGCACCACGTGGGAGCTGGACTGGAGCGTAATCCGTTTCCGCCATTATTAGTCCTTTGCTCTCAACTAACTACTTGTTCCTAGTACGGTGTCGGTTGGGGCGGATCAATCTGCACATTCTTTGCCTGCCTCCTGCTTATTGCCGACAAGGAGCACGAGGAAGTCTACTACAAAGAGAAGACCGTTTACACAAACTCACACATGGTCGTTTGACCGTCAGCTTGTGCGCGTGATTCGGCTTTTCGCAACTTTACCCGGTTTCCAAGGAAAACGCTTATTCTGATTGTTGGTCGGCTGCGCAACGGTGCCCATTCATAGCGTCGCTTTGCTAGTGACGTCAGCCATCAACGCAGTAACGGTGACTGTTTTTGGCCCTCCCACGATGAGCAACAATCGTCGAACGAGAATTAAATGCGTACACTGTACAATAGCTTTCTTAGCCATTCAAGCCAAGCCTCGAACGACGCTTCCATATCCCGACGCGCGCCGTTGAGGAGCAGCAGTTCATACAGTAACCCAGATAAATTTACTGATGCGCAGGTTATTTAATTACAGTGTTTGTTAATGTCATTCCTCCTAAGAGGCGCCGTGCCCATCGGCCGGCGGTTGGGCGAGCAAAAACTGGCGGCCAAGGCGAGCAATTTGTCAACGGGTTGTGCGTCAACGATGTCGACAATAATTGTTTACTAAACGATACGCCGCAGCGAGATTGCAGCAGTCAGTGCATTGGGTAAATGTTTGGGCAAAGAATGAAGCACCCCGATTGCGCTTCAAAGCGCTTCGGCAGGCAAGTTAACCGACCAGGAAGGCGAAGGGCGTTCAGGAAACAAGGTGCAATCATTTTACCCGTTGCTAAGGAGGTGAAGGATTGCAAACCTCGCGTGGTCATTCTCCAGCTTCTATCAGCATCTCAGCAGTTACGGACGCCCATCAAATGGGTAAACGTCGTCAAGTCCAAATTGACCAACTTCCCTTCCTGGCATTGAAACGACAACTTCACGTTTACAACTTTGCCGGGGATGAATAACTTATTCAAATGAGTTCGGGCAAGTTGGGTTTTCGAAAATTGTGTCGTTATGCCCCGTCGAGGTGGCCGTCCGTTTCCCCAACGATGCAACAGTCGTTTGTTCTGCAAATGTTGACTCTGTGAAGCGTTATAAAAGAAACGGGCGACCAAGGGTCGCCTTGAGACGCATTTATCTTATCTATACTTGGTCGTTTCTTGTCACGGAGACAATTCCTACGATCTATACTTGGTCAACACTTGTTCGCCGCCAGGTATACGGGAGAAGCGGTTAGCTCTGCGCAAAAGGAGAGGGCGACGGCCAGCATCGCTTCGACCATTGATTCCTGGGCGACGAGCATGCTGAAAAGTTGAATCAAGTCTTTTAAGCTTTGGAAGTCCATTCAAATGATCCGTCGCACCTCGGCGGCCTTTTTTGCCCGGCAAACTTTGCATAAGACCGATTTGGTCACTTTGGTATTATGCGCTGTTTGCTGAGTAATAAAGGTTTCATCGCAACTCCATTGCGGCTCGGCCATTTTCAACCTCCTTGTCGTACTGTACGGTATGCTTGTTTGAACTTATTAACCTCCGTTGTTTCAATGGAGTGCGTTCGCAGAGCCGCGGCAGCTATGATCTGCTGACATACGCAGGGCTTTGCCGACTTTCGGAAGGTTGTACGCCTTTTCGTGACCACTGCGAAAGGGGACGAACCGAAATGCCTTCAAAGGAGGTATGAGTAAGAAAACGAAATGCAAAGTTTGCCGGTGAGTCAACCAGCTTTTGGCTAAACCTTTCTATAATTCTCTTTCTCATACAAACGGCCAAAGAATAGCAAAAGCATTCATGACATTGGCGTTGGCCTCTTTTTATTGATATATCTACTAAAGCATATGCTTTGATTGGGCGACAAAACTTCAGAGGGCCTACATCCGCTTCAGCGTGACCGCGAAACGGTAAGGACTTTTGCCTGGAGACTTTCGGGTTTGCCAAAGTGTTTTCCAGGCTCTGCTGGAGTTGTTCCTGTTGGCCGACTGAAAATGTTGCAAACTATTAAAAAAGGGCCATGATTTCGAAGCATTGCTTATTTCGGTAATGCCAGTTTGGGGACGTTGGATCTCTTGCCCTTCGTCTTACAAAAATGGTCGTCATTTCGGCATTGCCCTTCCGTTTTGATACCCCGAGCTGGCTTGGAATGGAATAGCCCGATGTCTGATGGGGAGCCTTCGCGTTTGATCGGTTCCAAAGTATTCCGAGCTCCTCCGTGGGTAAATGACGCAAAAGTGGTTCCCAGTGGCGCGCCCAAGGAGGGGTGCCACGAGAGGGCAAAGGGATTACCAAAGGCTGACAAGGACGAATGAGCTGAAGTGATGCTTCATTGTTTAGGAGTCGCTGGCATATTGTTACCTGGGTTGTGTTCTAAGTGATAGCTGTTCGCTGCAGGACGAGAAGGGACCAAGCATAGTGCTCGCGTCGACTGACCGGATTTCACAATCCACCTTCCGCCCTATCTTCCGACCATTACGCCAACTAGGTCACTCAACGTGGAATTACGATCCAAAATTATCTACTTCGAGGGTTTGTCAGCTTTTGCTTAACAAATTCATTCCCTATCGTCCAAGCGAGAACGGCTAGCAAGCGTAATTAATTGTACGGGTTGTTGGTTCCATTCAAGTGATCACCTTAATCTTTTCGTCATATCCAAAGAGAGAATTGTCAAATACGGGGTTGCTCCTACAAATTTGTTAACACGAAATTTGTAAATTTAATACACTTGAGTTTCTCGGCCTAATGGACTGGAATTCGTTGTTCAAATCCCACTGACCGGTTTGGCCAGCCGACTATGGCGACCATAGGAGCAACCGTGACGTCACGAGGAGTAACTAGCCTGTCCAAGAACGCCCATCACGTTTCCGCTCATGAAATGAAGCCGCTAACAAGGGGATAGCTCTCTTTCCCCCCCCCCCCCCCACTTGTTTCGAAGATGAGCAAATGAACATGCACATCATTTTTTGCCTGTACGGTAAGACAAAGCGCCAACTTGGTCCTTAATCTCACAGGCGACAAATGGAGCAGTTTTGTGCTGTAAAATACGGTAGCTCCTGTTGGTCGAAGACTTGGCAAGTCCGAAAGTGCAGAGATGACACCGAAAATGCTACTTTTGCTCCCGGAGGAAGTCCGTGTCAGCATATCCAATGGCATAATCCCAGATGGTAGAAATCCTGAAGTCGAGATCCTGAAAGTCGAATCCGAGTCCTCCTGCGTGAGGAATATAATTGAGATGGATGTGCGATGGAATCTGGGCGCTTTGGGCAATGAAAGTACCAATGGTTTGGTTGTTACAATTTAAAACATTTAATTTGTCGCATATGCCAACGGCTTGCTCATTTTCCTTGGTATGTTTGTTACATCCGCGCCTGCTGCTTTGCTTGCGTGCAGGTACATTTGAACTGACATGCCTCAACGCAGAATAAGCTTTGTTGCTCGAAAGCCTAAGGCGAAGCCCGATATTCTGAGCTCGTATGAGCCTACTGCCCGATTGTCATATCCTTCACTCAGGTAGGCTTTCAAAATTTCAAGCACTGTTTCAAGTAACTCATTTTTGAGCAGCTCACGTTATTACTTTCCGAATAATTTTTATTTTCGGCATTTAGTTGTTTGAGAACCTCGATTGGGACCAGTCTGGAAGTCTCCCGTGGTATAAACTAACGAAATAGTCTTTCGAAGCACTGCGCTCTCCCGTTCATCTGCACTTTGCGTAGTAATTTGCATGAACATAAGAATTCCCTAAATCATCATAATGCGATTGCTGTAATGGATATTCTTTGAAGAGGTCGTTTTTCCTGATGGGCTAAGCTTGCTATTTTTTCATCTAGCCTTACGGACTAAAGATTAGCGACCTCTGAAAAGTGGTCAACGACAGTATCCCTGAAGCATTCCGTGGAAGCAAGACCTGACAATGCACATCGTTTAGCATCGTTGGCACGGGCAGTTCAAATTGCCCTAGCAGTTTCGTTATCTGGCTGTTCCCAGTTTTCGGAGTACTGAAGAAATGCAACCAATACTGGGCGGGCTCGCTGAAAAGGGGCAGAAAAGAAAGGTAAGCGCTTTACCGCTACTGGCGGGACTGTCTAACATCCCGGCAGGCCTAGTTGGCCAAACTGGAATGCAAGTCGCCGTACTAACCATTCTGGAAATGAGGAGATAAACGGCACAATAGGGAATCGTCCAGGGAGATGGTGACATCGTTTGGAAGTGTGCGCTTTTTGCTTTGGCACATTCCGCAGAAGAGCCCCGTTCATTCTTGGGGCAGCTCCCTCGTGCACCGCAGTCAACATATCCAGGTATTGAAGATTTCAGAGGCATGAACTCTCTCCTAAACCAAGTATCGAATCAATTATCCGAAGAATGCTGTGAATTGCCTGCCTTGGTTATCCCCATTAGCATTGCGCTGGCGCTCCTGTTGGTTCTGTCTTGACCGCTAAACACACTTAAGTGCGGTTGCCTTAGGCACTGCTTCACATTGATGCATTATCGCATCCGGGAGATGTGTAATTTGTCTTAGCGAAGTCATTAGAAAGCAGTGGGTGGGTAAGTTTCATTCTGTTAATATACAGTTCTATTAATGTTGTTGTGTGATCGTCTTTGCCGTCCCCTAAGCAAGGAGTCCCGTGTTGTATGATGTTAAAAAGACACCCCGTCTTTCTATTAATGTTAGTAGATTATGTAAAGAACTTTACAATTTTCGCTGAAGACGGGACTGCAGCGTCCCAAAAGTTTCGTAAGTACAGTGTTCGCCGCATTTACCTATTCTTGGCTGGCATGCGTCTTCGTTGTGTCCTTTAGAAATACTGACAAATTACCAGCAGCTTAAAAAATACCGTGTCTACACGAGCATGCCACCATACCTACCTGTTACAAAGAACCCTGTCTTTATACAGTTCTGAATGGAGTATGTTCTGCACAAGTAGTTGGCCCTCCCCCCCCCCCCATTCGGTAACGTCACAGATGTTTAGCTAATTGCAGTTTGAAGACAAATTACGGTTGTCCCGAATAGGGCATATTGACGCATGATGCCAGGCAGAGGAGTCCTTTCCGATGGTAGATGCAGAAAAGTTAATGCCGACAGGCAGTGAGGTCATGAACTTGATGCACTGCTGCACTTGTCACGTCCTGGTCAGAACAAAAGCAAATTTGATGAGCTGTAGTAGTAGCTGACCTTTTCGTCTTCAGGTCGTATTTGGGAAGAAGGTGAACTTTACCCAAAGTGCAAACCAGCCGCATTCTCTATTAAAGGAAAACTGCATGGAAGACCAATGCCATTTGACGTCAGGCAGCCCTCAGACGACATGCTGAATAAGGGATTCATTTTCCTCTACCTCACATGCGGTATATTGTTCTTCTTAAGGTTCACATGGATCTACAAGTGAACTTCATTAAGGCACCGCCGTCTCGTCAGCTCAGTCGGTGCACTTTTTCTCAGAAGCACCAAAGGCCTTGTTTACGGAAGCGGTGCCGAAACTTTTAAAATTTGTCAAGATATTCTTGGAAGCTCAAAGGTGGGATGGATAGCCAAGAAAACCTTGCACAAAACTTGGCCCCCTTTTACAGGAACGCAACAATGGAGGAGCGATCTGTGAACGAAACGTGCACGGACAATTGCCTGTTCCCGACGAGCGACTGGGTGAAAGGCCCTCTTGGACCTGAGGATACGCAAAGGGATAACGAGACGACCCTGGACGACCAGTCGGTCGGCACCCTGCTGGAAACAAGATTCAGGGACCAAGTGCTCTCCAGCAAGCTGGCGGCTCCTGCCAAGGAGGTGCACCAGAAAATTATGCATCTTCTGCGCCAGTCCAGCATTGGTACCGACTTTAATTTGGACATAGCCTATTTTGACCAAGTTTGCCGGTAAGCGAATAGGAAACCTTCATGGCGAAAATGTAAATTGACTGAAAGGGCGCCCGACCTCTGGAGGCTCCAAAACTTCGCCCAGCCATTGTGACGTGTCAGTTGCAAGGATATTGAGGAATTGTAGGAGAACGTTTACTCGAGAAGAACACGTACAGCAGAAAAGTGTTCACAGCAAAGATGACTCCGTTTACCCCTCGCTCCTGTTGCAATGTTTATCCCTTATATAGGCATCAAGCCGATCGCCGCGGGCGTCGATATCAGTCAGGGCCACAGTCGATAAGCCCCCAACGGAGGCCCCGCTTAGCGTTGACTAACGCCACTGTCTCTCAACCTATGAATCAAGACAGGAATGTAGAGCTTACGCTTGCCCCATTTCAGGATGACACAACCGACAGCTCAGTGCGTTGAGGCGTGCAGCTCGGATGGCGCGAAGGATGCCGCAACCGCTGCCCGTTCCCTGGTGCAATTCCTTTGCGCCGACAGGATGCACAGTAAGTTTGCGGCAAATGATGTGCAAGTTTGAACATTGCCGCCGCGCTGAAAGCGACCTTTCTCACCTGTACGACTTGCCTTGCAGCCGCAAAGACCAACACGCCCTGTCTGAAGCAGCTGTTCAGTGAGAGGGGCAAATTTTGTCTGACCAAATGCAGGAAGAACGAGTTCAAGCTGCAGGAGTCGAGCCAGATTTTCCTGCTGAACAAGCAGTCTGCCGATATGAAGCAGGGCGTCGCCAAGAACGTTTGCAAGTAGGCAAACGGCATGTCAATTTTGCTGTCGCCCTTAGCCGTCGGATCGAGCGGCTTTCCGCGGGCGGAAATGGCATTGAAATTTACGCCGCATTCGCGTCGCTGCTTTTAAACGGTTTCGCCGTTTTAAGGTACACCAAGTGCATGGCCGCCTGCTTTATCCCAACGGTAGACAAAAAGTGCGGAGTCGAAGCCGGCAGCCTGACCAAGGAAGTCCTCCAAAAGGCGATGGACATATTTCGAAAGGTTTTCAACCTCGTTGGTGACGAAGCCCTTATCTGCGAATATCAGGAAGGAGACGAGGATGAGGATTGAACGTCCTTTGTTTCAAACTTTCCGCTGCATTTGTTATGTGGTCCTCGTTTGCGCGCAGTTTACTGATTGAAGCGCATAAGTAAAGTTTTCATTTTAAATATGCTTGCGAGCTTGCATTCCGTCAAGGTTCTGGAGCTTACAAGACTACGAAATTTCAATTGAGGCCTTCGTCCGGTCGTATGCAGTAAGCAATGATCGATAGGTACGTGTAAATAAAGCATTCGTCCTGCAGCAATAAATCAAACATTCAAGCAGACCTTAATGGAAAACGCTTTGCCAGGAGGAAGAGGAATTATACCAATGGCAGTTAATTAGGCTTAGCGGGAAATGAGTAGTCGCGCTTTCGCTTAGCTCTGAGCGATGTGGCCGTGCAGAATGGGCAGTGGAATACAGAAGCTAGGTCTTGTTTCCGCCTGAAGATTATTCCTAGCGTTCAGGATCACACGGATAAATGCGAGGTGCTTCCTGCAACCTGTTAGTCTATGTTGCCGAAGGGCGAGAGTTAGCTGCTAGTCCTTGGGCTCAGGTCCTGGCGTAACTTCGCAATTTGACAGCGTAGCCCGTAAAGGTAGGGACTAAGCAGCTGAGACTCGACACCGGCTGCAATGATTGCAGCTTTGTGCAAAGATTTGTGAATGGGAGCTAACGCCTGAAATTTGGAGTAAAGGTTCAACACTCAGAGCTACTCCTCGCTGTTGGAGAGATCCAACTGACAACTTGGAGGCGCAGTTAAGTTTCAAATTGCGTTGCATCAAACCATTAGGCACTTTGGGGATGTTTGCTTGCCGCAGTTCAGCGCGCGAGGGTACGCCATCTAATTCCGAGGTTTCGCATCCGGTTGCAGATCTTAATCCAGCATGAGGAGTTTTGGTCTAAAACTGTCGGGCACTCTTCCTTCCTGCGAGGGTATCCTGCCTAGTTGCTTGGCTTTGGACCAAAATCGGGCAAGCAGGAACAAAGCCTTGAAGCTAGGAGCAGGGCTTTGATGATGGACAGCAAAGCCTTACATGTGAAAGTTAAGCTTATTAACAGAGGTACAGCTTGTCGAATAAGGCGTGAAGAGTTCCGTGGCAGCAAAACGTCCCTCACGGCCATATGGCGGCGATCAAATGTTCCACACTGTTAGGAAGTTGAGAACGTGCGCGGCGAGAAGCAGTTTATTATGCGAGGCAAGCAGAGTAAAACGCGATTAAAACAAAGAAAACAACCATATATCGGCAAAAGAGGAAGCAGCAGGAAAACAGTAAGACCCCCAAGTGAAAGCAGGTGACGACAAAGGGGAATGTTGATATGAGCCGTCTAACACGCACGCTGAATTGGCGCAACTATACTCTTGATGCAAACGTTGTTTCAATGCTTAAGTATTAACATAGGTTTCCTGCCTGTAGGCTACTTCATAACATTGTCAAACGATCCAGTGCTTAAACAGCAAGCTTTTGCAGAAGTTAAGCGGCGTATGTTGGGATGCCGCAAGACGTTTTCGAAACCGGATTAAGCTTAAGTCGCTTAACCTAGGGCACGAACATGCTTCGACTACGTTGGCCAACTGCTTTCTTGTCTAGGAAAGGAGACAGTAGGTACGTACCTGAGAATCAAGCGGTACGGTCGATTTGCTTGGCGCCCTGCGGACCTGTTTTCTCGAAATTTCTTCTCCCCTGGGAAGGTGAGCTACCAGTGAAAAGATCCGTTTTTATACGCTTGAAGTGATCGTTGCACTTTCTACTTGTCAGGCGCGTTAACTTACTCACCTTTCGGTCTCCATTCAAGTTGACGTATGGAAGTTGACTGTTGGCAGAAGTTCGTTCGCCTTGTCAAAATTCATTCAAAGGAGGAAATAGACCGAGATGAATTGCTGGTGGCTGCCGACTCGTTGGCGGAAACGTGGATGCGAACCGGCGACTGGCCGTTGCCTTCGGAGCTCGTGAATGTGGACGGCTTCGTAAGTTCTACCTTTCGTCCGACCAAGTTTGGCTGCAACCGCGTCTAATACAGCTGGCGTGCGTCAACTCGGGCAATCGCTTGGTGCAACATCAACTGACGAACGTACTGACAATTGCGACAACGTGGCTGGACGCACAAGTACGCATCCGTTCGTTCCGTCCGTTTCCCATTTTGCGCAGTAACCGGATTGCGCGGGCAATTACTTTATTTTCCTTTGCACTCATCGTTCATTATTGCCGTTACATTTAGATGTGCCGCCATTTTGGGAAAGTTTGGCCGTTTTACTTTTTACGAGTACTGTTTTCAGGCGCGGTGGGTTCCTACCCCCTTCCTCATGATCTTTCCTGTATCCAAGCTTGAAGTGCCATCTTTGCAGGTTTTCAATGAGCTTAGGACCGCCGGTCTTGGGACTGGCGCCCTCTTGAACCTCGCGCACACAAAATGGCAAGCCACTCATGGTGCTGCATTCCTGCTTATGTGGCCCAACGTCGACGGATACTCAAGGCGCGGCCCAGCTGGCGTAGCGGAGGACTTACCGGAAGCTGTGCTCGATTTTAGCTTTGAATTAATTTGCGATCTAAATGCTTCCACGGTGGAGAAAACATCCTGTCTTGCCCTCTGGCTGTCGATGGTGACCACAATGAAGGAGGTACCAAAGTGGAGTTACTTTCTGAGGAGTCAGTGGGATAGAATGCGCGGTTTGCTCGTAACATTCCTGTTGACTATGGACGGTTTTATGGTTAGGACTTCTATGCAAATTTTGTCCAGCATATTGTCAGTGCTCATGGAAGATACTGTTCACAAGACCACGACGATGGACGAAAACGACGTAGGCTTTGAGGAGATATTGTCACTGTGGGAAGTGTTGGTCGAAATAGTTGAGCATTTGCCTTCTCGATGGTTTGGCGGTATATCCGGTCCCGAGAAAGACCCTTGCTCCATTCGTCTGCGTTTGCTGATTCCCTTGCAGCTTTCGGCGCTATGCCCGAATAAATTTGGTAGGCAGTTTGCGCTCTGCGTACTAAAGGTTCTTCCCCACTGTAGGTTGCCTATTCAGGTACACTGATTGAGCTTCCGTGGTTCCGTCGTTTGTTGGACGTTAGCATCCCAGAACTTATTGCGTCCTTTTCCGAGGAAGATGAGCACTTGTCGATGCTGTTGCTCTGCTCGGCCAAACTATTCAAGTAGGCAATGAATTTCCTTTACCCCCGTCCACTGTTGAATTTCAAGGCTGAATGGTCAATTTGAGTCGCTTCATCCATTGGGACTTTGGTTACAGTTCTTCGAGTCGCTTCACTTCAACGCTGAGTCGATATTTATAATCCTCGTGGGCGGCGATTACTTACTAATGACATTCCTGTTCTTTCTGAAAGTACTTACGCAGCACTGGGAAAGCTTGAACGGTTCGTTCGACCGCATATCCGTTCACGAGTGGACAATGGAGGATGAGCCAGCTAGTAGTTCAGTCCCTGAGCCCGCCTTTACTTTGGAAATGGTCGAGGTGATAGACGGGCAAAGAACAGTCGGACGTCGCCCGGTGTATGCTCTCGCTGATAGTAGGAAAAGTGATTCTCAGGCTCCTTTTTTTGCGAACAAGATCCCTTGCGACGTGCTGATTGAGAAGCTGAAGGTGCTGTTGAGAAATTTGAAAGATTTGTTCGCCGGGTCCAAAGATGTTCAGCCAGCCGCTTGCTTGCGGCTCATTGACAAGGTGCTCTCGCAGATTGCTGAATTGGGGGCTTCCCGTTCGACCGATCATGGCTGATGACGTCGCTAGCAGCAAAAGCTGTGACTCTTTGCCCGTTGCAGTAAGCTGTTTTCTTTAGACGCAATGAACAAGAGATTTTCAATGCAATATCTTGCGTTGTGCGTATCCCTCTAATTTGGCCTAAGAAGCGCATTCAAGTAATTAGTTTTCTTGTGAAGACATGGGCGCTCGCATCGTGGGCGTTAAGGCACAGCACTTGCTACGCTCTTCAGGATACTGGGTGCTTTGTAACGGGTTTCTTGTCTGAATTTGGTAGTATTCCGGCTTTACCGTTTTTTGGATAATACCTGTAATAAAACCGCAAATGCCCTTCCAACGGATGGATGGGCGATTATTAGTGATAGAACAGGCAAGAACTCTTATCGAAGCTTTCGGAACGCCCTGCTTCCGTCGTCAGCGATGATGAAAGGGCTTAGAACCGGTGAAAGGGCTTTTGCCGATATATGGCTTTTCGGGGTGGCGTAAAGTGCATATGCGACGAACGTTTCACGTTAACCGATGTTTGGTGTTTGGCTGTATGCCGCCATAGGTTAAGTCGATGTACTGCGCCCTTCCGTTTATGAATGATAGGCCGAGAGGCGTATTCAATGTCGAGTACGCGCTCCACTGCAACTGAATTTCCCGCGCCGTCGATTCGATTCGGCAATTGTTGGTTGATGAATGGACGAAATCGTTTCTTTGTTCAATGGCCTTGACCTGTAGCGATAATGATGGAAAATCAAATGGAGGTCGCATTGTCGTACGCAAGCACGTGACATCTTTTTACGAGCAGCGACCAATTCAAAGTACGGATGATCGACCGACCATCATTGTAACTTGCGCAGATTTGCAACCCAAGTGGCATGTTAAGCAATAAACGCTAGAAGACGACGCAGCGTAAATCCAGTGAAGCGTCGCCAGGTACGTTCACTTACGACTTACACAAATTTTGATGACACTCTTAAGTGGGTATTTGAGCGGGCAAATGAATCTCCAGTAGTCAAATCTTTATTGGTTAAAATGAGGTTTTCACGGCATTCGTATTCCTAGCAGATTCTAATAATCTTCTGCGACTTTAGTTAAATCTCCTCCGTTTGCTGACAGGTGTAAACTTTTAAACTTTTGGGCATTTCCTTAGAAAGGTACCAGTATTTGAGATCGGTGGTCATCTTACCCCGACACCCCCCCCCCCCATAGGTGTCACTTTTCCAAGTTTCGTCGATGCGCCTCCTAGGTGGTGTTTAATTGGTCATAATGGCATTACGCTACGTCATGCTGGTTCCCTTCGTTGATACTCTTGACATACCCACATGTAGAAGTCCTTTCTCCAACCTTCAGGTTGCTGCTCCATGTTTTCTGATGCCACCGTGTACAATCCAGCCATTTATCTCCAGCATATGGGGTACCCTGTCTGATCGCAGCGCTTGTTCCCAAGTTTTGTTCATTTTCTTCCAACTTTGGTGTGACGCTTTCCCAATTGAAAGACCCAACACCGGTAACCTCGCGAAGGCTACCCTTTCTCCAACATTTTGCTTACACAAAGGCACTAGATGTGCCGAGAGTAGTAACGAAGGGAATCAGCATGACGTTGCATGATGTCATTGTCACCAATTAAACGCCACCTAGGGAACACACCGACGAAACTTGGAAAAGCGACAACAATGGGGGCGTCGGGGTAAGGTGACCCGGGATCGGTTCCAGAAAGCATTTATAGCTCCAAAATGGATGACTGTCCAACTCTCATTTTATGCAAATGTACGCATATATTCTGGTCTCGAATGGGTGACGATAAACCTCAGTAATTTGTGGAGGCGGAAATTATTCCAGTCGTCTTAACTTCAATTTCGTGCGCGGTTGACGTAGCATCTGCGGGTCGAGTATCTTTAAGCCGCGTAGAAAACTTTGTCATCGCAGCTTCGTCACGTGCGTTGTTTCCCTTCTTTTCGCAAAGGGGGAGAGCTTTTGTGCTGAAGTGATTGGTAGAATTACGTAGTCAAAACGCATTGTATCTTGCTTTTGTGCATTTTACTAATAATATTAAATGTTTGTATTTATTATTTTGGCATTCTTAATGATACGTCAGCCGCTATTGCAATAATGCAATGGCGCCGGCAAGAGTTGCTCAGTTTTGCTCTGCCGTGCATTGGCGGGCTCCGTTGATAACAAATTCCACTACGTTTTTCAACTACGCTTTCCATTTTAATAGTTGCCTGCCGGACGTCGCAAAATTAACTTGTATGACGAACGTTGGGCGATTGAAAGGCTGATTCAGAATCGAAAGCGCAGACGTTCTTGTCCATTGACAGGCCTTCGGATCTCTCAGCCTGCATTCCATTTTGCGGTTTCACCTTTGGATAAGATTGAAAGATATTTTTAGCGATTCGCAGTCTTCAAACGTGAAGGAGGCGACTTGAATGTTACGGCTTTCTTCCTTTTGGCAATAGACGTTTTGGTTTTTGTGAATCATATTTGCATAAACAGTTTAGAAGCCTTTCCCGTACCATCCCGACAAACAAAAAAGCGACTCCACATTGAGCTAATCGTGTAAGCAATCTCTTATGATAGGATATTAATGCCATGTACGTTGCTTTGCTTACCACTCTACGTAATATTTGACTTAGGTATCGGGGAAGCAGATATCAGGTGCGTAGAGTACTGTCAGTGTGGATTAATCTATATGGCAAATCCTCTGTCATTAGTTACGTAACTAAGTCAACGCGAGGTCGCTGTTTACGTTTGCGGTAGTTGTATGGAAAAGAGTCACATTTTTTGATCGCCATTTTAGACTTTCACCTCGACTGTTCGTCGTCCGAATGGCTCAATCGCCAACAGTGCGGCTTTGGCCCCTTCTCGTTGACCTGTTGCTTTGTATGCTCTATCAATTAAACGACGTTTCGTAGATCGTTCCCTATGCTTCATAAGTCAGTTCACTGAACTGTTTCTATCGTTTTTGTTCTTACTGTCTTTATTCTTTTCACATGTCTTAATGACGCGCAGATATTGAATGCGGGTCGCTTGCCCTTGCGTTCTATCATGGCATCGTCAATGAACCATTGCTAAATGGATTCGATAGGATTCGAGGTGGTTTTCAGCTTTGTTGTATGGATGTCCCACGCTGCCTACGCGTGGTATTTGGTCTGGAAGGCGTCCTACCCCTATCTGCCACGTCTGATGGACTACGGTGCTACCCCTGGTTGGCGGTTGTTGTCCGAATCCCCCAAGGACTCAACCAATTTTGAGTGGTTCATCTGGATGGAACACGTGAGCCGATATCTCTTGGCTTTGGTCCTGCATGCGGCCACCCTGCCGACAGTGCTCCTGTGCCTGCCAGGTCGGCTGGTCACACCGGCACTCATTGGTGTATGGCTTTATTTGAACTGCTTTGCGTACGGCTCCTTTCCGGTCCTAGTCGCGATTGGATATGCGTGTATTTTGTTTACAACCTTTCTGTTCTTCAGGACGGCCAAATCGCTTTGGATTGTGGCCGTTCTTTTGTTCCTAACTTTAAACACGCGTCTATTTACCCCAATGACGCAGGTACAGTACTATCTATTCTGCGTTTTCGTCACCTACAAGCTGCTCCAGTTTGTCAGTTACCTGTTGTTCAGCTTGAGCAGCACCAAAGAAGGCTCGGCGGTTGGTCACATCCCGCACTTGCTGCTTTATTGCTTGTATCTGCCATACAGTACGGTATTGTTCGTCACGTACGACCAGTTTCGCTGCCAGTGGCTGAACAGGCGTTCGTTCGAACGAAGAAATTGGCTCAGCATTGCATGGCTGGCGATTCGCGTCCTCTTTTGGACCCTCTTTTGCGATCTGCTGCTTCACTATTGCTTTATGAACGCCATGGTGCAGGACTACGAATTTTTACAGTACGTCTCAGCGGACATTGCTTGCGCCGTTGTATATACGGCGGGCCAATTCTTTCACGCCAAGTACGTTTGTATATTTGGGCTGTTCAAAGTATTCGCACATGTTGACGGCATGGAGCCCGCTGGGCTGCCCATTTGCATATCACGAGTGGCCCTCTACTCAAGAATATGGCGCCACTTCGACCGTGGACTGTACAACTTCCTAAACGCGCACATATTCCATCCTTTGTCCAACGTGATCAAGCATTCGACCACGCGGCGCGTGTTCGCCGGCGGAGCCTGCTTCCTGTTTGTGTGGATATTTCACGGTCAATCCTACTCGTTTGCCATCTGGTCGTTTTTGAACTTCGTCGAAATGTTGTTCGAGTACGTTGGCTACAAGATTGACCATCGGCTGTCGGTGGTTCCGGCGCTCCGTCGCATCCTCGGAATGGCGTGCAGTCGTCGGATATTGGCGCTGCTGCAGTTGCCCTGCATTGTGATTAGCGTTTTCGCGATCGCCTTCTTTCTTGGTGGCGCCGAAACCGGCTTCGTGTTCATTCGTCGCATTTTGATCGACGAGAACCTTCGATTTCAGCCTATCTTTTTCTACCTCCTTTTGCTTGGCTATTTCTTCATCCAGTGCACTATGGAAGTGGAGCGCCTCCGACCGTTTGTTTCGTAGACCGCGGTTGCTTGCAATGGCCTAACAAAATTGCTCCTGATGCTCACGGAGATAAGTTTCCATTCTACTCTTCGCCTTACCTACTGGAGTAAGTACAACCAATTAACATATGCCACTCTAACTGGGTGCATGGTTTTCTTATTTTTCGTGTTTCCTAAATGCTATATTAAATATTCATCACATTTAATCACGTAGAACCCTGTTGTATGATTTGTAACGAACGGCGTAGCCTTCGGAATACGACAGTTCCAAAAGCTGCACCATTCGTTAGAAGTCATACAACAAGATTTCACGCGATTAAACTTAATGAAGTTCTATCACCTTGTTATTAAAGCTGCAACGTTCATGATATGTATATATATATATATATATATATATATATATATATATATAGTGGAACCTCTATAAGTTGATCACACAAGGGCGGATTGGTCAACATGTAGAGTGAATTCAGTCGTAAACACGCCATAACCCCTTTAAAGCACTTTACTGAAGGAGGAATGTAGTAATCTATATGAAGAAACGTTGCGAAAGTTAAAGAATAAAAGCTGAGTTAGTATTAAGACAATGAAAATAAAATATTGGTAAAAGAGCATTGCAATCAGTGCATTTTATGGTCCGATCGTTGCACATGTAAAGAAAGAGTCTATCGTTGTCTGCTTTGCTTTCTTCCTGCAGACATAAGTGGTGAAAACGAAGTGAGCGTTGACTATTCAGCAGGGCACTTTTCAGCAGCAAATGACTTCAGCTGATGTAGTGAATGGCGAACATCGTCGGCTGTTAGCGTCTTTTCGACCTGTGTATCGCTATCGCTTTCTTCTAAATCATCAGTCAACTCATACGTTTCCCGCACGTTGGATAGATAGTACTGCTTGAAAAATGGATTCTGCATCAGGTTCATTACAAGTCACCAATTCATCGTCCATTGTAAGGAATGCTTTGATGTCAACTCCTGGGAATATTCCCATATTGGGTGTACCGTCTGAGGAGGCTGTAATGACTGTTTCTCGACTTGCAACAAATCCAGCTTTTTGGAAGCATTTCATTATTGTTTCTGGCTGTACTTTGTTCCACGCGAAACTGGTGCAAAGAACAGAATGCAGAGCGTTTACTAATCCTACAAGTGCAGATGCGTCAGCAACCAGGTTAGTCCTTTGAGTTTTGGAAACGACCCAGTCCAAAAGCTATGCCAGGTAGTGCATCCTTAAACGCGTTGCTGACGCCTTGCTCATGTATGCACAAGCAAACTTCACTTTGTAATATTTACGGCATTCTGCCGATAAACTTAAGGAGGTCAAAACATATAGTAATTAATAGCCAGTGGTCAAGGTGCAACTTACGGAGGTGGTCAACATATATAGGTAACTCTCCAATGCTTCAAAATGGCGGGCCAAGAAACCAAAAAAGTGTGGTCAACATGAGAATGGCGGTCAACTTATAGAGGTGGTTAACTTTGGAGGTTCCACTGTACACACACACATATATATTAACAACCGGGACAGTTCGTTTCGTAGTTGCGTCACTGTCCCGGTCGGTCGGTGGGGATGCTCGCTCTCTGCAGGACTGACTGGGCGGGCGACAGAGGCTTGACGGGTACAAGAGTAGTACCTGATAGTTGATGTAGCCAGCCAGGATAGTCTAGCAGAGGAGCTTGCTGAACAGTTGACTGGCTGGGCAGTCGACTTTTTTTATATTGCACTGATGACGGCAACATGAGTAGTAGCCGAAAGCTATACACTCTTGTGCCTTTTTATGGAAATTAAAGGCTTTTACTCAACGGGGGAAAACCGTGATACATTCTGTTCGCGTATATATATATATAGTGGTGTATATATATATATATATATATATATATATATATATATATATATATATATATATATATATATATATATATATACACCACTGCACTAAGCAGGAGACCCTACTCGCTTAAACAATCGAATTGAAGCGGATAAAGTAAAGCAACTACAGGAGTGCGCTATATATATATATATATGCTGTGGTGCAGTGGTGTTGGCTATTCGCTTCCCAGCCGTGCTCGTTTATACTGGTAATGTCTGGGCCATTTTTGCCAACCTACTTTCCACAGTACGGGATGTTTGGTAAGAGTCAGGTTGAGCATGACGTTTTTTAACAACTTATCACCCGCATTGTAATTGCATGTTCATGTGTTAGTATTTGAACTTATCGATTGCGATCCGGAGCTTTCAGAACTTCTATGGCCCATCTTCGTGGGAAACATAATGTTACGCAATTCAATCACAGTAGAGCGCTATAAACGAGAACCTGTTGGCGTGTCTTCTTATTTAACGCGTTCTAGTGTAATGGAACTGCATAATATTGTTTCGCCGATGAAGCCGGTTCGTAGAAGCCATGCATGCTCCGGATTGCATCAATAATTTCAATTATTAACAAATAAACTTGCACATCGAACACGGCATAAGGTTATTGAGGAATATGAGACTTAGTTCCATTATTTATTGGCGGAGACCCCTCTTCGGCGGAATGTCTAGCTAAAGGCAGGACAAGTCTGGACAGGTTTACTTACTTGTCGGAGTCTTGAATTTGCTCGGACAGAGGTAGTTGGAATAGGTCCTACTTTGGCAGGGCAAATTGTTTGCCATTATATTTTCTGCAACCGTTTGGCGCGGTTTGTCGTAGTTTGTCGTTCAACGTTCAAATTCAACTCCCTGCAATTGTACAAATGGTTAGCCAAATGCGGAAAGCACTTTTGACGTTGACGTGGAAATTCCGTTCAAATAGGTTTGCTCTTAGCTCCATGAATACAAGTGAATGTTCGTTGCCGTCGCAGTTAGCTTTTTGCTTTTACTTTTAGGTTGTCGTATTTCTGAAATAGTTGTCCTTCCTACTCGTCAGTGTTGCGCTGCAGTGTGCGAGCGAACCGCCGAACTTATGGCAATAAATTTTCCCTGCCGACAGTTGTTACACATTAAACGTTCGCGTACATGATGATCAAGTGGTGACTTTTTGGATCGTAGAGGCAAATTGACCCCTCCGCTCCCTAAGCATAGCCCGACATGTTTGCACTTCGCTGTCTGGAAGTACCGTTACAACTTCCTTGTTTGCCGTCTTAAACTTTTCATCGTTCCCGCGAAATTCCATTGGAAAATGTAGTGGTAGGTTTGAATGGTGATATACAGCTAGCCAAAGAAATTGCGACATTTCGCATGGCAATGTCCAAGTCGCGACGCGGACCATTATTTTAGCATACTGTAATAATATGCTAATTTAAAATAATCCGTTCAGCAGCGTGACGTAGGTTTGAAACGAAGGAATGCCTTAACGAGCAATTCGCGTAGACTAACGGCAAGTGTGCGGTCACTGTCATCGTGAGGTTACGCGTGCATATTAGTAGTTGACTTTTTAGTATTTGCCCAAAATAGTACGGCTCCGTTCCTTCATAGGAAATTTGAATCTGGAAACACTGTCGCTTTGAAAAACCAATGGCAGTCGCGGAGCTATCCATTAATAAGTAGCAGTTTTAATTGACGTTCCTCCCGTTTGCGCGGATCGTTTAGCGGTTCGCCAGGCGTAGCGTTGTTTCAATATCAATTTGAATTTAAATCCGATATGTTCCTTGAAATTCCATGAGGCAATTACGTAAACTTGTCTTACAGTGCATATGCGGACGCAAGTTGAAATGGCTGAGCCAAACGAGCGTGCTGAACTTGTTGATCATGTCAGTCTCTTCGACAAGCGAATACCCAACGTGCAGTCTGGTTGTTGTCCGTTTCCATGGATTTGCTGTAATCCAGGGAATTGTACGAATTGTCAACTTTGTCACTTTCTCGAGTATAATTAGAAACTTCGCTGTATTGATTGTTATACGCGTTGAAGTGCTTTACAATGGTCTCGGCTTCAACGTCCAATGGCGGTTTGAGATTCATCTGACCGCGAAGGCACAGCGGCAGCTGCACAGTCCAGTTTATGCGTGTCCTTTGCAATTCCAGGCAGGGGCAGTCAACGTGACTACGTAAACGCGAAACCTCTATCCTTTGGGCTCTGACGCGTCGCAGTCTTAGCTGTTTGCTCAGGAGGATCGCTCTATGGATGATTCACGCTCGGTAGATGTTTGCGTAGATCGGTTTGCACAATTTTCCTTTGCAAGGCGTTTGCGAATCTTCTTTTACCTTCGGAGGATGTCGGTGAGTCACCGCAAATGAACACCGCAACGCTTAGGCCACCAAACTTTGTTTGCTCCGTCCTTTGGAACCAACCACTTTTCCCCAAACGACACTTTGGCAAACTTTTTTCAAACGGAACGAAGCTTTTGTCCGAAACAGTAATCTTACTAGAAAAGGCAACAGTCAGTGATACGCGAGCGACGTTTCAACAGTCTGTTCGTCGTCACGTGGGTGTTAGCGTGTGTTGGAATATAGAAATGCAAAGACGGATAGTTTTAGATGCAACTGCGCATTCTTACCTTCCGCGCTTAATGCTTAAGGAGTATTCCTCAAATGCAGTGCATTGCTCAATTGTGTCCTTGCAATTATATATATATATATATATATATGTATATGTGTAAACTTGTCTTTTGGAAACTTAAATCGTGTTTTAAATCCAATGTTAGGTAGGTCTGTAATAGCCGTACAGCATGTTATATCATGACCGATCTAGTTAATATCAGATTCAACAAACAAGATACCTCTGTAAAAAGAGGTGTTAACGTAAGTACGTGCGCTTGACTGCATTTGTTGCAAGTAATTATGCATGTGTAAGTATAAATGTAAATATTGCATATATATATATATATATATATATAATGATGTTGAGTTTTCACGGATTTTTCCCTTTGCTTTGTACATGGATGGATCTGTAAGTAAACTGACACGGTCAAGTTGTGATAGCTACTCTCATCAATCCGTTGGTAGGGAGACCGTGTCAGTTTACTTACAGATCCATCCACGTACAAAGCAACGGGAAAAATCCGTGAAATCTCAGCAGCATGAAGATCCATGCTCCCGTTAAAAGACATCCCGTCTTCCGAAATATATATATATATATATGCATATGCTTATGCAGTGCAGGCTAATTTATGAAATGTAAAGCGGCGTTAGTTTCATTGAACGTAAAACTTGTAGTGAAAATGTGACGTTACATCCTTGGCAAAACGCTTTGTAGGTTACTTGTACCTATCTTCAGCGGAAGCGGGGTACTTGTAACTACTAGATCTACGGAGCAAGTGCATACCGGTGGCACTCTTTCATTTTAGCAGTCGTAATTTTTACGCCTTTTTACGTGAGAGTAAGTTTATGAATATTACGTCCGAATTGACTGGAAAGCTGTTGACTGTTAAGAGTTTGTTGGAACCAATATGGTATGAAGTAAAAATAACAGGACAAGAAAACTACTATGAAAGCATTGATAAAGTACTACGTTAAGCAAAATCTTGTTACAGACCCAATATTCGCACATTGCAGAACAACTGTGAGGAACGCGAATTGAAATGCGGTATGAAATTTACGAATGAAATTCAAATTACAAAACCGCCATGTGGGTGCCGACACTGAAGAGCATATTCTTTTCGAGTTCTTCCGGCGCGCACTGCATGCATGTATGGTGCATATAAACTTGGATGCATACGTGCATGCACTCACGCGTATATATATATATATATATATATATATATATATGTTCTAAAGTTTCGTTCCAACGGGGTATGTGCATTTCTGCGAAACAACTAATATCCACAGATTTCCCCCGTTGATTGAACGCTTTTATTCACTCAAAAGCAGAGCTTTCGGGTCTTCTCGCGTACCCGTCCTCAGTGCCAAACTTTTAAACAATGACTGCCCAACCAACCAGCGGTTCAGCAAGCTCATCTGCTTGACCGTCCGGGCTGGCGACATCAACTATCAGGTACTACCCTTGTACCCGTCAATCGTCCGTCGACCGCCCAGTCAGTCCTGCAGAGGGCGAACATCCCCACCGACCGACCGGGACAGTGACGCAACACAAAATGAACGAATGACAGTAAACATTTCATGCCCGTCGAAGTCTTCTACTTCAAACCGATCGGGTCTTAAAGTTACATCCCAGGTCTTCTCCTTCTTTCTTCCCTTTTTTCCCATCCGATGTCTCTACCTTCCTCTGTCTCTGCAGGACTGACTGGGCGGGCGACAGACGCTTGACGGGTACAAGGGTAGTACCTGATAGTTGATGTCCCAGCCCGGACGGTCTAGCGGATGGGCTTGCTGAACAGCTGGCTAGCTGGGCAGTCGTTGTTTAAAAGTTTGGCACTGAGGACGGGTATGCGAGAAGAACCCGAAAGCTCTGCTTTTGAGTGAATAAAAGTTTTCAAAAAGCAGGGAAAATCGGTGGATATATATATATATATATATATATATATATATATATATATATATATATATATATATATATATATATATATATATAATGTATGATATATGCGTGTAGCATGTAATTATAAGCATGCTAGCACTGTTTCCGAGTAAGTGGACGTTATGCAAGTTGGTCGCGCTAAAGGGCCTCACTGATACGAGTCGTTCCGTGAGTGCATCAGGGATAGTTTTCGTTAGGCGTGTCTCAAAGCAAAAAGCACTGGTAGTTCCCCCCTTTAGCAAAGCGTCTGGAAAATATCCGCTGTACCATTATTTTAGCATGGTCGGTTTCTCTAACACTGTAAACAATATGTTAATATTCATATTTCGGCCTTCGGGCTTGCGCACCCTTCTCCCCGCGTCGACTCCACCGGGCTGCCAAGACTTACTCTTGCGCAGCTGCTTTGCTTTGCCCAGTGGACGGACGAGCGCCTGTTCCAGTTGCAAGCAAACACTGCGTCATCGTTGGCAACTGATGCGCAAAGTGGTTGGTTTCGTTTTTCAGCTGCGCCCGTTTCGTCAACGGGCATATTCTCCTTGGTATCCGCTAAATTTCCATGCTGTGTTTTTCAAATCGGCTGTTAAGTAGCGTTGCTAATTGAAGAGCCCACTTGCCCGGCGGGTAACAATGGCAGCAGACGGTTGCAGGAACGCTTCGTCGAGCAAACTGTTTACTGACATTTTTGCAACAAACGACGTTTACGCTGCCTATACATCGACAGGGCTTCATCCAACATGTGCTTTGGGTGCTGCTACCTTTCTATGTCTGCCGGTCGGCATTGACGAACTGCCGCTTCGTAGGAAGGAGGCGGTCCACAATAGACAGGGTTGGGCTCGTATTCTCGGCTTGCCGGAGACCGAGCAGTCGAACGAGTCAAACTCCAACGTGTCTGTGCCGAACCGGGGTACATTTCCGTATCTGCGGCAGGCGGGGGCGGCGGCGATGGTGCGCGTATGTCGTGAGCTGAGGCAGTAGGTTCGAAAGCTTCGTCGGCCGTCTCGGACTCCTTCGCACCGCCGAGGTACCAGCTAAGGTTGAAGCACTCGAAACCTATTATGTGGCAACAGCACATGCGACACAGGAATCCACCCACGGCGGCCAGCAGGGCGAAGGTCAGCGGAATTACCGCCAGCAGCAGGAACATCTTGAAGCTTTGACCCTCGCCGGAGGCATCCTGCGCTTGGCGAGTCACCTCGCATGATGAGCCGTAGTGATCCCTGGTGCACTTGCACCTTAGGACGCCCCTTCGCTCCGCCAGCTTTCTGGTCAGCCATTCAGGAAGGTGCAGCAGGTAGGCACGGCACTTGGGCGACGAACCGTCGGTGGCGGGCAGCTCCTTAAACGAGTTCCAGTCGCTTGGCCACCCCTTTGCTTCCACGTAAGGCCTCCCGCCATTGCAGCAAGTTAAGTTGGGCGATGCGAAGTCGAGGTCGAACGGCGCCGTTGCGGTCAGAGTGTCGAGCAGAATGAGAATCGGTAGTTGCAACATTGGAGCGGTGGAAAGGGTTTGTCAGCGGCGGAATCCCGTCTTGTCTCACCGAGTGTTTTAACGGACAGCCGGGTGGCGGCCGTAGTTGTTTGGTGTGCAGCTTCGTGTAGCCTATAAAAGCATCAACAGCGGTCAGCCGGCGTTTGGGCAGGTGATGCGATCCTGCAGTAGTAAACAAGCGACTCTAAAGCTATGCAGACAGCATGAGGCACAATGTTGGTCCTTTAGTGCCCAATGGTCAACCAGGCTGATCGTCGTCAGGTGCGATCACGAATCACGCTAACGTGGTCGTAGCAGTCTCGGGCAGGCGTTAACCGCAACAACATCTATTAAACTGTTTGTCTGAAGTCAAAGGACCAGTTTTTCACATATATATATATATATATATATATACACCCGTTCAGT
Organism: Trichuris muris; assembly: GCA_000612645.2. Classification (NCBI taxonomy): domain Eukaryota; kingdom Metazoa; phylum Nematoda; class Enoplea; order Trichinellida; family Trichuridae; genus Trichuris; species Trichuris muris. The sequence goes on from CBXJ02000282.1 coordinate 7,813,047, forward strand.
TCGCATGTTTTATTGATTGTAAAAAAGAAAAAGACGCGAAAGGCATATGCTTAAATTTCGGATATCCCCTTGATCCGTCTTCAGCGCTTGCGTGCCGACTGTGCCGTTAGTCAGTGGGTCCGCAGGTTCCTCCGCTCGACCATCCGAGCAAACGACGTCGGCTATCAGGTCGAAGCTGAACCCGTCCAGCGTTGGTCACTCGCCCAGACGGTCTTGCAGTGGAGCCTGCCATCCCTCCGCCCGACAGCGCAAGGGCACCACGAGTAATGGTATATATATATATATATATATATATATATATATATATATATATATATATATATATATATATATATATATATATATATATATATATATATATATATGCATGTATGCATATATGTGCAGGAAGTATGTAATCCCTGAAGTGATAAAGCGGTTCGAATGGCAATCGAGAGCACTTAAACAGAACTACGCTTCAACTTACCCTGGACGTTTATGTCTACTGGAATGTAATACATGATTTCACGATTCTTATTTCACTGACCCAGAGAGTACGCACGCGTTTTGCTGCATATCTGCAGCACTGGGCGCCAATAGCCGTACCATGCTTCCTTCGGATAGGACTGCGCCAGTCCTACAGTGCCCTCGCAACCTTCGGTTCGCGTTTGCGACTTTATTGCTTCGAAGTAGAATAAGTTTAAATCTTATGTCGTTTTAACTTTCCGCAATGGTCATCTGCGGCAGATCCTTTCTCACTAGTCTTTTCACAGCTCGCCGCGTATCCTAATGGTTTTATTCGACGAGGTCAATAAATAATGATTGTACTGGGAACATGAAAAATCTATGACGGAAATTTAAACATTACCTATATATATATATATATATATATATATATATATGTACAGTTTGTTCTCATATAACGCATTCTCATCAAACGCGATTTCACTCATACGCAATTTTGCGTATGGTCAAGTGAAGTATAGGAAATGTTCAGTGATGGTACACGAACTGAGCAAGTCGCACCAACATGCAGTAAAGCCTTGATTGTCCGAACTAAACGGGACCTTGGGTAGTTCGGGTAATCGCAAATTCAGATAATGGCAGGTTCGCTGCTTTCTTAGCTTTTCGGCTCGTTCTTCGTTCATTGTAAGTTTCATTCCTTTAAAAATGCCTAGCGTATGCTAAATAATTTATGTAGTAGGTTAAACGTCGAAATGACCCCGAAAAAAGTGTCTCTATTAAAAAAGATCATTGTGTGTATTTGTTAAAAGCGACCGTTCGCTTCTGTGCAGCTAAGTGGCGGACACTTCTCAGGCGTAACAGGCGTTTTGAATGACGCTCTCCTTGCCTTTCAAACCATCGTAGAACAACTTCCGAGTATTTGAATGCTTTATCGTGAGAAGGTCATACATATTCTTCAAATTGTTCCTTTTGGTCAGGTTATTATTCCGATTCCTCTTGCACATTTGTTAAGGGATGAATAGTTTCATCGTCATTCGGCATTTGAAATCCCAAGTCCGCACTGTCAAATGTTAATCACATTTCGATGCCTGAAGTGCCACACATTTGATTTTGAAAGAGCAGCTATCGTTTCCAGCATCCTTGCTATTTTTTCGTCAGCGCTGATGTTGCTGAGAGTTTCATTCATCTTTATTTCGATATGTTTTTACCACGGGCTTCTCAACGTTGACTGCTTTATAGAATCTAAGCATTTCATTATTGTTTGGCCGACGGGCATTCAAGGTTGTTCTCTTACAAAATCCTCATAACAGTTTCCATGTCGTTGCTTTCCGGGAGTGAAGGATAACGGAGGAACCGTTTTCGGTATAAGCGTTTTGAAGTTCTTGAGGGAGAGGATAAAGTGGCACAAATGTTCGTTTGCGCCTTCATCCATTGAACTCATTCTATCTCAGGGTTAGCTATGCTCCTTGAGAAAGTCATACCCGTAGTTCTGGTGCGGCAGCGAGCTGCAGCGTTCATTTTCTGTTGACGAAAAGCAGAAGAAGAAGAAGAAGAAGAAGAAGAAGGATAAGGTATTTGCTATCAAGATGAAACTGAGCAGAATTGCGCATCACAAAGCCAGTAACAGTCATCGCACGTAAGTTACAGTCCACCAATTCAGATCATGCTGTAGTGAAAAACTGATTAACTGGTGCAATAAAGTACATTCAGCGCCATGCAACTAATGATTATCACAGAAGGTCGATATGAGCTACTTGGCGATACGAAGGTTCTCGTAACCCATTCTGTAAAGTCCTGAAGGCACGTGGCCCAACGATCTACGATTTTTAGCCTTGCACGAAGTTTTAAATTTTTCGCTTCCCAGCCGATGGGGATAATCGAGGATAATCCTGTTTTCAATGTACGAGCTTATAGTGTATTACATTGTATAGTCGTTGGTTAATTATGTCCTATTCAATAGCATTGTGCCGCAATTGTTTACTTATTTTTGTTTTACCACTAGCAACGTACTCTCGCGTTATACGACGTCGTTGAAGCGTGTAAATATATTGCGTTTCGTTGTAACGCGTGCCGTTAGGACGTTCAATTGCTGTTCGTCCTGCATTAGTCGTTCATTCCTGCGGTCGTGACTTGTCGCCGCTGAAGACGGAACGTGAGGAATCCCGCGTCTCCGAAGCATTATACGGAAGCAGTTAGGAAACACTGTCGGTCGCCGGTAATGAAAGAAATAATAACGGGATTAAATACAGGATTTTTGGTATCGCTGTAATTGCGGCGGCAGTTGTCCATCTTTATTCGTATTTAAGATTGCCAATGCCAGGAAAAGTAAGTTTCATTTTTTACTTTTGCGAAATTAAGGTGCTTCTCTTGAAAGCGTTTTCCCGGCGTTGGTATCCCAAACAGGGATAAAGCGGTACAACTGCCCGCGTGAACGGTGTATTTATTGCAATGTTAGCATTGATACATTTCTCGTATGCTTTGTAAAGCTAACGACTGACGCCGTCATTCGCTTTCCCTAATAATCCGTAGCTTTCGGGGTGCCTCGCAGCCCGTCTGTATGGGGCAGTCACTGGGCCTGAGGACCGCAATGCCCGGAGACAACCGTAATCGTTAGGCCACTCATTTAACGCAGTTGCCATCGCAGTGCGTCATCCTCCTTCGTCAACATCTAACAGTTACGCAATACCACGGCGGCAGAATCTCGTGGACTTTAAGGTAAGGAACGGGAACAGACTCCGTAAGAACTTTTTCATAGAGCTACAGCTTGTTTCCTCTCTCTATATATGTATATATACCGCAGAGAGAGGGATAAGGCGCCTATATTGGGACTTTAGGCTTGTAGCTTACGAAAGTAGTCCGTGTTGCTCTTTTTTCCAACAGTTAAACTTGGCGCTTCACGTATCCCTCAAGCGCAGTTGACGTCCGTTGGTCAATCACCTACCTTCCCAATGGATCCGCCCAAAGCGAAGATCTCCAGGCGCGGGAAACCCAAGGATTGAGAATCAGTGTCGTTGCTTGCTGTTGCCCACGGCACGACGAACAACGACGCATAGTTATTTATTCCTTGTGCACCAGACGGGAGAATAACAACGAGCCCCCAGGGTTGTTGACCGTATGCGCTGCCATTAGAGTACTTGCACAACACTTCAGTTATTGCGCTTTCTCCGGCGGGCCCAAATATGCACCGACCACTGGTCCCGTTTCAGCTTTGCTGCCCAATGTTGAGCGCCCCAATGGGCTAGCCGGACGTTGGAATCTAACTTATGCAAAGGTCGTTGGGACGCTTTGGCACCCACGACGGCTCCCGGTTAGGCTCTCAAGCGCCATGTTTGGATGTGAGCAGCGGCCGTCAGCGCCGAATGAGTGATTGCTCGTTTAGCGGCAATGAAACATTGCTTTCCCGGAAGACTCGGCACTTTGCACGCCGTGCGCCGATAGCTCGTTTCTCTTCTTCTCTGCGTGTCGCTCCGCGCGAAGGGTCCTCCGGTGCCGCTGACGACGCGTTGCGAAAGGGGCGATCGGCGGATTGCCGGCGAGAATGGCCGAACGTGAAGCCTACCTATCCCCGAGGATCCCTCCCGGGTGGTCGCGTCCAAGAGGCGCCAACGCCTTTGCGCCTTGGGCCTGAGCGCCCTGCTCGCTCAACTCCGCATGTAAGTTCCAACTGCCAACCGTGCCCGTTCATCCGCACGCGTCAAACAGGGCCTACCCCGCCGAGGGTGTCAAACCGGCGCGCTCGGATTTCCTTGGAGCCGCTGCTATTCCTTTCGCTCTTTGAAAAGATGACAAAGTGATGCACTTACGCTGCGTAGCCGGGCTGGCGGATCACCGGGAACCTTCGGGGTTGACGTGGCTGCTGCTTTCAGCGTCCCATCCCTAAAAGTGCTTCTCCGTTCAACCCGTTGCGATGGCGCAACTGGCAGTCGGTCGAACGAAACGACGGCGGTTGCCAAGGCGCCCAATCGAAGTTGCCGAGAATTAGAGGTACGAGGTGATTCGTCTTCCTTTGCTGCGTCGAATGGAGAATGAGAGTGAAAGAGGGAGGGAGAGCTTGTTGTGTGCGTATGAGATAGTGTGTGAGTGAGTGAGTGAGGGCCTTCCGGTTGATCGATGCGGGCGACGCTAGCAACGATGAAGAGGAAGTTGCGTCATTGGCACTTTGGCAAAGAGAGGTGCCCCTATGCTAAACGCGTTGTATTGGCGATGGACCTTAGCCGGAGCTCCGCGTCAATCGGAAGTCGACGGATAAAATATGCAAACGTAAATTCCAACGCCAAATCCTGTTTCCTTCCGTCGCAAGGACGGTCTGTAGCCTTTTTGCCGCTTCCGAGCTGGGTGTTGCCCAGATGGAAAGTCTTGCTTTCAACGTATCCGCAGCGAAGTAGCCTGCAATTGCGACGGATACGAGCGGACGTCAAATGCATCGCCATTGCGCGTTACCTTTAGCGCCGCACATCGCCTGCGCAGTGTGCCGGCGTGTAAGGCGAGGAATAACATTTACATATTGGTATACCTTCAAGCCCGTCCACTCCCGAATGTTCGCGTCCCGCTCGTTGCCTGCTTAGCCGCAATTGGGCCTTGCGTTGGCCAAAGCCTATTCAGGGGCCCTCCTGAGTATGCCATGCCAATAGCAGACCGGCCAAGCAAGGGCTCTTTTTGGTCAGCCGCCGCCACTGAACCCCAGAAAAGGCGTTGCCATCCTTACCGGGATGAACCGAGCCCTCAGGCGGACGGCCAAAGCGCGGAATCGATCTTTGACCAGCGCAACGCTCGGCTGAGTGAAGAACTCCCAAAGTGGCTATAGGTGGCTCTCCGGTTGGGCATCGATTCGCGGCTTTGGAAAACTTTGCAAACTTGCATTGTTCGGCCGAAATTGATTTTTCAATGCCCCTAGTGCTTTCGGCATGCTCGTGCCGACCTTGCGGGCTCGCATCCCCAGTTTGGACGGTTGGAACGTAGGCGGCGTGCGGATATGCGCTTCTCGCAGCTGTTACGGCAAAAGGGGATAAGGAAAACGCCTCTACCTGATCGCAGTGCCCACGACGTCCCGGGTCGAGGCGCCCTCGAAGTTGAACCGAGCAAAGTGACGGTCCGACACTTAGAAGGATCTTTTGCGCACGCAAATTGGGCCAGCGCCTGGGTGACAGCCGACCGAAGTGAAGGTGCGCATCGGGGATCTTTGGTGCGTTTTTATAGGCTCGCTCGGCCGTGGGCTCCCCGTTCACTAATTGCCGGTCATTCTATCTATTCTTTTTGAAACTGATAAGCCAGCAACGACCCGCCGTCGTAGGCTATCGATTCCTGCGGACCGGCTGCGGCACATTCCTTTTTATTTGTTTTTAAGTGACTACTCCGCGGGCGCTCGCAGGTGCCCATTCGAAGTATTGACTAAGGACGGGGCATCGAAAAAGCTTCTCTCGCTTTTCGGCTGCCTCTAACGGTGTGCTAATTGGCGTTCATTTGTCGGCACATCGCCGTCGTAAAGGTTGAGCTCGTTTCGAAGGCGCGAAGTCCGCTGCGGTTGCAACTTCAGCCTACGTTTGGCGGGTTTAAGCCTAATTGAAAAAAATAAGAAAAATGCGAACCGCCGCCTTAGACGACCGACGTTGCGCAGCGTTTGCCGAACTGCTTCGTCCGAGTTGATTTTTCATTTTTTACCGTCCAATTTGTCAATGTCTCGTTCATTCATTTCGTGTACGGTGCGTTCGCTTCGACAGATTGCGACTGTCGAACCGTGTGGTCCATCCAATTCAGAGGTTTTGATGAATGAAATAGGCTATTTGATCGGGAGGCCCCCGCCGAAGGACGAGGGCGCTGGCAGCGTCCCCGAAAGGCGTGGCGGCAATCGGCTTTCTCTCAATGGGGCACACCACAAAGTCTGCACCGTTGGCCCATTTGCATGTTCTTTAACGTTCCGTAGGCAATGTGTGGAGGGTAGCTGAGGCTTTAGAAAAAGGAGGCGATCCTTTTTCCATTGAGCCATTGCGCCTTGCAATGCTCGATTGCTAATAGATTTTCGCTCAACCACGTCGGCGGGATTTGCGCGCCGCCGTCGGCTTCCCTCGTTCGCCTGCTGCCGTTGTATTAATAGTAAGCATTCATCGTCGGGATGAACAGGCGAGAAGTCCGGCAGTACTCATTTGGCCGCAGCGTTCGTTGCGTAGCTTTACAACGTCTTAACGTTGGGTGCGCAATTGGACTGCGCCGAATTGATTAAGCAACGCCTTTCGGCGACACTTATTCGTCAGTCGAATGTCTCCGAATGTGCGCTGGATTATTCGCGCAATAGAATTTAATGAGCGTTTGTGACGAGCCAATTTATTTATTGACATTTACTTTTTATTTATCTACCGTTTTACTACGGAGAGTACTAGCAGTCGTAAAAGCGATCGCGTGATAGAAGCGCGCGGGGATTAGCGAAGTCAACTGTTTTGCGGGGAACGAGGATATGTCGATGCGTTCCATCGGAATTTTTCCCAATCTGAAGAAGATGCGCATTTGGAGCTTCGCAGTCGCAGTGAGCCAGTCGTTCCGATAAGCAAGGCTGGATTAAGCTTTTTCATTGGCGTTGCGTATTGATTGAACTACCAGCGTTCGTTGCGCAGGAACAATTGTAATAACGTAAACTTTTCTCTGACTATTAATAACAGTGCTACGATAATTGAATAAAGGATTTTTTTAACGGGTTTTGGTTTCATTGTATACAGGTACGGCAGAATAACCAGTAGTGCGAATGTATCTTTATTGATATCGCGAAGCTTTCGGGACCTGTCTTCGTCCCGTCATTGTGAGCGTTATCTCCCTTCCATTAGCCACCTTGGAGTTTACAGAAAGGTTGCTTTTCATTCTGCGCTAATGACGGGACCAAGACAGGTCACGAAAGCTTCGCGATATCAATAAAGATACATTCGTACTACGGGTTATTCTGCCGTACCAGTATACAACAGTGCTACGATGTTGCCATGGAGCAGCAGCGTATGGTTGCGTTTGCTGAAGGCGTTTGCAGGTCGTTTTTCTTGCTTCCCTCGTTTCCAACGTCTGCATATTAGAGACAGCCAGTTCCGCTCCACGCCTAACTCCTTAACGAGATAAGCATCAAGTTGCGGTAGGCAGGACATAGATACGAAGATTCGATGGTTCACAACGGGTTGCCCAGTTACTCTTTATTTTTCACAACCTTTTTGCCCATTTGGAGTTACTAAGAGTACAGCGCGGACGAAAAAAGCGATACGAGCTTCCATAGCCTTCTTGGGGGTCTTCGAGGAAGAAGACAGGATTTCCGTTTGTACAGGGTTGTGTGAGTTATCGAAAGGGTTGCCGGAGGCATGCGAGAAAAAATCTTTGTCTACAAGAACAACAAAATTGATTTTTAATGGGCGCGGACGTTGCCGAGAGCGGTGTTTCCATGTCTGCAGCCCTTCCCTGTAGAATGCTAGAGAATATCCGCTCTTGTAGGCTTGCAAATTGCAATGCTTTCCGGGAACTGTTTAGACAACTCACGTAAACAAAGCTTTAACAAAACAACATAAACAGAATGAATATTGAAATCCAAATCCATTTTCGTAACGGGGTCGATTTGTTCAGTAAGGTGTAGTCACAGTTCCCCGTTTCATCGGAAACCTTGTGCGGTTTTTTATGCGCTGATGGCGGACCGACAGCGGTCAGAAAGCTCCGCGGTTTGTGAGATCTTAATAAAAGGTTTCCGATGAAACGGAGAACTGTGACTATACCTTACTGAACAGAATGAATGTTCAATAATAGCACACGCAGCATTTGGGTTGTAGAAGCTAAGATGTAACTTTTAAATTTGTATTCACTGATCTTGTAATTCATTGATGAAGATCTTCTTTTTGTAACGGGCGGATTTTGTTCAGTTTCATTTTAATCACAGCTTTCCCCGTTTAATCAGACACCATTTTATTTCCAAAAGTAAACCAAAGCTTTCGGACCTCTCGTGGTCCGTCATGAGTGGTAAATGGTCACTGCGCAGCCAGTCTTAGGTTCAGCAAGCTACAAGTTCAAGGTCGGAGGGGATGCTTGCTTCTCTGCACGACTGACCGGACGGGCGACAAATGCTGGACGGGTCAAGGTTCGACCTGATAGCGGCTGTCGCTTGTCTGGTTGGTTGAGCAGAGTAGCTTGCTGAACATAAGACTGGCTGCGCAGTGACCATATAACACTGATGACGGACCACGAGAGATCTGAAAGCTTTGGTTTATTTTTGGAAATAAAAAGGTGTCTGATTAAGCGGGGAAAGCTGTGATTAAAATGAAACTGATCTTGTAATTTAATAATAATTTAATAATTGATAATAAGTGTCAAACCAAATTAATACGACTATCACCGTTTAATGTCAACAACAACTTCGGAGCTTTCGGGGTTGCTCACACCCCGTCGTCAGCGATAAAGACGCTCAAATTGTCAACCTCAGGTGAACTACTGCTGTCACAATTAGTTTACAAGCAGTGCTTTAAACGGAGGATCTTAATCCCGTTCATTTTAAACAACTGACCACGCAACGAATTTTTTCTTCTAATTTCTTTTAACCATTCAACTTCCCATATTTCTCTGCCGGGGATCTATGGGATCAAACCATATCTGTCCCAGTTTCTTCTTCTATATGAATTGCTGTGTTGGTGGGTTCTTCCTCCCGGTGGTCTTGGAAAGTTTGTTGTGGGATTACGCAACATCCGTGTTTGTGGATGACATCCCTCCAAATCTCGCTCACATCCACACCATTATCCCGGTTGAAGGTGTTGTTGTTCCGTATGAATAAAGATTCTTTAATCTTCCGTCTTAAGATGTTTGATTCGCTGCAAACGCATAGAGGGTGTAACGACCCAGCGCATTGGGATGCGTGTTCCACCACCGCTGACATTTTCTTCACTTGTTCCATAATTGATCTAGGATCGAGTGTTTGTTTCCTTCCTCTTCCTGGATTGTTCACATTCCCATTTAATCTAGCCTTAGCACTGTTGTAACGAGTTATGCCGGCTAGGTGCTCCATGAACCTGTGGGTGACATTGTTCCCAGTTTCTCCTATGTACAACCCCGAGCAATCGCATTGGATTGCAAATACCATGTCGTGTCTTTCTGTTATCGGAATGTTGACTTTATATTTGCGTAAAAGGATCCTCAAATTCGGTGATCTCGTAAAATAAACTTTGAAGCGTAGTGCCTTTGCAAGTCGTTTGATTCTTTCACCTAGGCCTCGGTAGTATGGGATGGTCACAGTGACATCTGTTGGCAACTTTACCTCATTATTTTGATGTCGGTTCAAACGTTGCTCCATTGCGAAAGTACAAACTTCTTAGGGTAACCATTTTTGAGAAGGGTGTCTCTTATGTATGCCAATTCCGGTTCTAAGAATTCATCGTCACAAATGTTCAGAGCTCTGTCCACCATTCCGTTAATTATTCCTCTAAATACAGAATGAGGGTGGTGCGACGAGAAATGTAGACACATGTTTGAGTGCGTAGCCTTTCGGTAAACCGTCAGTTTTACGTGGTCACAGAAAGACACGGCATGGTACATGCAATCCAATGCGATTGCTCGGGGTTGTATATAGGAGAAACCGGGAACAATGTCACCCACAGGTTCAAGGAGCATCTAGCCGGCATAACTCGTTACAACAATGCTAAGGCTAGGTTAAATTGGAATGTGAACAATCCTGGGAGAGGAAGGAAACAAACACTCGATCCTAGGTCAATTATGGAACAAGTGATGAAAACGTCAGCGGTGATGGAGCACGCATCCCAATGCGCTGGGTCGTTACGCCCTCTATGCGTTTGCAGCGAATCAAACATCTTAAGACGGGAGATTAAAGAATCTTTATTCATACGGAACAACAACACCTTCAACCGGGATAATGGTGTGGATGTGAGTGAGATTTGGAGGGATGTCATCCACAAACACGGATGTTGCGTAATCCCACAACAAACTTTCCAAGACCACCAGGAGGAATAACCCACCAACACAGTGATTCATACAGAAGAAGAAACTGGGACAGATATGGTTTGATCCCATAGATCCCCGGCAGAGAAATATGGGAAGTTGAATGGTTAAAAGAAATGAGAAGAAAAATTCGTTGCGTGGTCAATTGTTTAAAATGAACGGGACTAAGATCCTCCGTTTAAATCACTGTTTTTAAACTAATTGTGACAGCAGTAGTTCATCTGAGGTTGATAATTTGAGCGTCTTTATCGCTGATGACGGGGTGTGAGCAACCCCGAAAGCTCTGAAGTTGTTGTTGACATTAAGCGGTGATAGTCGTATTAATTTGGTTTGACATGTATAACTACACCGTTACAAAACATCCTATCTTCAACTTTAATAATAAGTGTAATAATTAATTTAATAATAATGTAATTTAATAATAAGTGTCTTAATAATATAATATTAATTGTGACATAATACGGAATTTACAACACCGTCTTTTGCCGAAAGGATCTTTAATACAACCGCAGCTTTCGGGGATCTTCTGTCGCTTCTTCAGCGGAATTATAAATATGCAGATAATTAACTAGAAGGGATTCAGAAGATCCCTGAAAGATACGGTCGTATTAAAGAATCTTTTGATGAAAACGGTGATGAAAGTTTGTAATATGTCACAGTGAAAGTTACACATGTGATAGGTCGTCTCTAGTATTGCGCTGAAGACGGGACCAAGTGAGGTTCCGAAGACTACGTTTGAAGTAATGCATTTGTGAACGGGCGTTCTTGCTGTCTCTTGACACGATAAAACCTAAACCCGTTAGAAATCCATTATTCAATATGTCATAGTTGTTGAATTCCGCCGTTAAGAAAAGGCACCCTGTTTTCAGTAATAAGAATAATATTGAAGATAGGAATCCTAAATACGGGATATGATCTAATGTTTAATTTCAGAAAACCAACGGCTTCAATCCCGTTAAAAACCTGAACAAAAACACACTGAGTTTTTGGAACTCTCCTTGTCCCGTCTACACCGTGTCACTCTGAAAGCTTAGCCTCCATACGACAATGAAGGTGTTTCCAGTTTACAGTGAACATCGGTTAAATTTTAAACAGCTATAATGTATGTTAAAGTCATTCCTCTTGTTGTCTCTCTGAGTATATATCCCCTTAGTTCAAAGGAATACTTTGCAGTTCCGAACCTGTGGCTAGAAGTTGACAACATTTAGCAGTTAGAGTCACCATAGACCAGATATCACTGATCTGGGTTCCTCCATCTCTATTCATACAGTCGTTGTTCTGAATAAACAAAGCTTCTTTGATTTTTCATAGTCTGAAGTTCTCTTCCCGCGTTAACGTGTCAAAATCGAACTGATCGTATCACACTGGGCATTCCACCACATGCTCCACCAAAGCAGAGGTTATTTTGCTCTCCTCCATTATGAGGCTTTGTTCTGTAGCCTGAGGTCTGCCACTAGTGGTGAAGTCTTCGCCACTATGTCTCCTTTGTGCATTTCCATATCTCTTAACGCCTGCTAAACGCTGTTTTATACGGTATTCTGTTGTGTGACCAGTCTCTCCAATGTATGAAGCCCCACATCCACATCGAATGTAATACACCGTACCTGGTCTCTTGCCTACGGGGATCTTGGTTATTTCCGATCTGAGAATAGACGTAAGGTTAAAAAAACCTTTGAAAAATGTCCTGATCCCGAGTGTCTGGTAAAGCGTTGTATACGTTCACTAATACCAGGGTAATACGGTAAGACCAATGTCATGTCCCTGTCCGAGATTTCCCTCCTGGTGTCACGGTTTCTCCAATACCTTAACCTTTTCTTCATACATGCGGTGATAAAACTTCCAGAATAATCATTCAGGAGCATGGTCATGTATACATAATCTAACTCTTCACGTATGAATTCCTCATCGCATATTTTCAACGCCCAATCCACCATCCCTGTGATAATACCTATTTTCACGTTCAAAGGGAGGTTGGAGTAACAATTTAAATATCTGTCCGAGTTTGTGGGTTTCTTATAAACCTTCGTTGTTAGGCGAGTTCCTTTATTACTAACACATCTAGGAAAGGCAATTGCCCTTCTGTTCTAACTCCATGGTAAAGACAATGGAGTCTGGGAACAAGCTATTCAAATGCTCCAATAAACAGTTCTCTTCGCCACTCTTCACTACAGCGAAGAAACAGAAGGGAGCGTTGTTTATCGCTGAAGACGGGGAGTGAGCAACGTCGAAAGCTCCGATGTTGTTTAGCGTTAATGAACAGTGTTAGTCGTATTAATGAGATCTGACAAATAATAATAATAATAATAATAATAATAATAATAATAATAATAGAACTGTCCTTTCAGAATGGATTGTAGTTCGTTGATATGATGTACTGGGTGCATGAGTACTTCCCAAAAGAGAACCTTTTATATTTTATATTCTTTCTTGGGAAGCACTCACGCACGCAGTACATCACATCAATGAGCTGCAGCTTCTTCGGTAAGAGCAATTCCGTCATGAGTTCATGAAAACAAATTAATGGTTTCAGATGATGGTTCGTTTGTAAAATGGTATTTTATTATGAACTTCAAATTCTGATGAAGTATGATGAAAAATGAAGAAACGGTTTCCATGTTCTGTGGGTCTTAATCGGCGAAACTACCCAAACCACTGTTCCGACGTCAGCCCAGCTCGGAAGGGGATAGGTGTTGTCGGGCAGTATAAAAGGTGCTACGGTGAGGTCAGATGACTGTAATAGTAATAATGATAATAATAATAATAATAATAATAATAATAATAATATATGCTTTCAAAACTGCTTGTCGCTGATCGGCAAAGTGCTTAGGGCAAATTGTAGTCTTGCTAAACGTCAATTCGAAGCTGATCACCTCCATAAACTTCGAAAACTCAGCGAAGCGATTGGCGCTCGTTGCAAGGGAGCCACTACTGAGTTGCAGTGTTGGCTTTGCGCAACAGAGTAGCTCCTAATCCATTGCGTTCGCTGATTAAGAATGCTCGTGCATTATGGCATGGTAATAATTCGTAAGCGCAGATCACCTCCAAGCCTAAGTCCAAGCCCATTCATAACCACGATTTCCGTGGTTATGAATGAGCCTAGGATTATCCTGGCAGAAATTGTTGAATGAAGATTGTGAAGCGCCGCGGAAGGCGTCAGCGGTCAATTGTAGCGATTTTGAGCACTGTTGTCAATGCGTTGGTGTGCAACTTTGCGTTATTCAAATAGGAAGGTGCTGTTCGGAAAAGCGACGATTGGCAAATTACCTGGTCTTCAATGGGCGCCGACGTCGGTGCTCGGAAGATTTCCATAGCGCTGCCGGGATTGCATGTTCGTCGGAGAGCTGCTCCGCGAACGACGTTCCTCCGCCGCTGCTTTGGTGTCTCTGTCGGCATTCGAGCACGTTCTCTCTTACGGAGGGGAACAGGTTTGCGCGACTGGCGATCATGTCCATACATGGGCGATGTTGCCTGAGGAAAAGATTTCCTCCTCCACTTCAATAGGGCGCCAGATTGTTTTGCTCTCCTTAAGCTCACCTCCCTATTCAGCTGTTCTCTGACGTTCGTTTTCGTTTGGATTGGCTCGGTTTTCCTTTCCGTTTGATTGTCTGGCGTGGCACGCCAAGATACTGCCAATCTTTGGATAAGCTTTGTGCATGTATTATTAATACTGACGTGCAATAATTCGCTGTCCATTTTCAGCATTCGTAGTGCTTCAGTGAAGGCTGCCGTTGTCTCTTGTTAGACAGAACGTCGGCCTTTTGCCAAATTGGTTGGCGGTGCGCTTGTAAGGACGACTGATCAAACTTTGTCGATCGAGGTTGGCCTAATGGAAGGTAACCTGAAATTTGTGTAAACAGTTGGGTGCGCCGGTATGAAAGCCGCATGGCGTAGACGGCAGCCGGAATTTTGCCTCGATCATCGGGAACGCAGTGGGCTCAACGGTGGCGTCGACGAGGAAACACGTTTTCCATTGTAAATGGTTACCTCTTTGCCGTCGTCATCGTTCGTTTATCGAAAGGTGCGCACTTGTTCGCCCACCGCTCGTTCTATGTGTCCATGCTTTTTTAAATTCATCGAAGCCGTAAGAAAAATACGCTTTTGTACTTTTGCGATGAACACGTTTGCCCGATGAATCGTCTTCGCGGGTTGGCGCCCACCAATGTTAACTGGACATGCGCAGGCGTCCTCGAGGGCATTTTAGTTTTCGGCTGTTCCGCTTTTTGGGCAGAATGTTTAACTTCGTCAGCGTCCCATGAGTGAATGCCGTTGGTCGACGGAACGTGTTGGCAGTTTGACTTGGACTGTTCGAATGTTTCAACTTTGGAAGAATAACCGCTGACTCAATTCGTACGGTGAAAATTGGCTTCGAAGCATCGCTGTGCATGACTTGCCATTGTCGAGATTTTCGTTTGCCCCTACAAGGTTTTCTTGTCTGCAAGAAAAGTGACTGCTGTCCTTCTTAGCGACACTGCATGCATTGCTGCATTGCCAAAATGCGTTGACGCGGGCCTACCTATCAAAGAGCAGTTGCACCCGTCCGCATTGCGTTGTGGCTAAGAATTTCGCATAGCGAACGTTTGCATACATCGTTGTTCAACTTTTAATAGTATCAACTGATCGTGTCATTCTTTCGGTTTCCGTGTGTAATTGTCTCTCCGCCGTGCAGCTGCTAGCTCTACCCAGAGGTGACGTGCCCGTTTGGGTGCAGCTTGCTCAGTGCCTTGTCAGGGAATAGTTATGCCGATACGCGCCGCTTGCAAATCCTTATTTAACTTTCGTATTAGTCGTTTGAACAGCAACTTGTTCATTCGGCCCTATTGAAACAGTCAACTGCCTCCGCATTATTCTTGTTCAGTCTGCAAAGCATAAATGAGTTTGTGTAAAAGTTGAGCGAACGGATAAACGTGTGCGCATTACTTTCCAAGACGTATTGGATAACGATAAAAAAGACATGAACGAAACAACTACGTCGTGACAAACGACCAGCACTGGCAAGGAGTGGATGGATCGTTCGTTTCTCCTGTGGGCACAGTTCGGAAGATGATGTATCTCTGCTATGCGGATTATTCCGGATCAGAGAGAGAGAGAGAAAGAAAGTTTTCCAGAAGTGGCTTTTCACGATATGGTATTTCAAAGTTAAGTGACCCTGAACAACCCCTGAAAAATTGGTCTATGCGTGATTACAAGGCTAACCGAAGATGACCCACTCTGTCCACATCAGTGGACTTCGAGCAATGAAATATTATTAATACTACATTTAAATGTCACATCCGCCGACCTGAATGCTCGTCTGATGTCGGGGCTTCAAATTTTTTTGGACCACTCAAAATTACCTTTCTATCGGATCGAGATAGAAGATCAGAACAAGGGGATGATCGCAGTGAACATGTGAATAGACCTGTACGTGTTAATGTTTTTTTCAACGAATTAGAACATATTTGCTGGGCCACTTTTCATTTGCTGATTTATCGATACACTTTCACGACCTGTCAGAAGTGAATTATTAATTATGGGAACGTTTGTAGAGAAACTATGCGTTCCAATGCTGACGACGGAACCAGTTCGTTCAGGAACCTACTTCACTGCTAATAAAGTTGCTTTTGCTAGCTCTTGACTAGCATCGACACAAAAAGGGGGACAAACCGTATGGCTGACAGTAATAAAAGTGAGTATCCTATCCATCCCCACTGGACGGTGCCTCCATTGCAACCTCATTGTACGTCGTGCCACCACTGGGGCGATCGGTAAGGCAGCTGCTCTGAAACCTGGCCAAACTCGGAGGGAATCAACCCCGAAGGATTAAGTTTGATCCGACGGGTCCCCACCGCTGTTTGGCAAGGTGGAAGAGCTTCTCCTGAAGACCAGTCTTGGTAGGTGGTCAACATGACCTGCGTTGACGACGGGCCAAGGTTCAGTCCGAAAGCTTCGCCAAGCATTTTTGTTTTCGTTTTCATGAATTAAAAACTTTAGCATCCTTTCGTGAAAATGGTAACCTCAACGGGAACAAAGTCCGTGATTTCTCTATCAAAGACAGACTGGTACTTGAATGTACACTCTGTTCCATTATAACGGGAATCATGAAGACATTCGGTCCCAAACTTCCACTTTCCTGTCTCACATGACCCTAATAACGCGATTTAATTGGCAGCGAGATTTTTGAAGATGGGATGCATTGTAACGGATTGCAGTGTGGTCATGAGTGGTTTTGTTTGCCCGTTATTTCCGCGATGCGATGAGTTTGAAATCTCCGTAAAAAGGCTCCCTAACCAGTGAGCGGTTGGGCGGTTTTTATTGGTGAAAGGCCTTTCACCATCGCTGATGACGGAACTAGGCTGTTCCGAAAGCTCCGATTAGTACGTTGTTCTGAGTCTGTTTTCCCGTAATAAAAAACCGCCCAACCGCTCACTGGTTAGGGAGCCTTTTAACGTTGATTTCAGACTCATCGCATCGCGGAAACAACGGGAAATACAATCGTGCAAACAAACCACTCATGAGCGAGATTTTTGAAGGTAACCTGTAGTGCCGATGGAATAGTACAATGATATGGGATAACAAACAGCCACCGCTTTGTTGCTAAATAACCCAAACAGGTACCCGACTCAAGGCATGTCCTATATAGGGCTCTGGATCGATGGTCCCACATAAGGTGTAGATGTCAACGGCAGTTCGTCTGGACGCCACAGTGTTGACATTCATACGCCTTGATCGGGGGACGGAAACAGACGGATATGGCGATAATATTTGTCAAGGGCCATGGGCGGTTCCCCCAGGGCGAACAAAGGTTTACCGATCTCCCGGCCTGTTATTCCCCACGTTTTTCCACGAAGATACTTTCGCGTTAAGCGTGAGACGATTGGATGTATAATTTCATTGGTTTTGCGATGGTGCTTTGGCAGCAGGCTCAGCAAGGACAACTGCTTTCCTCATATTTTCCATTAGATAGGAGAAGCACCAGGAAACTTCCGCACAGGGCAAGACAGTTCCTACGGCGTCAACAGCTGTCCTTTCGAAGTCCATCGAAATGGAGCCTGGGGACGATTTGCGGACACGTCTCCTTAGCTGTCTCAAACTTTCTCCGGTGTATGAATTACCGCTTGTCCGGGAAGAAGACGGACAATATCGGAATAACGAAGCCCCACCTTGCTGCGGGAAGAACATATACCTACGCAAAGATGCGAAGACGTGATGTTGGACATGTCATCGGCGAAGACAGTCTTCATTTCGTTGCTTCAGGTATTATTCCACTGTCGCCTGATGATGAGGATTCTGTCCTCATCTACGACACCAGATTCGCAGACAACGAACCAGTGCCCAGTATGGTACTTCATATACTACTTTGGTATGAAAACAATGCCCGGTTGACTGGTTGGGATGGTGCTATTTCAGCGCAGGCTAGTCTTTGCCGAATCATCTTCTTCATGGCATTCTCGGTCGTTATCCTTTCTATTATGGAAAGCAAAGCGCTCTGGTAAGGCTCGTTCAACATGACCTGCAGGCGTCTCCCGTTTCTCTTCAATGCTGCTGTGTGGCGAATGGTAGTAACACTGGAGTGAATCACATCGCTGCCATGACGATCAGGGTTCGCTTCCATTGCCACTGTCCCTTAGGCGCTAGTGTGTGCCACCAATATTGGGGCTTATCGTTTGCAAATGCACATCGTATCAGAGCGACAAACTTTTGCAGTGCCTGTAGAGTTCAGCATGTTGAAATAGTACATGTGCCCATTGCGTGCTATCTTCTCATCGTCACGGAGGCTGGGAAAGTGCGGCGTACCGCCCGGATCTACTGAAAATTTTGCCGCCGAAAGTCTGCAGTGGAGAGAGATGTGAGTCTCCTACCTCATATATTTGCTGCCAACATGCGCTAACTAACGCCTCCTACCAAACCTACCACAGTCATTTCGTTTTTGCATTCATCATAGTGCACGCATTTCTTATAAGCGCATAAGAAAACATTGGGTGATAAACGCTAGGCATCAACTTACAATCGTCTGTCTTCCATTGAAGGCAAAGGTAATATGGCCACCAAAATTTGAACACTTTTGGATGAGTCACACCTCCTTTTGAATACAAAGTTCCTGTTAACGGTAGGGCCATACGTTATTTTGCTTAATTATTGAACAACTGACACTGTTTCTTGAAAATTCCTTTATGACATACCGCAGCTTTGTGGACGTGCTCTTAAGTAGTCTTCTGCGGTAATACTGCATCATCCTATTCTATATCACAAAAGCCATGCGCATTTAAAAATCTTTCTTAATGCGGTTTTTTAAATTGAAGATCGATGGTACGAGAACTGAGAAAGAGAGAGAAGAGGAGGAAACTCAACCTTAAATCCGCTGACCCTAAAACAACAGGTAATATGGGAAGCTATGTCACTTTAAATAAATTTTTAACAACGACCGGCTGGGCAGTCATTGTTAAAAATTTTTGGCACTGAAGACGGGTACGCGAGGAGTACCCGAAAGCTTTGCTTTTATTGAGAGAATAAAAGCTTTTAAAGAACGGGGAAAATCCGTGGAGAACATTGGTTTTGCTCAAGCTATGTCACTGTCATTATTTGCTGTTGTCAAAGGTTCGGTCGTTAGGAAGGGCGATATGCATCTCTATTTGGCTGACTTGGTGGCTGACAGACGCTGGATAATTTTTGGACCAAAGTCCCGCAAGTTGGATCTAAGCCTTGCAACTGACAGCACAACTTTACAATTGATCATAATGCCTTGTAAACAGAAACAGCCGCTCAGGTGAAGCACAGTAAGTTCTAGAACGGTCAAACGTTTGGTTAGCAAGTGACTACAACAGTCAGTTGACCATGTCTACTCTGGATGGGCCGGGCAAGCCCTTTCGATGCCGCCGGACAGGTGCAACCTGGCAGGTTAATCTTGCGCGATGCGAATTGGCTGCGCAAAGTGTATACCGATCGAACCCTTACGGTATGACTGCAAACGGGGTTTGTTTTGCATGCATACTAAAAATAGTAACAAAATATCTGCAAATGGGGCGACCACCTGTGGCGCAACATCCTGCTTGGCGGCTATGTTTTCGCACCAGTTGTTGCGCCGACGACGTCGTTTGGTCAATGGTATGCATTCCTCCATATTTTTGCTGCACTAGAAATTCGCGGTTACCTCTTTCCTCCTGTCTGCCTACACGGAATACTGTAACACCTAACAGTCAAGTTTATCACTACAAATGGACAGCGTAACAGCCATTGCCAATGCTTAAGCCGAAACACGAAGGAACTATACCCTGTATGCCGAGGTGGTTAGGAAAAGACAAGGGCAGTCTTCAGAGGAACGTTAGCGCAGTGTGTGGGCACGGAGATTACTGTAACAATCAGCTTCTTTGTAGTTTATCGTTGCAGTATCGGGTGTTGGGCAGATAAAAAGAAAGACTCACTGACGCTTTGCTAAGCCAAGTCATGACCTTGAGTAAGCTTTAGTGCAATCCTTATAGGATGGCAAGTAGCAGCAAGAAATGTTGCTCATATGTACTTGAGCATCGTTAATCATCTACCGCAGCCAACGTAATGGACCCTCAGACGAGTTGGTCGTTTCCTCCGAATGGATTTCGGTATTTGGCTATGTGACTTTGACTGGGGATATTTATCGTTCCGCTAGTCAACCTAGTGCGGAGTGTCCGTTACGTCACCGTGGGGTCGGCATGTGGCCCCCCGTGTTGGCTAAGTTCCCATCCTGCCTCGTTCCGCTTTGCTGTTGTGCCAACTTCATCAACGCTGCCGATCGGGTGATCATGCCAATCGCTATTCTCGGGCTTGCCAAGGAGTACAAATACGGACTGTACGAACAAGGTTGGATTTTGAGCGCGCTTCCGGCCGGCTACATCAGCAGTCAAGTGTGTGATTAAAAAATAATTGACTTTTCCGCTCTTTGTAGTTGGCGTGACCGTTTCCTGATTTCGTTAATAGATTGTGGGCAGTTGCGCGGGCGCCCAATGCGGTGGCTACGTTCTCTTGGCTTTCGTCGTTCTAATGTGGTCTCTGAGCACCCTCGTGACGCCCATGGTTGCGTGGTCGCTTCAGCTTCTGATATTGACCCGCGTTGTGCTGGGCATTGGAGAAGGATTAGGTAGATTCTCTTTGCATAAATTTGCATGCTGTAAAGGCTGAGCGCCAATACACCTTTCCAACTCGCATTGCCGTTTGCCAATTTAAGGTTTGCCGACGATTTATCATTTGTTCGCCGAAGATGTTCCCGCAAACATCCGGTCGACGGCATTCAGTTATTTAACTGCTTTTGGCTCAATTGGCCAAGTTGTCGCCGTTGTGGTACGTGCTGTGTTTATTGTATGTGCGCCATTTTTCGTTTCGCTTAGATATGCCCTCATTTGCACTGGAGCTTTCCATTTTACATTTTTGGTGGACTTGGTCTGGTGTGGTGCGTTGCCTGGGTGCGCTACAGTCGCTATTTGCCTCCTTGCCTTCCGGATCAGTCACTCTACTTTGTCAAAGTTGGATTTGGCTTTTCCCAAAAAAAATTCTGTACGTCGTCAGTTTTGCTTTTGCAGGCGCCTAATCCTTTCAAGCAGTGGCGTACGTTCTTCTGCGACATGTCCATGTGCTCCGTCTATTTGGCTCACTTTTGCATGAACTGGACGTCCTACGTTGTCATGCATTGGCTGCCGGCCTACTTGCACGCTGTTTTCCGTGCCGATCCGTCCGCTCTTAGCCTCACTTGCCTGCCGTACATTTTCAACAGCCTTTTCGGAATCGGTAAGACACCCTTCTGTTGCGCATTTTGAGTGTGCTCGTTTTCCTAATGTGCAAGGAAGGAAAACTTTTTGGCCCGCTTTTTCTGTTGGTGTTGTCAAGCCAAGACATGCTTAGTGCTGCTATTCGTTTCATAGGGTAGCTCATTTTTCTGTTCGCCTGGCGTAGCATATCTGCTTTGCTAATCGCACTGTTTTCCTTATTTACAGTATGATAATGAAAATTAAGTAACATTTGTAATAGGGTTAAAGACCTTGCCGGCTTCATTATCTTCAACTGGAAAAGGATTATTTTCCGCACTGTCTTTAATCTATTATCTTCAACTTATCTTTAATTTATTCTGCTTAACAGCTATCGGGCAACATTTTGTATATTTTCGCTGTAGTCCTTTTTCTAGTAATGGTTTGACAATGAGATACTTTCGGAGAATAGCTGCTCATGCATCACGGTGTGCGCATTGTCGTATAAAATTAACACGCTGATGAGTGAGCAGATTTACCGCGAAAGCTTCGTTTTACTCAATTCAATTCTAAGAAGCTGGCAGTTGGAACTTAACATGGAAACAGCCGTGAAAGTAGCAAATACAGTATTGGATTTACGACTCCTATTTCCGCGTGAATCAAAAGACATCTCGTATCCTGCTGCGCAGTAGTATTGCTTGAAAACATTCCGACTGGTTTGGTTCGGTTTCTCAAAAATGGTTTTCCCACTTTGCTGCACAGGCAAATAAACCTATGTAAGTTTGGTTAAACAGACTGTTTTTCTTTAATAATACTACTGATAACTGAAATTTACTTACGGAATGTTTCAACCCGTTGAAGCGAAGAGAAATACAGCTTTATTATCGAACCTTTTGGGAACAAACCTTTCCCGTCTTCAGCGTAAAACGTTTTGCGCTGAGAACGGGAAAGGTTTGTTCCCGAAAGCTTCGCTAATAAAGCTGTATTTCTCTTTGCTTCAACGGGTTGAAACATTCCGTAAGTAAATTTCAGTTATGAGAACTATCACGCCCGTTCGTAAAAACAGTATCTTCAATAATATTACTGCATCAATATTTTGCTTTATTATTCCTTTTACGCGGACACCCTTAGTGCAGTAATGCCAGTCGGCTTTACGTAAATATGTGCAAATTGTTGGTACATTTGTGCACACCTTGATGGACTGACGGCCAATTCAATTTTTTCGGCGTGAGTTGCATGACTGGTTGCGTTTTTCAAACAGGAATAAATTCCATTTTTAGTAATAATGCGAGCTGCTTTGTTAGCCTGTCCGTACAAGGTTAGTTCTTCGTGCGACACGGCGGATTGTGGCATGTTTTTATCAGTCTGGAACTTTCGAGGTGAACGACCTCAGTTTTGTAAGCAAGTATTCCACGTGAAGTGAAGCTGACGGTAGAACGAGGTCATGACGAGGGCTCCAACTGATAGAAAAGACATGCTGCTAAAATTAACCTGAATATACAGTTTCATAAAAAGAACGAAGTGTAGTATAAGATCGTACATTTAGTTTTTTGTTTAACCTATAAATTTTAAAGTAAGTTTCCAACGCGCACATCGGAATTTGAACTTTGTTTTACAACCATCCCTTCGTAATTTTCATTCTGAGAAGCTATCCTCTCCCGCTGAAGCCCCACATTTCCTTCCCTCTTGTCTTTGCCTAAGGGGCAGCCATGCCCCGTCGAAGTCATCCCAGCGAGCACACGCCGAACCTTGTTGAGGGACAGCCGTCGTCCTGTCCTCAATTCCCTCCTTGCGGTTGTCCCGTCGTCGGGTTGTAGCATGCTTCTTCGTATCGTCCCCGGTGGAGTGGCCGCACCACACAGCCATGAAGCGATGCCTAAGGAGGGACACTACTTCACCGTCCCACTGTAATTTTAAAGTAGGTATAAAACGGGCGCACCAGTGCTTTGACAAGGCAAGGGAATTCCACAGGCGGGATGAAAATTGCACGGAAGGAAGGGGCAAAGAAAGAACGTGAAAGTCGTATGAGTGTTTTACTTCTTTGGTCAGTTTTCGGGGCTGCAACACAGATTGCTTTAATAATGTTTGCAGCGCTTATATTCAATGTTCTGTTTGCTTCTTTGTGTTGATAACGTCTTTCTGCTTATTTCAAATTGTTGTCTTGCAAGTGATGCGCAGGTTAACTTAATTTGATTCGTGACAGTGTGCCTTCCGTTTTGCAACTATTTTTCTGCTTTTAGTCGTTGGCCACTTTGCGGATTCTCTGGTCAACGACCGCCGTTTGACGCTGTTGTATGTTCGAAAGTTGTGCACAACAATCGGCCTGGTCGGCCCTGCGTTGTGCCTCATGTTCTTCGTAACGCTGTATCAATTCTTTTCTGCCATTCTGTAAGTTGTGTCCATTCGCAGATTATATATATATATATATATATATATATATATATATATATATATATATGCAACAATGCAGGAATTGTGTTAATTTTTTTACAGGATGGTTTCGCTCAGCATGGGCTTGCTAGCGTTCAACGGTGCCGGCCACTTGAGCAGCCACGCGGACATGTGTCGCAAGTACGCCGGTGTGTCATTCGCCATTTCGAACACGATCGTAGGCGATCCACCGGTGTTGCGTTCAGGAAGAAGCATCGTTTCTCCATTTCAGGCAACGTTGCCCGGCTTGGTTGTTGGCCCACTGACGGCCGACTTTGTGGCCCAGTCAAGCGGTCGTTGGGGTCCTGTTTTTGTGCTCGCAGCTGCGGTCAACCTTGTTGGCGCCGTCGTATACTTCAGCCACGCGTCCACAAAACCAGTGATATAAAAGATGCTCAGGTTACTGCCTTATCCGGTCGTAGCCGCCTATATTGCTTTGCGTCCTTATTTGCCGCAACGCAGGAGGGTCGGTGCGGCTTCTGCTCCGAAATGGCGATCCAATTAAAACATGTGGTGCCTGAACTGCCTCTTCCCTAAAAGGATGTAGTTCTCCAGTACTGTCGAAAATCCCGAATGTTCACTCGTGTAATCTCTCACTTTTTGCCACTTCGTTACAGCACTCGAGAATGGACGGCAGTGTGCACATAGGCTCGAAGCCCGGCATTGCGCACAATTCGCATGATCAACCGAATTTGAACGTAAGTTATGTCCGGCCGATTTTCCTAATGGCTCCAGGGGTTCATTTCCTTTTCACTTAGGCAATAATGACCACCGTTGGCAGAATGGCCGCGGAGATTGCTCGTTGGGACAAGAACTCAGGCAATAGCGCGATGAGCCGTAGCCCCTATGATAACGTAATGTGCAACTTCGAATGCGACAAAATTGATTCCCTGTACGACAGTGATCGGAAACACGCTTTATGGCGCGTATGAACCTACGAACAGCTTAACCATCGACCAACTTTAAGGTGCCAACGGTTAATGCGGTACGCGAACGTCGACCGTTCGCTGGTGAAGCGTCGTGCCAATGAATCTGACCGTTTCAATGCTCTTGCGAACGTTAACTGTCTTTTTCAAGAACGAATTGTACGCGCAGGGTGCTGGCCGACTGGCGGATGACGGTTACCCTTTTCAGGAGGATGCCGTGGATAGACTAAACGGTACAGCCATTAAAAAAGTGAAACAGTTGGTGTTTGCCAAAAAGCAGAGGTCGGCCGTGTGCGCCGCCTGGAACAAAGTGGGCCTGAGCAGCCAAAGTACTGTAGCTGGCGTTGGCCAGTGCGCCATGAAATTATGTCGCACGTTCACCAAAGGTACCGTAATTCTGTGTTTCGTGTCGGCGTAAGTCGTTCCCCTATAAGTCACGAGTCGCCGGTTTGATGCGGATGATTTGCTGGACTAGCCGATTTAGGCGTAGGCAGTGTAGGCTGGCAAATTATTCGAGTCAAGTTAGTGTGCGACAAACCGTCCTGCGTCAAATAGTCCCGTATTGTCAATGGCGCCGTATGTACGGCCGTGTTTGCTTGACGATTCTTTTTCAGGGAAGGTCACTGATGCGTCGGCGTTACGAAGCGCAACAGAGGTGAAAATAGAGCGTCCGCAGAAAAGTTTCGCCGATTGCATAGACAATTCGACGAAGCCATTCCAGCCGAAACTTGCGGTCAAGCATAACGCTTTGGTGACATGGCCTCGTGTTTCATTAGTAGACGACGGTACGACTCGTTGGATGTCTGACTTGAACGAAGAAGATACGGGGAACGTGTCGTACGAGCACCCCTACAAATATGAGCTGGAGAATTTTGCTCCATCCGAGCACCTGTTCTCGATGTGCGTTTCGGTCAAGCCGACGATCCGTTCCGAGGATACCCCGCTGACGATGGTCAGTACGGTCGAGGAGCTGGAAAAGTTGTGCGAACTTCTCAACCGCCAATCCGAATTCGCCGTCGACCTTGAAGTAAGTGGAATAATTGAGTCCCACCTCGCTTGACCATGCGATCCATATAGGCGAACATGGAACGCTCCTACCAGGGATTCACGTGTCTTATGCAAATAAGTACGCGATATGAGGACTTCATAATCGACCCGTTCCCGCTGTGGCGCAATATGCATATACTTAATGATCCCTTCACAAACGCCAACATCGTGAAGGTGTTCCATGGAGCATTCAACGATGTTCTGTGGCTTCAGCGGGACTTCAACATATATGTTGTCAACATGTTCGACACCTACCAAGCCCTGTGCGTGCTGGACCGTCGTCCGCGTTCGCTGGCTTATTTGGTCAGCTCCGTTCTTGGAGTGGAACTCGACAAGTCGTATAGGTTTGCCGACTGGCGTCTTCGGCAAGCAACGCTCTTGTACGCCAATCTGATCTTCCATTCCGTGCTGTCGTTTAGGCCGCTGACTCCGGAGCTGATCAAGTACGCGCGCGAGGATACCCACTACCTGCTGTACTGCTACGACGACCTGCGGAATGCTCTCCTGCAAGGCGGCAACAAAGACCTTCTGCGTATGACCTTCCATCGTAGCATGCAGACGTGTCTTTTGGTAAAGAAGTTTGCAAGCGGTGGTTGGTATGCAAAGTTGAGTTTTGTTTTCAAACAGACGTACACGAAGCGCCCAGTGACGAAGGAGGATGCCGAGGCGCTCTACCGAATGCTGCACCTGAAATTCAACCACCGTCAGCGGCAAGCCTTCGAATGGTTGTACCTTTGGCGTGACGGCGTTGCTCGAGCCCAGGACGAGTCGGTACAGTATATTCTTGCCGACCAATTGATGGTCAAGCTGGCCGAGTTGTTGCCTCGCGACACGAACGGCATTTTGCTCGTTGCCCATCCGGCGCCTCCCTATGTGCAACTAGAAGCAGCCACCATTAGTCGCATCCTGAACAAGGCACGCCAGTTGCCCGAGCTTGACGAAGCGGTAACCATTGCGTTTGTCACTTCCTTGATTTCACGTAATGCAGTTAAAGTACTTTTGCTTTTCGTCCATCAAACTTTGCTCGCTTGAGCGAAAGGGTTCTCCTATTTCCGAAGAATGTGGCGCACTTTGTGACTGTGCTTCCATTCTAAGGGTCGCAATGGTCCATCCTCGTCCGCCCTTAGGGACGGCCTTTTATTGGGGATTACCGAGGCACCTCGTCCGCACGACTTCTCACACATTTCTACGACCGAGGAGTTGATGGCCCGCGAGCTACAGGGAGCTCTGAGAGTTGGTCCGTCTGAACAGCTTAACCCCGGCAACAAGTCGGCATTGTCGTTCGATCCTGGCAATTGGTAATTGATTCAAAGTTTTGGACCCAAGGACCGTTCTTCTCTTATCCGTGCGTTTGCAGTGAGCCATGTAGCGACGTTTCTGCTCAGGACGGAAGTGAAGAGCCGGCAGATTGGCAGTCGCCGTATTGCGCCTACGAAAGTGCACTCTCGAAGGAGGACTTGGAAGGGTCAAGCAGCGCAGCAGCGGCCATTCCTTTCCCTGAGAAAGCCACTGCCGACAAGGGGCAAGCCGGAGCTTATGAGGTAAGCGCGGAAAAGACTTTTGCTTTGGAGATTATCGAATTGCAAAGCAATTGGAGTGACCTGTTCACTTTTCAAATGTGCGCTATTCAGGAAGTTATCAAGCTTAAAGCGTCCGCACCGGTAGCGCCAAAGCAGCAGCATACTGCTCAGGATAGCGCAGCCCAAGCAGCAGAGAAGCCACCGTTGCCCGAGGGTCGGCGAAGATTCAAATGGACGAAGAAGCAGGCCAACTGGGAGCCCTACGACTATTCTCGCAGCACCGTCGGTCGGTTCTCCGAAGTCGGTCGTCAACATGCCTAGTATGGTTTCCATTTCTTGAAGGCAAAAACGGGTTAAAGTGGACAAATCCGGCGTTGAATACCGAGCATGCTGAATTGCATAAAGGCAAGCGAGGCTCGTCGGTCGTAAAGGTCGATTCCACAGGCCAGCATACCAGAACTGCCAATCAGCCGGTCAAGGAAGCATTGGTAAGGCTTGCAAGCGTGCTTGCTTGCCGTGCATTCATTGTATGCAGCTTTCCAAAAGTAGACATGCTGCGTGTGTGCTCCTTAGAAAGCGGCGGGGGGGGGCGGCCCAGCTCCGCCAACTTTTGATGCATATACAGCTAATCTTGCGCACGAAAGGGGCTGCCAGCTAACCTAGCCCCGTCTGAAGCCCACGCTTAGGGCGCGTTAAGAAAGCGACGCGCAGTCCGTTCGCAGCTGCTCGGGAAATGTTCATTGTGTGCAAGTTTGGCTTGTAACATTCAGTCCTATAGAGCGCAACTTTGGGCACCCGGCTGACGGCAAGGCGGCATAAAATTGGCCGTCACCGCGGCTCGAAGACCGTGTTTTTACTTTGCTTGTATCTTTTAGAATTCCGAATATCCGTCCAGCATTTGGGCTAAAGCTGGGCGAAAAAGGAACATGTCCCGTCCGCGGAGTGCAACCTATTGCGTGAAGAATGGTCTTTTCAAGCTGGGTGCTCAGTCAAATTTCCCAGGTGACCAGCTCGGGCAGGTCTAAATTCTTTTGATTGACAAGCGGGCAACTAATATAAATAATGTTTTGTACAGTTATTGTTACGTATGTGTGTTTATATGTTGTTTTGTTTGGCCTTTCTTTTATTTTTCATTTATCCGCGGGATCCGCGTAGTGGTGACGGTGAGCATTGCAACGTTTCTGGCAGGTTGTTGTGCCTACACGTAAGTAAAATGGTAATTCGGTAATCGGCTAGCCAAAGGTAGTCAAATAAACGGTGGCCTTTCGGCATGAAATCACTTATGATCAATTGCCCCGACCGCCTTTCCTACGCGGATTAGCGAATTTGAATTTTGGTAGCTGGTCGTCAACGGCTGATCGGATGAGGTGTGCTTCCGACCATCTGTTGTGACCAACCTTGCCTGGCGTGGTTTGCATTGAACGCTCAAATCGAAAGCGGTTCGCCAAGTCAGTGCCAATTGCCCTCTTGGGATGTTGTTCTCATTGCGTGCTCGTCAAAGTATTAATAAAAAGAAAGAAATAAACAGGTCGCCAGCAAATTCAGCTATGCATAAGCCCATACTAGTACTATGTTGAGTGGCTGACGTGCGGTAAGCTGTTGCTTCAGGTACTTTTCCTTTGTTTGCTCAACTTCACCACGTTAGTTGACGATGCGCAGGTTCTTAATACCATTTTAATACGCTTTCATCTAATTTGCGAACTTAACGTTGGCGACTGTGACTGTTGGGCGTTTCGTTTTTGATGATTCTGATTGCAGACCGTTACTTTAGTGCGTTATCGGGCGGCAGTGTCTCACTTTGCTGTTTCACGTCGAAAGTTCGCAACAGTCGAACTTCCGACATTTCACACCTGTGGCTCTGTTGTATCCCTTATAAATGTTGCATTTTTTGTTTAAACGTCTCCCATGGTATATTCAATTGTTTGGAATAGCTTTTCCGTGTCAGTTCTCTTCATTTGTCCGCCGCAATAATGGTCATCGTGACCCTTTTGATTGGGAATGAAGCTTTGGTTTGCGAGAAATAAGTTTATCTCAAAGTTAGAACGAGACCCTTTAGCGGAGAAGCGTAAACAGCCACTGATGACAGTGTTGCGCAAGCGACATTCTGCCGTCTAACAGTTCCCAGTTTGTTTAATATCATTTCGAAAAAAACTTCGGCTCAACGATGCGCGCCGTTTTTTAAAGGGCGTACTTTAACGCTGACCAATGTGTGCTCAATGGAAGCAATTGTAGATGGCCTTCAAACGAGTGCATTGAAACTAACGTATTTGTATTGGTGTATGTTTAAAAATGTTATCATTTAAAGAACGTATGATTTATTAATGTATTTTTAAAGAATAAACGTCGCACTGTTGTAAATTCTTACACTGATAAGCGTAAAGTTTTTTCGGTAGCAGTCTTGCCCGACAGGGTCGTTTGCACGGCTGCTCATTTGTCTGAAAATCATTTGCCAAACTCGCGGCTGTTGAATCATATAGAAATGCGGAGTGGACCAAATAGGGATCGGAAATGGGAAACGCCAATTCCCGAAGCGATCGAAATTATACTTGGTCAGACTGGTAAAGGAACGGAAAGGTCACGTCGGTATCCATACGCAGACAGTGCGTACCGTTTCGTTCCTCTTTTCCAATTCTGTGGGCTTCACTTCTGCTCTTTGCTAATTTGACTTTCCAGTTATGATTTGAAACTTGAAAAAGGTGGAAGTAGCAAGCCACTATTTTGGTTGTGCAATTATCCATGCATTCTAACTCCGCGGAAAGGTGGGTGCTTAATTCTTCGCTTTACGGGCTGTCCGAGGCAACCAACATTCGTTGATAGTTGTCATTGAATGGAATCGTCTGGAAGTCTTTGCCCACACTGCACATCAAATGCAGCAAATGTTGCGAAGATTAACTGTAAGCAATAGGTAGTAAAAATAGGAAAAATTTAAAAGTAAGTACATTATGTGCACAGCTGGGAGGGTCACAGGAAAAGTTGATGTGCATAGTCCATCAGTTCTGGCCGGCTGGCACGTTCAGTAACAATCCTTGGAAGCCTCTCATCGTGCGCCCTGATTGAATTTGTTCTGCGAGTGGGTGGTTCAGCCAGGAGAAATTCAAATTCAATACGGCGCTGCTCCTTACGAAGCTTTCTATGGTTAGGTAAAAGCCTATGTGGGTATCACCAGGTCACCACCTCGTTCCCTCAATCATGTGGTCCGTATACAACACACAATACTTGTGTACAGGCGTAATGGGTTTTCGCGAACCCAAAATATCATTGAAATATGGCACAAAACGTGGAAAACTATAATAGGAGGTGCTCACGTAGGTGAGTGTGAGCATTTCCAACTACGCCTTATTGGAACTTACTATTTGTCAAATTTTGACTGATCGTGTTATCTC
The DNA here is from genome assembly GCA_000612645.2 of Trichuris muris. Taxonomy (NCBI): domain Eukaryota; kingdom Metazoa; phylum Nematoda; class Enoplea; order Trichinellida; family Trichuridae; genus Trichuris; species Trichuris muris. Next base: position 7,843,439 of record CBXJ02000282.1, read on the forward strand.
CACTTTCGATGTTATCCTACTGTATTGTTAAATTTCTTTAATGCTGATTGTCCGCAGTTCGACGCCACCGTATGTGTATAATTTATATGTTTGTTTTCAAGGATCGTGACTTCAGTAAAACAGTGGTATGCTGCGATTTTGGTGACCATTATCCTTGGATAGTTGTACGCATGGAAGCGCTTTGCGTCGGCAATTCAACTTCAAGCGCGTGCGCATTGGATGAGGAATACCTTCCAAATAGTGCTACACTGCGTTGCTGGTAAGTCGTTTCTCATTTTACATGGTAAGGCAGCGAGGCGCGGGCATGCATGCGGTCCTCTGAACGTTTCGTTTCAAACTGAACATTTCAAGTTGGCAGAGCGATTGGTCCTCTGTAAACGTCAGCAATTTTCATCAAGGCTATTAAGACTGTTGCTCTTTAGCCTTGTATATATATATATATATATATATATATATATATATATATATATATATATATATATGTTGAAGCAAGAGGCATTAGTAACATGGCGTCTCATAACTATGAAAAAGAAAATAAATAAAAGATATGGTATCCTTGTTCAACGAGCTTTAATTTGGCGAAGCTTTCGGAACGTACGTGTTCCGTCGTCAGCGCGATTCCGATTTCGGAATCGCGCTGAGATGTGAGACACCACGTTTTCAATATATAATTAGTCGCTGATGACGAGGTGTGTGCTACCCCGAGAGCTCCGGAGAACAGAATGAAAGTAAAAGAACGGTGCCAGTCGTACGAAAAATCCTTGTCATATATATATATATATATATATATATATATATATATATATATATATATATATATATATATATATATATATATATATATATATATATATATATATATATATATTCCTTGTCATATATATATATATGACAAGGATTTTTCGTACGACTGGCAAGTCTTTGCTCTGAATTTTTCACCTAATATGACCGAATATATATATATATATATCACCGAATATATATTGAAAATAGGGTTCAAGATAACGGGGTGAGATCTCATATTCTTTTTGAGAAACACGGCATATAACCCGTTGGTAATGCTTTATTTAAGCAATCGGAGCTTTCGGTGTCATACCTTGACAACCGTCATCAGCGAATAGTTTTCGCTGATGACGGTTGTCAAGGTATGACACCGAAAGCTCCGATTGCTTAAATAAAGCATTACCAACGGGTTATATGCCGTGTTTCTCAAAAAGAACCGAATATATATATATATATATATATATGTTGAAGACAGGAACCATGGTAACGGGAGATTCGATTGAATTGTTTTTCTACGGATTCTTCCCGTTGTTCTATGTTTGAAATTAAACATAGCAACGCCATACCAACGGATGGATGGGTCAGTTATTAGGTGAAAAATTCAGAGCAAAGACTTGCTAATCTCGGAGTTTTCGTAACAACCTAATTCCGTCTTCAGCTAGTGGCACAGGGCCGGTGTTGTTGAGCAGAAAACTTTAATAGACATGTCTGCTGTTGGATGGTGGTCGGGTCAAGTGGGATTCTGCAACGCCCAGTTTGGTGTATTAGACCGTCTCACACCTGACTCACCTCGACCTCATTGTCTCGATTCATGGTGGAGGGGTAATGTTGGATGTGTAATGCCTCTTTAATTTTGCGATGATGTAATAGGCTCCTTCGACGTAATATCTTCGAACGTAGGTCGTGTGAGCACTGAAAGTAGTGTGCAATGACCGCTGACGCCTTGATCGCTTCCTCGATTGTTTTCCGCGGGTCTCTCTTTTTGAGGCCTTCCTTTTATAATATTTGTCCGCTTTCTCTTGCGTGGAGTCTGTCTTCCGCGTTCTCGTATCTTGTTTTTGCGCCCATGTGCTCTTTGAACCTGCCAGTTAGTGATTCCCCTATGGAGGAGGCGTTGCAAGCACATGTCATCTGGTAAACAGCTTCCGGTTTATTCTCGAAAGGAATCTTGGTTTTGTCGGTCCTAATTTTGGCGCGTAAATTTGCAGAGGTCCTGAAGTAGGTCCGAAAATTCAACGCTTTAGCTCGTCGTTTAATCTGTTCACCGATGTTGTGGTAATAAGGCAAAACGTCAGGCACTATGGAACTTCCTCGGTTACAATCGGTCTCCTTGAGTTCCGCAGTCTGCGCTTCATTATCGATGTTATCAAGGCACATCACCTGACCGGTAAAATACCTTATTCTAATGGGTAACCGTTTTACTCACGCGAAACCAAATGGGCAACCGTTTCTTGGGAACGTCCTCTTGATGTGCCTCATATCAGAACTAAGGTACCTCATGTCATATGTGGAGACAGCTCTGTCCACCGTAGTTGAGATGATACCCGTTTTGGTGGATATGTGGTGGCGGGATGCGAAATTTAGGTGTTTCTCTGAGCTGGTGGCCCTGCGGTAAACCTTAGTAATAACCGGAGTACCCCTTCTGATGACCAGCGCGTGTAAGAAAGGTAACCTGTTCCTCGGTTATTTCTCGATGGTTAAAGTGATGTTGTCAGGGAAGAAACTGTTTAAGTATTCAGGAAATTCTTCGGCACCGATCTTAACGATGGCGAATATATCGTCCACATATCCTGTGAAGAAAGTTGGTGCCTCGGAACTCCCAAATTGGCGAAAGCTTTCTCTTCGAAATTCTCCATGGAAACTTCGGCCGAGATGGGGGGAGGGAGCTTCACATTTGTGCTCCGTTGTTTTGAGCATAGAAACGATCTTGAAAACGGAAGTAGTTCCTTTCCTTGATGCAGAAAGCCAAGTGAAATGGGTTGTTGTCCTTTGTGCAGGCGTTGGGGCTTTACTCAAGAGATCTTCCAAAACACTGAGCGTTGTTGGAGTGGGGATGTTGGTGAAAAGATCTTTAACGTCCTAACTAACGAGAATTCATTCCTGGCAATTCTCAATGTTTTGATGTCATCACAGAAATGCGTGCTGTTCTTGACAAAGGATTGCCTTAAACCCGTCAATGGTTTTAAGATGTCTTTGAGGTACGAGCATAGCCTGGATGTTATGCTGTTTATGCTCGATACCACTGGTCTCATCGGGATATCGGGCCTATGGGCCTTTGGAAGCCCATAGAGTTCCGGACACCTGGTGTTGCTGGTGAAGTGGAAGTATTGTCGAATTTTGGACAATGTGTTGTCGTTGGTCTCTGCTATCAGGTCACTCAGGATGTTTACCAGCTCCTGAGGTTGCTCGTTGGGTCCTGGTTGAGTGGCTTATAAATATTCTTGGATAGTTATTCAGGGACCTTCCTCATATAGTCATGTCTGCCCAATGCGACGAGCACATTGCCTTTATCCGCCTTGGTGACCGCTATGCTGTCATCTGTTTTCAATTGCTTCAGTAACCTCCTCTCTGCAACCTTTAGGTTTGTTGTTGTACTTCTGCTACGCTGATGTGTTAGCATGTTGCAAACTGCTGCTTTGATTTCTGCGCTCTTGTGCGGTTCTGCCGAGTGCAAACTTTGTTCAACTGATGAAGTTGCCTCCAGAAAGGGATGGGATCCTGGAGTCGGCACGAAGTTCAGGCCTTTCGCTGAAACCTCCATTTGGTTATTATCCAAAGGGTTTGGCCTCAGGTTAACTACTATTTTCTTCAGGTCATTTGTATTCATCCTGAACTGCCGAATCCCAGACCTGGAACCACCACGTGCGTGAGCAACATAGAGTCTAACTTTTTCTTTGGTGTGTTCTTTTGTTCCAGTGATCTTAAGGAACAGAGTTTGTTAATTTGGCTGGTTAATCGGTTGAAAAAGGTCCTCATTGGTGCGCTATTTGAGATAGCAAGAAATTGCGTTCGTCCTGCATCTCATGAGGGCACTGTCAACTGCATATATAAATAAATAAATAAAAATATATATATATATATATATATATATATATATATATATATATATATATATAATGTATTTACAAGCAAACTTTCATTTGTATGTACAGCCTGTGTAACGGTTCGGTATCGAACCTTCGTGTTCCTACATTTTACGTATCCTGCATTAGGGAATTGCATTCTTACGCGAAATTTTCCAAGGAAAAGATTTCCGTGTTTTGTAGGAGGCGATTGCAACAGACCTTTTTGATTTTTCATGCTAATTTCGGTCGCATCAAGGTTTTACTCCTTCCAGGCCTACCAGTTTGCTTATCCAGGGTGTCGAATTCCGCAGCGTTGGCCGTCTGAACTTTTCACTTGCATTCCTCAACCGACCGTTCTCCCTTTGCGGTTCCAGAATTGTCAATCACTCCGTCGTTGGCACGCGACCTTGTCGCTCTTCCTGCGTTGCACATTGGGCAGGGGCAATTTCGGTCGTCTGGCGGCTGCCTTCTCGATTTGCAGCGTTGCTTTGAACGTGTCAACGCCCATTAAGGCTCCGCTGGGCTACCTGCAATAGGGTGCCTGCAGTTGATTCCGGAGAGCCGCCCGTGGCCGGCAAACGGCGGTGGGTACACACCCTTTGGCAGGTGCAGATTGCGCAAAAGCAATGGCAACGGCTAAATGCACTTTTTTCATTGCACGGCAGCGACGACCGACGGTACACGAGTGCAGAGTGCATAAGTTCATTCGCGCACGGAAATGTTGTCACAGCGATTCAAAGTCTACCGTATCTCCATTTACGAAATTTCTACGCGCTTCCTCCGAATGTGGCTTACCTCCGTCGACTAAGTAAAGATGCATAGGCATTGCGGTGTTGCGATCCAATCGAAGGCGAAAATGAGGGGGGCTGCTAATGGGTGCAACGATCTCAAGCGACGCTTTGCTCCTTTTCAAAGGACCGGCAATTAACGTCGGGGTTGTATAGCATTTGGTATTGGTCATTGGTGTCCACCTCCACGTTGTATTGGTCGGTCGAAGCGTCCGTGTCGCTGCTCGATCGGCAGGTCAGCATTGGGTGATCGTTGTCGCCAGGATGGTATCCGTTGGACAGCGACACCCTTCGGGCAATGGTGGCCTTCAGCTTCTCGAGCTCCTGGTTTAGCTGGGTCGCTTCGGCCTTGATGCGGGCGTTCTCTCGCTCCAACTGCTGCACCCGCTTGTACCTGGACTCGAAGAGGGCCCTGCGATTGGCTCGGCACCGCTTGGCCGCCTCGTTGTTGCGCCTTCGTCGCTCGGCGTAGCGGTCGGTCGGCTGCCTGGCGCCCCGTTGGCTCTCGTTGGCGCTCCGCTTGGGCGCCGACGACTTCTTGACGCTTCCCGAATGGGTGTCGCACGACGAGGATGACCGAATGCTCGACAAGTCCTCCGTACTGTTGCGCTCCCCGTTGGGCGGACTGTCGACGCCGTTGCGCAACATGGGGGACGTTGGCGCTCCATTTCTCGAACCGTTGGTCGCCGTCGGCCAAACGGTCAAGCCTTCCCGGATGTTGCCCAGGGTCGGCCACCCGGCTGGGCCGTTGGCACAGGTGCTATTGGCGCCGCTGCCGGTCTCATCTGGAGAGCGCATTTGCTTTTCCAGTAATTTTTGACGCAAATACTGCTTACTGTCGGTCAGCTTGAACAGATCGCCCTCCCATGAGTGGGGATACTCTACGGCACGTGCCAGATTTTCCATAAGCGTCTTCGGCGAGCTGGCGTTGGCCTGCTGCAGTTGACCCATCAAGATACTGTTGCCGTACGGGAAGGTGTAGCCGAACAGGGACGCCAGCTGGACAGCCTTCGACGAGTGCAGTTGAGGCACTGCAGGCGACGAGAGACGCCTGCAGTTCCACAGGTTGTCTGGATAGGACGTCAGATTTTCGGTCGGATACGAGTTGATGCGCGTCAGCATTGGACGAGCGCTGGTGACAACGGTAGGACATGCCGGAGCGGACAGCGCATTTGCCAGTGGCGCGTGATTGGCGAAAGGAAGAATTTTGCGAAATGTTTCCAATTCATTTTTTAGCAGGCAGTTCTCCTCGCTCAGCTCGAGCAACTTCGCCTCGGTGGCCATGTCGTTGAGGCGTCTTCTTTCCCTGGACCTCTTTGCCGCCTCGTTGTTGCGTCTCCTCTTTTCCCAATAGTGCTCATCCTTGCCCCCATCCGGCGTAGTGGTGGTGGTAGTCCATCGGCGTCCCGTGTACCGCGGTTCCTCCTTGAAGCTTCCCTCGGAGCGATGTCTGCCGGCCTCCTTATCCTTGGTCTGGTCGTCGTGCGCACCGTTGGCCAATGGCACGTCGTCCTTCCTTGGCATCACACCTGGAAAACGGGAAAAACGGTTACCCATCGGTTAGGGGCGCTAGCCAGTGGCCATCGCCCATGGTTAGAATTTGGGGAAAGCAAGTTGGGCGCCCACGGCAGCGCGCAGGCGTCCCCCATTGGCAGGCAGTCGGCAGATGAGTATCGGCGGATTCTTCTTTGCATGGACAAAAAAGTAGCCCTCGGTGAACCTTTGCCGCGCCGATCAGCCCAACGTCTCCCCAAATCGGTCAAGTTTCACTTTTCTCTACGGAAGTTGCGCGCAGGGCATGTTTTTACGTACGGTCCTATTGGGAAACCCAATCAGGCAGAGCGGCCCAGATGAATCGTCCCATTTTAAGTTTCATTTTCACCGCCGGCCATGGCCCACATACACAGGCGAAGCGTTGCGTCGCTGTTATTGACGGCTCCGTTTTGGCCGCGTGATGCAATGGCTGGCAAAATGTTTCCTTTGTTCTGGCTGGTTTTGCCGACGGGAAACTATGTCCCTCTTACAGTGTCGAAAATGGCGAGCCGACTCGGTCATAAGCAGCGCCCACGAATAAGAGCGCCCAATCAGGTGCTGCTGTGGTATTTTGCAAAACCCCCGCTCGGTGGGCGTCTCTTCCCTGCGGTTGGGGACTTTGCTCAGCCAAACGGGTCGACCACGGCTTGCCGGAGTTTGTCTCCTCAGGCGCCGCGGTATGACGGGTGCGATTGATATGGCGCGCGTAATCCAATACACCTTAACCGTACAGGCGTAGGCATCGTATGTCGCGTTAAGTCGTTGGCGTACGCGAAACTGGAGCGCCCGCGGACGGCCAATTTGTTATTCGCTTGCAAAGTGCCAATCTACCAAACCAGTAACTCCATTGGAGATGAGCGAACGCTTTGCCGTGTCTTCTCTGCCTCCTTGTCCTGTCGTCAAACGCGCTTCTTTGGCCGTTGGACAAAAGTGGGCCCTTTTTCCTTAGTACCCTTCCGGCTGGGCCCTTGTAAAAGGACCTGTTCTTCTCTTATTCGCCTCCATTTGGACATCCCTCGTTAAACACAATTGTGCGCGCCATTTTGCGGGGTCGCAGCCAGTACGGCTGATCCCTTGTTGATCGACCATGGTGGTCCCACTTTTCCCTTAGACCGGACGGGAAAAGCTATCAGTGGCCGGTGAGGAATGCGGCTCCGCGCAGCCAAGCAACAGAATAGGATAACGTGCATTTTATGCTACCTGGTCCATTTTGTAAACTGCCACACCGCTATTAAAGAACAGCTGCTTTCCAACAGGCGCCCTAAATTTTCTGCCTGGCGCCCGAAGATGGGTGCTCCTCAAAACGGAGTCTTCGTTTCATCGCTCGGCAGAGCCAGCGAGAGATGGTCTTCGCCAGTTGCAACTCACCTTCTGCCTTCCGAAAAGGGTCATCCCGATCGAGCGCTGCCGGCGGGACTTGACTGATCGGCTCGGCGTACCCGAGTACGCCTGGCGGTCTTTCCCAAGTGCGTACTCCAATGGATCAAATGCGCGTCGGCGTCAGCAAGCGAATACCATTAATGTTGGAGCCTATTTAGAAAGGCGCGTTCTACTCCTTAAGAACAATTTGCATATTCTAAGGAACGCCGCAGGAGGGTGGCCTAATGGAGACACGCAGGGGAGACCTTACGCTCCTCCGCCAGAGCGTGCGACTAAGGGCGTTGGGACCGAATGCACCCACCGAAGCCCCAGAACGGCAAACCGCGGGCCGTTGCATACCGTTCGGATGGTGATGTCAGCTTGCAGAAGGTTGGCCCCCGAGGAGCATATTCCCTTGAAGAGGCAGGCTTTAAGAGGAGAAAAAGTAAACAGGCGGGACCCTTAGCAAGGCGCGATGTCGCCCGCTCCTAATGGTCTACTTGCACCCTTCGCTGGGCGTTCGATCATTCCAAGTGTCCCTATGCATATGCAAGTGAGAAAGTTGACAAGCTTAATTGACTTGAACGCAGCCTTGTCAACCGGCTGCGATGGCTGGAAATAAGCAATCCTTGGCGTCGTAGGTTACGCCTACTGAGGGGAATATGCTGTAAGCTTAGGAACAAACGCATACCGTCGTTGACGGGAAAGCCTTCATTCAACGTGCATACTTTTGTCCTGTCGTACGTTGTTGCGCTACGCCCAATTAGCGCAGACTGTTCACTGGATTGGAAGACGGTCGACTTGTTTACTGGAATGGCCAGCAAGTGCTGTGATTCATGGCTACCAATTTGCCGGCCAAAATTTGTTTGCAACTCAAAACGTGCGGTTGGGCTCGGTGTTGGTGTGCACGCGCATGCATTGTTGCCGAACTGGTTGTCCGTGAAGCAACGGCTGCCGTTCGTTCCATTTTGCGTGCATCTGATAGTCGCGAGAGAGACTGCCCGAGTTTTGCGCCTTAAGGCGGGATGGACGGATCTCGTTTTGTAGTTTTGTTTACGGGTGCGCATACTCTGGCGCCGCTCGGTCCAGTCGCGGAAAGTGCCTATGCCAAAGGGGAACAAATTTGGCTTTTTTTTCTGAAAATGGCATTTTGCGCGTTGTCTTCCTTGGGGCGTCGATGGGCGCCTTGAAAAGTTGCCGCTTCCGAACTGAACTGCTGCTCTCCCATTAGGTGATGGAACAACCTGCGGTCTTCCGAATTTTGTAACATGATAGTATTGACGGAAAAGTACCCATTCAATTAGTGTGCATTCATCTTTCAGGAAGCCCTAGGTGAGCACGTTCGAGCTGGAAAGTACATCATAAACTCTGGATTTTACGATCGCCCTCTGACACTTGTGCGTCGTTTGGCTTGGAACTTCTTTTAGAAGATCAATATCCACTTGAAGATGTGCAAACGATTCTGCTAGAATCACCTTTACTTTCGAGTATCTATCGGGAGCACTATTCCATCGGCAACTTGCGCACATCCGTCTTGTAACGGTCTGAGGTCTCAGGCACCTGTACCACGGCAGGTTGCGCGTTCAAAATTAATTTCAAGGAATTTTAAGATTTCGCCAACTGACTTGTGCCAGCAAGAGAAGCGCAAGAATAGAACTCGGCGAATCTCTTGACCTTAACGGGACTACTGGTAATGTGTAAGACGAGTTTGCAAGTAAACAAAAGTGCAACGTTAGCTTAATCGGGTATCATTTTTAAATTCAGTATTTGCATAAATGATTTTCCAACGGCGAGGGACGATTTCAAGCATCAGCTTTTAAAGTTATCCACGATAGTCCTCCAACTGTGGATGATTTATTTTGACAAACTTTTGCTGATATCCAACGGTTATCCCTTTTAGCACTGGATTTGTTAAATCAGGCGGGAACACTTTGCGGTGGTCCTACCGGAATTGTCCGCCATTGGCATTGTGCCAGGCTAGGGCGGATAATCGTTGCCAAAATGGCTGAAGAAAGCAGTACAGGAAGAATAGACTGCAATCAGCCATAGTTAAGGGACAGTTTGGGATATTGAAAGAAAACCGCTTCTAGAAATGCGTACATGGTGTTCGTTTAATGTTGGGCTATTGTCTAATTGCAAACCGGTCTTAAGTATGCTCACGTAAACGTCTGTGTTCGTTGAATTCTGTTTTGCAGCTTCTATTCTACGAGCGCTTCTTCCGACGGTACAAATCAGGTCCCGAGAACTTTCCCCTTGAAATCGGGTTGATTTTGAGCAAGTAGCCCGCCGTACTTTAAATGCCTACTTGTCTCCTTGTTGTATTCGTCTGTATCTTTAGTGGATACTGTACTGTCTATTGAATAATTATCCATCTTCGCAGAGCATCCCTTGAATGTTTCAGTTCTTCTGTTTGAAGATTGGGCTTCTTGTAAGGGCGGTGCATCCGTTGGTTATTTAGCGTTGCCTGTAAGTACACCAGAAAGCGCAACCTGAGCAGTGACCGATTGACAAATTCATTATTGCAACAGATATGAGCACACGAACGTAAGGAAATGTTTTTATTATTGCAGGCCCTTCATAGTATGTGTATTCCATCTCCAGCGCATATATTGCAATGATATGAAAACGCAAAGACGTTACGATCCCATAAGATCTGTTCGCTGAAGACAGCGTACACGTTATTCCAGGAGCTCTGTAGTAATACATTGGTTCCATACGTTCGTGCGCTTGTACCTGCTTCATTAGCAAACTGTCTAACCAGTCAACCACTGGTTACGTCGCGGTTTTGGCGTACTTGCGCACCACACTGAACGAAAGAATCAACGGGTGCTCAACCGTCGCGCCCTACAATATCTGCGATTTGTTGAGTATCTTTTCGTGATCATTAGTGCTCACCAAAATTTCTTTCGTCTTGTTTCCATTAGCTATGGTCAATAGTCGTTACTTATAGGACAAACGATCTACTAACGCGAGAATGGACAATTTGTTATTAATGTATTAATAATAGGAAAAACATGGGTGTTGCTGAATTAAGCTATGCGAAGTGTTCCAAACCATCTCCATCCGGTAATAGTAGTAAGAACAGTAAATATTAGTAATTACGCTAGTGATGGAACATTGTAGTTCTGAAGGCTTCGCGTGTCCTTGCGTTCATGTTCTTTCCTATTTTAGTAAACTGCTCGTCCACGTGTCTTCGTTGTCCACTTTTCGTTGACTCGTTAGAGTTCTGTTCGTTTTCTGACTGCCAGCTTACTGACGATAATTAATGGGAAGAAACTGAAGATGCTGTTTCTATGAACTGACGCGTTAGTTCTCATAATTACAAATTACTTGCGGAATATTTCAACCCGTTGATGAAAAAGCAGAGTTTATTTGTGTAGCTTTCGGGAAGCAGCTTTTCCCGTCCTCAGCGCACACACCTGAGGGTGCGCTGAGGACGGGAAAAGTTGCTTCTCGAAAGCTGCGCAGATAAACTGCTTTTTTCATCAACGGGTTGAAGTTTTCCGTAACTCGTAATTATGGGAAGAACTTTAAGAAACTTCAGTGAAACTCCGTTATTCCGTTGCAAAGTGTCCCATATGTAGCGATGATGAATATAGTTCATTCATTGATTTCCTTTAATGGCTTGACACCTTTTCATGGCCACGTAATAGTATTCGTTTATTCAAATTTTCTGCGCAGCTTTTGGGACCCCTCGTGTCCACTGTTCTAGGGCAGTAACGTTCAACCGCACGTGAACGATCCAGCGTTTGCACTCATTGTATACATGTTGAGGTAAAATTGCGCTCCTTAGCGGTTCTCACTTGCGTTTGATCGTTTTCTCCCCTGAAGGCGGGATACAGGCACTTCTGAAAGGTCAGATTAAAAATTTGAACAAATGAACCTCAACGAACTGCCTAAGGAAGAGTGAAGTTGTTAATGGAAGTAGTCATTTTTGGCTAGACCGTTACCAGAAATGTAGTATACGGTCCGTTTTTGGAAGTTAGTCATGGATGCACATTTTCCTTGCGCTGTTTCCTGCGCGACCTTTCTGCCACTATCCACCATTAATGATCATAACAAGCAGTGTGTGGAATCAGTGAGCGCATTTTAAAAGTTTTCTAGGCAAAGAGGTAAACGCCTCGTTGTCTTGTTGAAACCAGCGCGCGTGTAAGTGCCAGCGTACGCCTTTATTCCGTTAGATTCCGTGCGGAACGAAATGATGCGTAGGGAAGAAATGGTACATACCGCGAAGAGTATCCGGCCTTCAGAATCCTATTGTATAACCGACAGCGGGCTGTCCAGATTCAGCCGCCGACTGCGGGATGAAGTAACTGTGTGCTGCAACGTTCAGCGAAGTGTGGAACTTTTACAACCACGCGCGCCTGGCTTAGCCAGGTCAGTCTTGTTGTGGACAACTGACCCCGCGATGCGTTGTTGGTTGGATAGATGACGGCTGTCATTGGTTGCCTGGACGTAAATTATGTCGATGCAATCGCGACGGCGGCGTTGCCGCACGGCTTCAACGACTAATTGAAAGGAGATATGCCCGAACCGCATCGATTCGATGCTGTGGGCGCTTTGAACTTTGCTCCGCGTCCATGTATGGCTTTGATCATTTCTTTTGAACACCTACAACGTGCAACCGCTGATCAATAGACAGTTGTGTGTGGAGGCCTCTATTTGTCGTAAGTCATCCGTAATGTTCGGCAACGTATTGATGAAACGAGGCACTCCCAACTGTTTCGGCGCAACGGTGGCAGCAGAAGGGTGTTGGTTGCATTGGCCCATGAAACCCCTTTTCCGGTCTTTCTTCCGTGACCAACATATGGCCTCCCTCGGTGGAGATCGATCGCGCATCAGGGTGGCGAGGGCTTGTTGACCAGACAGGCCGCGTAAACATGCTTTTGCCCTCCGGCATCTCGTCACCATTCTCCACTAGCAGCGGCCGTTGGCTGCTGCTGTTCATCTCCATCTGACATGTCGCTGGAACAGCAGTGTGAGTGGGGGCTTCTTTGCTTCCCGGTGGACCTGCCACCCCCACTGGTCAAGCGTCAGGCGGCTGTTTAACCCGCATTGTTTACCCTAATCTGAGCCTTCCTTTGTTTACAAACTTGTTTGTTTACCGGGAAACCATTTTGCCATTCATTGCGTATTGCGTGCTCATGTTCACCCTCTTGTCTCGCCCTGTGCTTTCCCCATGTGTGCACTGATCGTCCGGGGCAAAAGTTATTTGCGTGCACGCTTGCTTCCACTGCGATTTGAAGAAAAAACTATAGTCAAATTTTGCTTACGCCTACTCGTAAAGTTTCAGCAAGAATTCGTAGCAGGCCATTGAGACACATATAGGCATAATGGAAGTTAGGTTGGCGTTTGAAAATTGTAGCATAAATGCCAGTAGTCCAATTGCTTGGTCGTTCGAACCGGATGTCCGCTTACGCCAACTTAATTTTGTAAATTTATTTTGCTATTCCATAATCAGCGGCTATGCTCAAGCGTGTGTTCGTCTGAGAACAAAGCGACAACAACGAACATCTTGTATCCGTTAGTGCGGTCTGTTTAACTGCCGTAGTCACTTCGGACCGTAGCGCGCAGCTTCGTTTGGTACGATTTGGTGCTGACCTGTTTTATGAAAAGCGTCTATTGTTAAAAGCTGATGAATGAACAACATAACGTAGCTTCAGCAGATAGGTCGCAAACTTGAAATATGGGCGTCCCAGCTTGGCGTACGCTTCTAACAACAGTTAAGCGCTTTTTGAAAGCTTGGCAACGCTGCAAGTCCTGAGCGAAGGTTTCAGGCGACATATTAATAGCACTGTGTTTCAACAAGGGGAAACCCCCTCAGGGGGAAAAGTAATCTTTGAGCGTATGCAATCATAATGACGAGATAAAGCAGTTGAGAATTTTTCTGATGTGAATCCACAAGTTTGTAACACGATCTTGTCCTTTTCTCAAATTGTCACGAAGGCAATTCTGCTTGCTTTGCGGAAGTCACTCAACAATATGCAACTTTCAGAGTAGACACGCTCCGTCATCAGCGTACAACCAGTGACACAAGCTTTTGCGCATGCCCTACGTTCGGATCGGTTAGCGCTGTTTATCATTGCGCAGCGGGCATTTCCAAGGAACAGTATAGTTTGCCTAACGTTTGCATTGCTGAAGTTTCCATCGAAAGAAAGCAGCAGATTGTGTTGTTAAACAGATCAACGAAATTTTGCAGTGTTGTTCATTAGTGCGCCTTTATTGCGCATTTTGCTTACAGTCTTTCACATGAAAGCCAGTGGGCGTTATATATACTGGAAATTAGCATTAGCGTTTTTTGGTCAGGTGCTAAGGAAGAGATGTTCTATTAGTAAATCAGTGTTTCACGCCGACGCGCTCACCACTGACCTCTTTTGAAAAAGAAACTTCTCCAGCACCCTTAGCCAGGGTCAATTCCTGTCCAGAGCGGGTTTAACGCCCATGCAAAATAAGAAAAGCCTTTGGGCGATGCCCAAAGGCTTTTCGAGGTCATTCTCCCCTTGCCTCTTTTCTCGCCACTTTTGAGTGGACTGTAGACGGTACAATCAGCTTAGGCTTATGGTTCAGGGACGTGCCTTCAGCTTGTCAGGGAGCCCTTTTGGCGTTACTCAGCTCAGTATCGTCGAAGGTCCCTTCCCAAGGGTTAACGATATCCCAGAAGGTGGTGGTACCGTTCACATTGAGAAGCAGGTATAACTTTCTTGACGATTTACCGATGGCTTGTACATTTAGAGATTTCGAGAAGTTCTCAGACTCGCGCACGTGCAATAATCACTGGAAAACAATTTATGGAGCACAGTTACACGTATACATAAACACACGTACACGCAGAATATTTCACCTTGCATGTTGCCGTTAGTTTCCTTGTAGTACGGTCTACTAAAATTTCAGCCACCGAAGAGGGGAATAGAGAGTCATGATGAGTTCCAGATTCGGGATTCAATAAAGGAGAAACAGTGCAAGGTCATTTGTTAAACATAATTACACGCTAACAATGTAGTTCGCAAAATAATCATTAGCACACTTAGTGAATACGATTGTTGTAAATGTGCGAGTCCAGAGACATCGAAATTTCTGTTTAATTGTGTAGTTTTCTAATATATACTATGTACTGTATTGGTGAAAAGATATGGATCTTTATTCTCTGCGGTTTAATGGGCGAAACTTTCGGAACACGTTCATTCCGGAAGCTTCGCCAATTGAAGCGCAGAGAACAAGAATCCATATCTTTTCATCATTACGAAACATCTTGTTATCAATATTTCATGTTTAAAATAGGTCACTTACCGTCAGAAATGAACGGGTTCATTTCTGACGCTGAGGACGGGAGTCGGTTCTCCCGAAAGCCATGTCGTGTTTGGGTAAGTGACCCAAATAAAAATTCTTTCCTCACAGGCGGCATGTCAAGAAGGAGGAAGTAATGGAATTGTCTGTTGGATTGTACATATAATTTGTCCTTCTATCAACACGAAGTCAGTTACTGAAACATTTCGCGTTATTGTGAAATCATGTTATACATGACAGGGAAAACATAGTAAAGCAGAGGTTTTGCGACTGATGGTATTAATGGATCACGTTATAACGACTGGATTTATGTTCCAGTCTGTCCTGATATTAATATTAATACAACACGAGAGTTGTTCTTAGTGATAAACATAAGTGAGTGAGCAATCAGAGCAGAATGTTATTGAATGGGAAGCATTTAATTAATTGTTGCATTGTGCTATAAATAGAACGTGTTATATCGAAAACACTGGAATTTCATTAGGTGGACAAACGCCAAGTTGACCGTTCAAATTGTGCTTTATTACAACACGTAATTTCCGAAACCTATATTGATCCGCATCTTCAGTGTTAAGATCTAAGCGGCTGAATGCTCAAATTAGAATGCCCAAGTGAACATTTGGTTGAAGATCAGGTGTCTTTTCTTAACGGTGGAATTCGACATTATGACTTGCTACGATATATTTGGCGAGTCGTAATTTACGCGACGTTTGCTACGTCACATCACTGTTATTCCGATGAAGAAGGGGAAAGAAGATCCCTGGAAGTTAAGAGAGGTAGTAAAAGATCTTTTTCGAAAAGAACGGTGTCAGATATCGTAATAATTCAAAATGATCATTTGCTAACTATATATACAGTAGACCCTGGTTATACGCGGTTAATTCGTCCCGGATTTTGAGCATTACACCGCGTTAAACGAATTCCGCGTTATATAGGATACCCTATGAAAAAGGCCAACTAGATTGTATTCCAGCCGCGTATTTCGTCCTGTACCCTTGAATTCATTCTCGAACGGTTATCATACCTACTGATCCTTCGAATCTTGGTCTACGGAATCTAGCTACGAGATAATGACATGAATGAGACTGCGCTTGTCCAATGGGGCAGCCATCAGAGTCCAGGCCATTAGATACAAGAAAGGACGAAAGTAAGATGCTGTTTCTTGAAACGCCTGGGAATCACCTTGCTTTAATGAGCTAAGCGATGTACTGGTGCGCCAAATGGGTACAGAGCAGGGGAAATATAAAATACACAGGCTCACTTAAGCAGAAATACTGAACATCACATAGAACAAAACGTCTACGGCAGAAACGTTTGGCGCATCTGGAATCAGACAATTTACCCACTTTCTGTAGGTGGGCGCAGATTCCCAGGAGACCGGCCAGTTGTAGGGTTTCTTGAACTCGTTGGTAGAGAAACTTCTCGCCTTAAAATGTTACGCTCCGCATCTTCATTTAAAAACATTGTTATAGGGAACTGTCCCTCCCTGTTCTTCGCTTCATCGGATACATCTTGTAGCGGCTTCCAGCAACCACTGACTGTTCTAGGCTTTATCTCGTGTACTGCTTCCGCAATGAGGGCGATAGCGTCTGCAATTGAGAAACGCTTCCACAGGCCAGTTATATCGCAATCAGGATTAGCGTGGAGGGTATCACGAAGCTTCCCAAATACAAGACGAGTATAAGTAGCCTTAATGCATTTTTTGGCGCCCTGATCCAGTGGCTGTAGAAGTAATGTCGAGTTAGCGGGCAACAATTTCACTTCGACGTTCTCGTTAGCGAAGCAGAGATTGTGGGTGACCGGGAGCATTATCAATTACGAAGAAGACCTTGAAAGACATCCTCTTGCTTTCCAGGTATTTTTTTCGCTTCAGGAATGAAGCATTGGTTAAACCATTCCGTAAAAAGGATAACCGTCATCCACGTCTTCTTGTTGTGCTGCCAGAATACCGGCAGGCAATCCTTGTTCTTGTTTCTGAGCGACGAGTCCGGTAGACAACGCCGGGCTTTATCATGTGCCCTGCAGCGTTGCCACAGAGCACAAGAGTAAGTCGATCTTTCAGTGGCTTGAATCCCGGGGCTTGCTTTTCGCTCTTGTGGATGTACGTGCGCTTTGGCATTTGCTTCCAGAATAATGCTGTCTCGTCACAATCGAACATTTGTTCTGGGAGATAGCCCTTTTGGTCCACCATCTCTTTGAATTGCTCCGGGAATGTCGAGGCAGCTACGAAATCAGCCGATGCCGCTTCCCAGTGATCTTTAAGTTCTTGAGGTTGAAGCGCTTCACATATTTTTCTAGCCATCCTTTGCTAGCACTAAACCCTTTTCTGCAACCGCGCCACAGAAGTGCTCATATAAGTTCAGCGCTTTCTCCCGAATGACTTTCCCGTCGACTGGGCCAGTCGAAATGAACTAATTGTATTTCGTAGGAATTGGACAGAATGAATACCCTGCAAAAAAGACCCTGAAGGCATTAATACATTCTGATAATGAGAAACGGTTATTTTCCTGCTGAAAAGAAAATGGTTCATTGCAAAAGAACAAAGCGCAGCTTTCGGAACGATTCTATTCCGTCCTCAGCGTTAGTGCTAAACCGCTGATAGCGAAGCAAGGTCATCCTGAAAGGTCCATTACTTTCTTTTTTCACAATGAAACCTTTCTTCCCAACGGATCCGTAATCGTACTGGTATAAGAGGAATTATCATAGACTCATCAGGTCGGTGTTAAAGATACACTTATTTGTTTACTTATTTATTTATGCATTTCTCCGTGCTTGCTGTACTCTTGTATTTGCGTAAGAGAAGAAGGAAGTGCGTTGACACTTTGTTTTCGTTGCTGCGATGAAAGCTGAACAATTAGTTGAAAGTCAGCGATCTTGCGGTCTCGCAAAAAGAGAAGTCATATCTTTGCTTCATATGCTTCGTTTTCGCTACCTCAATGGCATTCATAAATCGTGACAGCTAGTAAAATGCAGTGCAGCACTTAGCGAGACGCACAGCTTACAAAATCCGTGATTGCTTCTCCAAACTAATGAGATATTGATTTTTAATTATGGAAGGGGGTATAATGGAGAAATTAACTTTCTATAATACATACCGCGCGCGAGTCAGGAAGGTGCTAAGCTGATTATCCACTCCAAACGCCGTTACCATTTTTGGCTGTAGTATGCAGAAACCACTGTTAATGAATCTTGCGCAGCTCTGCATGTTGATACAACGCTACGTTCATTTGAGCTCAATAGGTGAATCCTTTTTCAGGAAAGGTTTCAGTCAGTCAGTACAATTGCTGTCTGTTCTGCATGTTGCTCGTGTGACAGCGTGATTCAGGGTAAACTTTGGGAAGATGCGTCCATCATGGAGCTGCGCAGTTCAGATGAATTGGTTGCCAGGGAAGTTTACTTACCAAATATTAACTTTAATTAATGGATGAGATATCTTTCACGGTATGATTCTGTTCCTTTCGCTAAATCATGGTCAGTTAGTTTGATTAAAACAAACTGACTTCCGCGAAGCTGTCGAAGCTCACTCTGACCGTCATCAGCGTGACAAGCGTGAATAACATTATTGGTCAACGCGTTGGTTTTATAGTCTATCGAAGAAAAATGTGTTCGAAAAACAGTTAGGATGTCCACGGAAGAATAAATAAGACGGAAAGGGAATTAATGTTATCAATAATTCTTGGAACAATCAAGAATGTGTGTTTTGCTCTTAGCCATATGGCGTGTTGTATCTGATTTGCAGTCGCTTGACTTTCGCGATCATTGTTTTTCAAATTATATTGCATTGCAAGGCAAACAACGAATAAGATATTAATAAATATATTATTTTTATTATTCATAGTTAATGAAAGGATAATAAACGCCTTTAAATGAGCTGAATAATTGTGGAAACCAGGCAAGCGAGATTCGGAAACAAGGGTACCGATGTGCCTAATGATTCTCAATAACAAGTTCTTAGTTAAGGAGTATTTCCGTACCATGCCCACAAGCATAACAGCGACCCTGCATTAGCGCAATTGCATAACTAATATCTGATTACCTCACACGACCAATGTAATGGTGACCTCTCATGTTGATAAGCTTATCTAGCAAGCCATTATTATTTCACATAGAATACTTTGTTCACCACTATCCCTGCAATTTGCCTTAGGTGCCGGCGAGAATGTGTAGCGTGTAAAATAGTGGTGATTAACTTATATAGCAGGTCGCCCGGCACGAACTGTGCTAACCAGAGGTTGCCATTCATGTTTGTGATGACGATATGGGAAAAGACCCAAAGTTAACATAGGTCTATGCCTTTAAGAGATGTCTGGTCTGGGAAGGTTAACTTATATAATTGAATGATTATGAATTATGGGTGAATGTGAAGACCGTGCGTAGGCAGACGAGCAACGAAATCACTTGTCTATACAGGTAGTCCTCACTTAGCTTAGTAGATGCGTTCCTGGAGACCCAACGTATAACGAAACCACTTATCCCATTATGCAAATAATTCACGTGGGAGTTTCGTTCCTCCGGTATATTTGTAGTTAATTATTTATATTTTAATATGACGCATTAAATTTTTAATTTCAAACACTGAAACAAGTACATGCTTGAAACGTTCTAAAGATACTTCTATAAGAATTACTTGATTATTTAATCAAGTATTATTGAATCTGTTCGCTGATTTGCTGGGACTTTCAAAATGCTGTCCAGCGTTTGTTGCCGCGCTAGTTTTTTCGTCTGTTTCTATAATTGTCTGTAGCATTTGTATCCGCTCATTATTATTCTGTTTGCTTAGAAGCTATTCCATTTCTTCCATTGTCTAACTTTTGTTACAAGTTAGCGTGCTAATTTGAACAAATGTTACGGTTTGGGCGTCAGCTTCAATCTTCTCAGCGTTGTTACAAATCGTTCGTACAGTAGTTGGCGGTAAACCAAGAACTTTTACAATATCCACACTTCGCTGTCCATCAGCAGATCTTTGTATAACTTCTAGTTTCCTGTAACTGTTCTTGTATGTGTCATGATGGAATGTACGGCTTAATCCCGTACATTCCATCATGACAAACTTCTAGTTTCGTCAATAGTCAGTAATGTTACTCCTTTCCTTTTTGGAGGCGCACACGTCAGGGCAGATAGTGGGCGTTTGGTACTCATTACAACAAAGGCAAATCTAGCAGTAAGTGTTTGCAAAATGATAGATGACCGTTCAGGTAGACTACAGCTGTAAAGTTGGAGACTGGCGCTACTGGTTTAGGCTTTGCTGGCTTTGTTGGGGAGATATGCTTGCGAATGATTTTAAACCGGTAAACTGCAAGTAGGAAAATCGCAAATTTATGTGACTTTTTACTGTATCAGTTTAAATCAAATTTATTTTTCGTAACGGGGTGGATTTTGTTCAAAAAAGTTATATTCACAGTTTCCCCGTTTCTTCAGCAATCTTTTTATTGACTTCTCGTCAACAGTGGAGCTTTCGGACCGCTCATGGTCCGTCATCAGCACATAGGAGTCACTGCGCAGTTAGTCTTTGGTTCAGCAAGCTACTCAGCTCAACCAACCAGACAAGCGACAGCCGCTATCAGGTCGAACCATGACCCGTCCAGCATTTGTCGCCCATCCGGTCAGTCATGCCGAGAGCGAGCATCCCCTCCGACCGACCGCGACAGTGACACAACGAGAAATGACAAATACGATAATGAATCCCTTAACCTTCAACGCTTGTTTCTTCTTTAAAACCATTTGATTTTAAAGCATTCCTGCCTGTTGTTTTCCAGTCACGAACCATCTTCGACCAATCTTGGGGATTCCTCCGTCTTGTCTTGTCCTTTGGGCCCTGTGCAGCCCGTATTTGTTGAATCAAATTTATTTTTCGTAACGGGGTGGATTTTGTTCAAAAAAGTTATATTCACAGTTTCCCCGTTTCTTCAGCAATCTTTTTATTGACTTCTCGTCAACAGTGGAGCTTTCGGACCGCTCATGGTCCGTCATCAGCACATAGGAGTCACTGCGCAGTTAGTCTTTGGTTCAGCAAGCTACTCAGCTCAACCAACCAGTTTGTATCAGTTTAAAGTAGGTCGTAGAGTAGCGCAAACTGCCCCCCTATCAACGGGATGTCTACATCTGGCAAGCAGGACCAACATTACTCTACTAAAACGTTAGCTTCGAAAATTACGTGCAGAAGGTGCGCCGCTCGCACATATGAACCGTTGCAGTAGTCATCGTGTGAGTCATGGCGTCCGCTCGAGGGTCATTGCTGAATAAGGCAAAGAGAACTCGAATGACCGGAAAGGAAGATAAGGTGATCGTTCCAACTGTGGCTGGTCATTTGAATCAAATTAAAAGGTCGGGAAAGCCTGGCAATGGGTGCCGCATGTGCCGTCACATACGTGGCCACAGAGACGACAAATGTTCCGTACTCCTTTTGCGCTACAAAAAGGAACCGCTTCTTGCTCCCATTGTAGCGTACGACGAAAAGTGGATTTTAAACGACAACTGAAAGAGATCCTGGCAGTGACTGAACCGAGGTAAAATTCCGTATGGTTCGCCAAACCGGAGATGTCCCATAAAAGGTTATGATAAATATATGGGAGTCGGCAAAAGGAATCATCCACTACGGCTTCTTGAGACTTGGCGGAGAAGCACGATCAGCAAATAGACTAGTGGGAACAAGTATTTCTGGGCTCATATCCATTATTGGTCAATAGAAATGGGGCTTCGCTTCTGCGTGACAAGACAAGACAGTATGTCGCGCAAGTGGAAGAAACGAAATTGTACATCACCCAACGTATTCATCCCACCCTTTCTCAATGGCCTATTACTTCTCAAAATATGCGGGTGACCTTTTTTAAAGGGCATGGCTACAAACAGGAATATGCAGAAGCGAACTTGGGACCATTCATCGCTTTCGCAATACCGGAGTTACACGATACAGAAATTAGTGTACTCGCACTCCGTTGGCAGAAATGCATAGATTCTAGTGGTTCTCAATTTCCAGTGGTAAACTTGATCGCAAGAGGAGAAATGCGGATGCAAGGCGTAGCAAAGCTTGGGCTTTTGGGAGCCGCGTCAAGGTGCCCAATGTTTTCTATATAGTTGCGTTTTGAATTCCCCTTGCCGTGTTCGGCTTACACGTTTTCCTGACAAGAGTGATACTTACTTTATGAGGACTAAAATTGTTCATGCCAATAATGGAAAGTTGCGCTTTGCGCTTTGCTTCTTCAAGAGGGATTGGTTATCCCGTATTATTGTTGTTGTGACAAGCACAAGTTTGCTAAACTTTAGTAGCCCTCCTGGACCTGGACGCGTAGAAGGTGCTTCCCGTCGGTCGAGCCACCATGCCTCCCATTGTTGATCGTTCGCTCAGCGCGTCCGCGTTTCCAGCAAGAGCAAAGGTGCCCTCTGCTCCGATAAAAGCGAATCGCAGCAGTGTCCCGTTGCAAACGTACTTATCGTTCCCTACCGCTAATGGCCGCTAATGGGCACTGACGTTGCACTGTGGTTTGGCCAATGTCCATTGGCATGGGGACTACGCGGTGGGCGTTCGAATTTGATTCTATGGAAATCAATAGCGACCACTGACTCAGAAGGGAAACAATTAAAGTCACCTTCGATTGTACGGCTTTCAGTGTCCAAGCAGACGTTGGGCGAAGGGGCTGAGCAAGTTTTCTGAAAGAATTGATGCCAAGGAGTAATGGTAACTATCCCCAGTTGTCCCGCGCTTCCTACTTCATCTTCGTGATGCTAATTGCATTTCCCATAAGAATCTCGTTGGAATCGAAGTGCATTCATAGTTTATCTGCCGTTCGATAGCGGCGATTCATGCGTTACCTTTTGCTGCTGCCAGTTGTAAGTCGAAAGGCGGCTGTTTGATGAACAGTACCCTTAAGTGACCCTAGCCGGCAGTTGAGGAGTCTACTCATCATTGCTTTCAGGAGTAAGTAAACGTTTGGGCTGTTTTGGAAATTCAGTTCCATGTTTCTTGCATTTGCAGTAGGACAAATTTTTCCTCAATGTTTCTTGGATTTTGCCAGCGGACCACTGATTGCAAGGAGCCAATTTGCGAGCCACATTAATAGGCAGAGCGTTCATGGAGGCGTAAGTTTTTTAATGTACTTGCTGCGAACGCATATGCTAATTAAGAAGATTTACTTAAGTTTGACACGCTAAATTTACTGAGTGACACTTTGATGTTACTATTCCAGCACGTATCGCTGTTCATATATATATATATATATATACAGTGGAACCTCTATAAGTTGACCACTCAAGGGCAGTAAGAAATTGGTCAACATACAGAGGTGGTCAACATATAGAGGTACCCCTTGAATTCAATGGTAAACACGCCATAACTCCTTCCAAGCACATTACTGAAGAAGGAATGTAGTAATCTATATGAAGAAACGTTACGAAAGTAAAACAATATAAACTGAATTATTAATAAGACAAAGGAAATAAAATACTGGTAAAAGAGCATTTCAATCAGTGCATTTTGTGGCCTGATCGTTGCACGTGTAAAGGGAGAGTCTATCGTTGTCTGCTTTGCTTTCTTCCTGCAGACATAAGTGGTGAAAGAAAAGTCAGCGTTAACTATTGCATTAAACATATCGGGGCATTTTTCAGCAACAAATAACTTCAGCTAATGTAGTGAATGGCAAACGTCGTCGGCTGTTAGTGTCTTTTCGACTTCTGTATCGCTATCGCTTTCTTCTTATAAATCAGGCATGCGCTCGTGAAATAGCAAGAGGTCAACTGCTGCTTTTGCCAATCTGTTAAGGGATTAAAAATTGGACTTTTTGTAACGGTGTAATTGAACATGATATGATAGTACGACGAACACCGTTGGAATGAGTTTTATTGACAAATGGAAAGACCGTAGCTTTCGGGACCAACAGCGTCCCGTCTTCATCGGTTAAACCGCTGAAGACAGGACGCGGTTGGTCCCGAAAGCTACGGTCTTTCCATTTGTCAATAAAACTCATTCCAACGGTGTTCGTCGTACTATCGTATCAAATCTGTAAAGGGAGTACAAATGCGAACGGTCGCAACAGATGCGCGCTGTCATGGCAGAACCGATCATGATACATACGCGCACATTGATATCACAAACATGCTAATGATTTCCACATGTTGAGTTCTGTTCCACATGATGCAGTGATGACACATGCTCATACGAGGGAACACACTCACAGTCATGACAGATGAGCGCGCACTGATTGCACAAGCAAACTTCAGTTTGTAATGCTCACGGCATTTTGCTGGTCAACTTATGGAGGTGAAAACATGTAGTAATTAATAGGCAGTCTCAGCTATGGTGGTCAACGTACAACATACGGAGGTGGTCAACATATAGAGATAGCTCTCCTATGCTTCATGATGGGGAGCCAACAAACCAAAAGTGTGCGGTCAACATACGGAAGGTGGTTAACATATAGAGCTGGTCAACTTTGGAGGTTCTACTGTATATATTAATATATATATGGACTGTTCGAAAAGTTCACGAATGAATACAAGAAAACCTTTATATATATATATATATATTTCACAAAATGATTTCAAAACATGTCTTTCATCTTTCTGTGCTTAGACATTCCTGAAGGCGAAGTTTTCCATATCTGCAACCCTTCTTTGTAGAATCCTCGACATGTCGATTCCCATGCGCTTACGATCTGCAACGCCCTCTGCAGAAATTTGGAACACCCCATATATGCATATATATATATAGCATGTCTTTTTGTACACGGTTTGGCCGTTGATATTGTTTCAGTGTATCTGCAACTAACCAAGAAACCTCACCAGTCAACGATGGGTTAGTTCATTGGTAAAAGTTGCGAGAGCACTGTAACGTACGATCGGAGCTTTCGTATCAACGGGTAAGCTGTGTACAAAAAGACATGCCATTCCAACGACCCGTTGCCATGCATCCTGTATTCATATATATATATATATATATATATATATATATATATATATATATATATATATTCGGATATCTTTTTCGGCTGTCGACCCGTTTGATGGTATCTGTACTACATCTGAAACACGCCTTACTAGCGGGTGGATGGGCAGTTATTAGAGAGTATCACAGATAGAACGCTTATCAAATCAGAGCTTTCGGCACTCTCTGGTGCCGTCGTCAGTGATGGAAAAGAGCGAATCTCTTTCCCATCACTGACGGCACCAGAGAGTGCCGAAAGCTCTGATTCGGTAAACGTTCTATCTGTGATACTTTCTAATAACTGCCCATCCATCCGCTGGTAGGGCTTGTTTTCAGATCTATTACAGATACCATCAAACGGGTCGACAGCCGAAAAAGATATCCGGACATGAACAAGCCCGTTACAAAACACCAGTGTTCAAAAAAATATATATATATATATAAGTCGGCCCTCGTTATCTGCGGTTAATTCGTTCCGGATTTTGAGCGTTACACCGCGTAAAACGAATTCCGCGTTATATAGGATACCCAATGAAAAAGGCCAAATAGATTGTATTCCAGCCGCGTATTTCGTCCTACCCCCTTGAATTCCTTCCGGAACGGTTATCACACCTAGTGAACCTTCAAAGCTTGGTACTGCGTAATCTAGCTACGTGATAATGACATGAATGAGACTGCGCTTGTCCAATGGGGCCAACCATCAGAGTCCAGGCCATTAGATACAAGAAAGGACGAAAGCAAGATGCTCTTTCTTTAAACACCTGGGAATAGCCTTGCTTTAATGACCTAAGCGATGTACTAGTGCGCGGAATGGGTACAGAGCAGGGGAAATATAAAATACACAAGCGCATTTAAGCAGAAATACTGAACATCACATAGAACAAGACGTCTACGGCAGAAACGTTTGGCGCGTCAGGAATCAGACAATATACCCACTTTTCTGTAGGTGCGCGCAGATCCCCTGGAGACCGACCAGTCTTAGGGGTTCTTGAACTTGTTGGTAGCGAAACTTCTCACCTTCAAATGTTGGGCTCCGCAGCTGCCGGATCTTCATTTAAAAGCATTGTTATAGGGAGCTGTCTCTCCCTTTTCTTCGCTTCATCCAATAAATCTTGTAGCGGCTTCAACGAAATCGTTATTCCTCGTGTAACCATGATGGCACGTTCCATGTATGGGTGATATTTCCGCACAGCGGGAGGGCTCAACAACGCGCATGAAGCAATAATGAGCAATCAGAAAAAGGACGCCTCATTAGCATTGTGTATGGTTTAGAGAGCGTTGTGGGCATGAAAAGTCTTTCGCGCCCGTGCAGATGATCACGCTGTTGCACAGGCATGCAACAACTTTAGTGCAAGTATAATGCCGGCCAGCGGTGCGCGCGTTTTTGTGAAAAGATGACGTCAATATTTCACGCCGGACAAACCGCGTTGTATAGAAACCGCGGATAACGATACCGCGGATAACGAGGGCCGACTGTATATATATATATACATTAATGTGTGTGTGTGTGTGTGTGTGTGTGTGTGTGTGTGTGTGTGTGTTTATATGTCTGCGGATTCTATTC
Source organism: Trichuris muris (assembly GCA_000612645.2). Taxonomy (NCBI): domain Eukaryota; kingdom Metazoa; phylum Nematoda; class Enoplea; order Trichinellida; family Trichuridae; genus Trichuris; species Trichuris muris. The sequence goes on from CBXJ02000282.1 coordinate 7,869,731, forward strand.
AACGCAGTTTGTTCAATGGGAAAGCAGTGACGCCACTTTTGGCGGAGACCGACGCCTCGCGCTGATTATGAAACCTGCTCTATCGGTTTCGTCCGCAGGTCGGTCTGTAATCTTATTGTACAAGATTGAAGGAGAGGCATTTTCTACCTGTACGACTCTTCAACGTCTGTCCAGTGCTGAAGATTCGGTTCTACGTAACAAGGGAGTCGTAACGGATAATGTGTCATAGTATGACTTCAGAGCGTTTCTTAGTTTTCAGAACTGCACTTGTCCTGTTTCCTGCGGGTAACAGTAGAACACCCTCTTCCAATGTAGTGAACGTGTGCAATGGTGGCTGGCATGTCGGTCAATACCAGATGACTTTTCAGTTTGAACAAGTACTTTGAGGAACTTATCACGAAGCCCTTCGTCTTTCGAGCGTTTCCATTCTTGCCCTTCTGTCTTCTTTCCTGTTTTCGTTCATGGTGAGAGCTTCTTCTCACGCATAGGTTGCTCTTACTGTTTGCGTTCGGGTCTTACGGCTTTATTTATCGCTTACGATTCTTGTCCATATCTCGCTGCGCTTCATGCCGCGTTCACGGGTGATCGTTTCGCTGCGTCCCATGGAAAATGACACCCTAATTTTCCTTACTGCAAAACATGGCTCATTACGCAAAATTTTTGATTGTAAGCTTCAGCGTTGCGCAAAGTTCAATTTGCAGTGTACATAAGATTACGTTTATTGACCAGGGATGATTTCGAATATGTATAACGAGAAGGCCAAACTATTTGAGAATTATTCAGCATTTTATTAAAAATTTAATTTTCTTGACTGAACGCGGAATTTGTTATCCACGGATCCAATTGACCTGTATAACAGAGCCTCTTGACTAGCCAAAATTCTGTGCCTTTCATCCTAGGGCATCAGTCATCATTGAACAGATTGCCTTAATGAAGTCATTTGCGTGGTATAAAGGTCATTATGAGTATGTACTTCACTATTCGCTGCTCGAGAGTCACATGTACTGATGTTTGAATTTCGAGTTGATAGATTGGGTGAACGACCAGATTCAACTTTTCACGTCTCCTTCTTTCGAACTTTCTATTTTGCATATCCTTTTTTGGCAGTGCATCTGCGGAGGATGAACTGTGTTGTAGTGTAGTCGTTCGAACTGGTATCGTGGTTTCGTTATGACTTTTGTCAAATATGCCAATCGTGCTCTGACGATTCAGCAAAGCAGTGACGCGTTTTTGATTTCGATGTAGCTTTATTTGACCACATGTTAGCCTGCGACGATTCGCACAGCAGAAATTGGAAGGCGCTCTCTCTCTCTCTTCTTTTTCCTAATTACGGTGGGGCCTAACTCGTCTGCTAACATGGGTACATGACTGAACCGCGCTTTCTTGTATAATGGACTGGAGTAGACTAAATGCTATCGTTAGCACGACTGTATTGATTGAGATGTATAAAGTTTTTTAACGAGTTATACATTGAGAAATTTGCTGTTCTTTAATAGCATGAATTCGACTGCCTATGTATATATATATATAGGCTGTAGAATTCATTATATTAAAGAATAGCAAATTTCAACGTTGTCTCTCTGTCGGCTTCTGCTTCCCATTTCTTGTTTACGGAAGCAGTAATTCCGTTACGGCAATCTGGACATTGAGTTAGGGGTTTGGATAGTAGTTAGCTGCGTTTTCATGAAGCAATTTCAAACTGATACCCTCACGCAGATCTCATGATTTGCATAACTTATGGTCAATTTCACAGGCGTACGCTTCACGGCGAACTAGCTTGTTCTGTTTATTCTGTTCAATGGCAAAGCCATTTCGATTTGAGGCTTCATTCCCAGCGTGCAGTGTTGCAAGAAGTCAAAGGTAGCCTCTGTCGTTTATCTCCTGTAACATTTCATTCAAATCACTCGAAGCAGCGATATTGCTTCGTCGGCGGAGCTTGTATTATTTCCGCCATCGTTTAGGAATTTTTGGTCAGAAATTAAGCGCACCAGCTGCAGCGATGAATGTTTTGAAAGTTTAAGCATGAGTTCGTCGGGCAAACTGTTTTTTGCGTGAAACGAATATTCCCAAATAATGTTTCACCGATATTTACCCACCGTCGAATTATCCATGCAAGGAGAGAATTAACTTGTTGCGTTGTTGTTTACGTAACACGTGCTCGCCTATTCTACGACCTCAAGCAAAACCAGCATACCATTCAAACGGTGCCCTCTTTAAGACTCTTACGCAATTTGATCATGAAAAGTTGGAAAATGTTAACCGGAGCAATATGAAATATCATTTTCGAGCAGCGCGAAAGTAATTGAATACCCCATTTTCAGAAACAGATTTCATACATCCAAGCTAATATGTTCACCTGAGCAGTGCAGTTTACCCAACAGCCGGCAAATGAAAATTTAATGGCGGCTTCGATTATGCACATGCAAAACGTATCGAACGTAATCCTGACAAGCACCAAATAATTGTTGTTGTACTTGAAGATTTATGACTCATTCTTCGTTCAAACAGTCGCCGCATTTGTGCGCTATTCTAATGCAGCGGCTGTTGAATTTTCTTTTCACCGATTGTACAATTCTACGAATGCGCTCCCGACCTCACTTTCGCTTTTCCGCCGGTACGGGAAGTGTTCAGTTTTCAAAATTGCGAAACTTCATTCTTCCCTCCTCCGGTATTAATCGCCACTGCTCATTGCAGGTTGAATCGGCGCTAACGGTGCTCCTTCAGGCGTACCGGGCGGAAAGTGCAAATACACGTAGTTTTGCTGCAATTCCGTTCGAAAGTACGTGACGGATTGATTTCCGAATTTTGAGATTTACGAGAGCAGCCATTTCCGACCAATTATTTATTGCCACGTGCTCTCCACTTAGCTTATGGTAATCAATGCAACCGTGCCACTAAGAACTTCGTTCTTTGGCGGCAAAATTGCATCGCAATATGCATCGCATTGTTTTTTCGCTTTTCTCCAGCAGTGCAACGTCGGGGTTTAGAAAAATGAATAGCCAGCGGCAGTCGATTTCCCTCCAGTTGCTCGCTGTTGGCTGTCGTTGGTTAGATGAACGCAAACACTGGCCTTGAAAGGTGCTTGTTAGGCTGTTTGGCCTATCCAACGGATGACATCCGTTGGATAGGCCAAACAATGGGCTGAAAGCCTTTGGAGTGCTTCTGATTTTAAAGCTCCAAGGAATGGCCATTTTGAGCGTCTCGTTCCTTTCTTTCCGCGGATCAACATCCTGCTGACTTAAGGCATGGTTGATCACACGACAGAGTACGCTGTCTTTTCCATTGTTTAGAAAATTAACACTTTCGTTCCTTTGTTAAATGGTTGAAGTCTTGTTTACCACTTTCACAATATCAAGGCAGCGTTCAGTGCCGCAATTTGCAAGTACTAAATGAATGACAATTTCCGTTGCGAAGATTGGGCGCTCGGCAACATTGAAATTGGCCACGGGTTTCCCTTACGACTACACTGTTTTCTGATAACACTTTTCTTCGAAATCCGTAGCCCTCGAGATTGCAACTCTCTCCTCTTCAACGGAACATTGCGTCACAGACCAGGGTGTGAACCTGTGAAGCGGTTTTTCTGAATGATTTACAGATCTTCAAGAATGACATTAATATTAATTTTATTAATGGCTAGTATCCGTTGAACAGTTTCCTCGTTGAGGAAGCAAAGTCCTCATATGAGTCAAGTTGACAATTTCATGCTTTCGGGTTTTTTATATCCCTGGGTAGTGCGAGATTTGCTATTCTTTGTTTAGCCCACCAAACTGTCGAGGCAACAATTTGCGCTATCTCTGTTCTGTGTACGACGCGCAACGTCAGCTGATTGATCCTACCGTTTGCTGATGCGTGTAAACGTTCTGGGCACAATTGTTGACAAATGCTGATTGCACCTCAAACAGATGTTCCATCAGATTGTGCCACAATGATCGTTTCTCACAGATTATAATATGTGTAATAGTATTGTGAGAAAGCGGCAGAATACCCGTTAATCAATGTATTGCATCAATAGCGTAGCTTTCGGGACCTCTCTTGGTCCCGTCTTCAGCGCAAATTCTCAACGCAACCTATCGTGCGAGTATAATAGTCACGAGTGAAAATTGTCAATGAAACAGTGCCGGGAGTAGAAGTTATTTTAAACTGACACGAGAAAATGCGGTTCTTTAAACTTGTGTTTTTCTTCAACTCGTTATGTTCTTTGTTTTTTTTGTTTTTGTGTTTCTTCTGCTTCTTCTTTTTTCTTTCTTCTTCTTCTTCTTCTGCTGCTTCTCCTTCTCTTCTTTATCCTTTCTCCTCTTCCTTTTCTTCAGCCTTCTTGTTTTTCCGTCTTTTCTTCTTCTTCTTCTTCTTCTTCTTCTCTTCCGCTTTTTTCTTTCTTTCTTCTTCTTCTATTTTCTTCTTTTCTTTTTCCTTCTTCCCGTCTCATGTTCTTCTTGTAGTCTTCTTCTTCTTCTTCTTTCTTTCACTTTTTTTCATGTCTTCTTTTTCTCAGTTTCTTGTTTTTATTTATTTATTTATTATTTATTTTTTGCACTTTTTCCTTTTCTTTTCTTTTTCTTTTTTATAACTCTCTTTTTAGAACCGGTGCCTCCTATGCTCGTCGTTTCTCTATGTGCGAGGGGCTAGTCGAATGCACATCCTGTCTTAACCGCCACTGTAGACCAAATGTTGCTAATCTCTTTTCCTTCATCTCTGTTGATACAAACGTTGTGACGGATGTAGAATGCTTCTTTGATTTTTCTAATTCTAAAATCTTCTTCTTGTTTCAATATGGAGAAACTCATTTGGTTGTCTGCCAGGGGACAGTCTACTGAGTGCTCCACCCAGGCTGAGGCATTGACTGCCTCCTTCATGGGTCTCTCTTTTGTGGTCGCCCTCTTGAGACCACAGTTTCCCCTCTCAATCTTTTCTCTGCGTTCTTGTATCCTGTCAGTGCCATTTTATGTTCTTTCAATCGGTGTAGCACGGTGTGCCCGGTTTCACCAATGTGCTTCGCACCGCAGCCACATCTTATGCTGTAAACCACCCCTGGTCTTTTGTCTGACGGGATTCTGACTTTGTCAGATCGTAAAATTGACCTTAGATTCGGTAGACTTTTGAACGCGATTGTGTAACCAATGCTTTTCGCAGTCTTCTGAATCTTTTCTCCAATACCCGGGTATTAGGGTATGCATATTGGTCTTGACATGGTTTCCCTTACATTTTTCGTAGTGTAATAGTCACGGGCTCTATTTTTCATACTTCCATTACGCAATGCTCTTGGTCTTACGGTAATGCTAATGACAGTTTATGAAGACTTTGGCTTGGTTTCTGTATGCACCATTTCGCCGTGAAATAAGTGACGGGTCCCTCCGAAAGTGGCCATAACCTGATGTCTTGCCGAGTTTACGCTAAGTACAGGTTGTAGTTGATTTCCTGCACTCATTTGCGCTCTCGAAACGTCATCAGATCCCATTCAGTTCCAGCGCGTAGTGAGACAGGGAGTAAAATTTATTTACCGGTAAGGTTATTAAATTATAGCGGTTCATGCTGACTCGTCATTTCTCGTAATTTTGATGTATGCATTACTTCCTCGTTTACTTTGCCAGGGCATGCTTCAACCTAATATTCTTGATTCTTCCAACTCGCATTTCAGCAGAGCATACTTTTCCTCCATGTATTCAAACGCAGGCCAATGAGCTCGTAGAAACTCCATCCGCAGTGATCACACTTGGTTGGCAGTGGCCGCTTAGTTGATAGAACAGCATCTTTTCTCCTTGCCAAACTTAATAATTAAAACTTCTTCAACTATTAATAATCGCATTGCCATTATTTGCTAGCGTCGACCTGGTGCGTTTGCTAATGACAACGACTGCAGTTTGATCGAAAGTAATGCAAAACAATGGACTGGACATTTTCCTTGCCAGTTTATACGTTAGGTGAAATGTCATTCATTGTTGCACGTCCATTGTAGTTTTCCATAGCGGTAATATCCGCGCAGAAATCGAATGTAGACATTTGGGAACAGCATCTTGTCTTCTTAGCTGATTGTTTGCATAAACATTCGCCATGAATGGAGATTCAGGTCTCGTGAAGACGACTTGAAGTGTTGCCGCGGATTACGCACAATGCATTAGCGAATGCTCAGCCCAGTCCGGCAGTACCTGTCCTGCCAATGTCTTACTTTCAGTATACGGAAGCAGTAAAGGTCGCCCTGAAAGCGTTGTACTGTTGGATGGACGCTGTTGACTGTTCTCATCTCAAGACCATTGCGTTCCTTGCGTAGCAATGGACAGGCGCTGCGCTTTTGTAGGTTTTCAAAAATTTCCCTACCGCTTTAAAGATTCAAGTTGGCCTGCCAAGTTTCAGCGTTCGCTAGCATGCTAAGCCGATTGAAGGAGTGCTGCTTTCCACGGAAGTCGTCGCGCCGATCGTCAGCAACTTTTCGAGTAAGTGCGGACGCGCATCCCGGAAAGGAATGCTCAAAGCGGAGTCAAAATTTTAGAAAAACAAAGTTTCTCCCGAAATAAGCCTCAAATCGTGGTTCGACTTCGTCGAAACTGCCAAAGATCCGACCGGTACAAAGGGCAAGATAATGCCAGTGACGGAGGATATTCTTACCCAACATTCGTCTGATAACTATTGGCTCGCCTTGCGCGGTGGGTCTCCCTCGCTGGGCAGTCGCTTTTGACAGAGCGGGCTCGTTGAAGGCAGCGTTTATTGCGTCGCAGACTTCATAAACTTCCATCCCGGCGGTAAGGAGCGCATTCTTATGGGCGTAGGCCACGACGCCTCAATGCTCTTCAACATTGTAAGTGCAAAAGTTTCTCCGCTCAGTGCCACGCACATTTTTCCAGTATCACGCGCATATCGATTTCGAAACGATATTGCATCGATGCTACGTTGGGCCGTTCGTCCGGGATACCGGAAAAGGGAAGCTCTGGATTGCCGCTGATAGTTGACTGGCAATGAACGTACGCTTTTAGATTACATCAATAGTCTTCAGCCGTCGAGCGCAACTTCAATTAGCGGAAGTGAACCTCAAATGCCCGCTAGCTTGAGGTAATAATTCGTCCAGTTTAACGATGGAATTGCTACCACCTATCTCAGTTGATCAACTTAGTTCAGTGACGTCATACTGAGACTACCATATTGAAACGGATATTTTGAGCTTTTTAATAATTGATCATGTTCGAAAATCATTTTTCTAGCCTTAAGGGCAGATCCAATCTTCCTCTCCCTCTCTCTGTCCTGACTCAATTTGCGGAATTGTACTGTACGTAATTATTTCAGCTGCACTTGGTCTCAAGACAAGATTATGCTAGTGTTTACAGTCCATCATAGCGGAGAAGCACTGGTTGGCACTGTACTGTCAATTTTCGCGTCCCCTTTGCTGTGCAGATTTCGAATGTTCTCAAGGAAGAAGGCAGCAGCAATTCAGTGGAGTAAGTTGAAAGTTTGCCTGACCGGATGAGGCTTGCGGCGTTTCGCCCGCGTTTCCAATGCGTGCTTATTACGTTCATGAATTATGGTCACCTAGATGAAGTTACCGACCATGATAACCAAATGTTAAGATCAATGATACTGCGGTCGTAATGGGCACTCGCCCGGGGTCTCAGGTCTCGTCATCCAATGAGATGGCCTAAGCTGTTACGGTGTCACGCTTAATGCTCTGCTCGTTTGGCCAAGCTTTTGATTTGGTGCTTTAAATGCTGCCCAAAGGCAACCATAATTTGCCAATCAGCACAGTGTTATTAATATTTCCTAAAGACTGTGGTTATTTACAGGGTCGTTCAAATGAAGTGTCCCGTAATTCCAAGCGTGGCATTGCAGACTGCAATTGGCTAGTTGCTGCATTGCTGGTTACCTTTCATTTTTGCAGCTTCAGCAATATATCTTAACTATAACAATAATCAACATTTGGACTTCCCATTCAAGAAGTCCTCCGCTCGCCATTGTCAACACGGACGGCCTCATTCAGAAAATATGGTATGCGAACAGCAACTTATCGTCTTGCAGAATTTCGGCCCATGCTTTTCGCAGTCTGCGTATTAGAACATTAATGTTCCGCGATCGGGTAGAGCAGTCTTCGCTCTTAAAGGCTAGCCAAACATAGAAATCCATTGGGTTGAGATCCAGCTTATTCGAAAGCTGCTATGTTGGATTGATGAAGTCATTCGCATTCTCCAAAAGCCACTTTTGAGCTGTCTGAGCTTCATGTGCTTGAGCAGAGCTATGCCGGAAAACCCATCTGGCTCTTTGAACTATGTTGCCCATGCTTTCAAACGCTTTTGTAAAATTCACTGACAATAGATTTCATTGTTCGTCTTGCAACCTGTTTGTACAAAAGCGACCACGGAGCAACCGTTTCCAGCGATTCCAGCCACATCATGGATAAGGGATCTTGGCGACGGGAAGATTGAAATAACAGTGAATCGCACTTCTGCGGATCCATTTTTCTCACAGTATACCCCAGTTTGATAGTAACGTTTTATTTCCAAAACGCAAAGCTTTCGGGTCGTTCTCTTCGACCTGTCCTCAGTGCAAAAAACTTTTGTCGACTGTCCAGTCAGCCAACGGTTCAGCAAGCCCCTCCGTTCGACCATCCGGACTGGCGACATCAACTACTATCAGGTCTGCTCTTGACTCGTCAAGCGACTGTCGCCCATCCGGTCAGTCATGCAGAGGAGCAAGCATCCCCACTGACCGACAGGGACAATGACACGACTCCAAATGAACCTCTACTAAAGAAACATACAATTTGAACAGTGGATCGCACGTGGATTTACCACGTGACAATATCCCGTTATTCCATCTGTCCAAGACACGTTGAGTAGTAAAAATTTTTCCATCCGAAAGTACGATGTCCAGCATATGTCGAGATTGCGGTCGTGCGAAGTAACATGTTCGCTTTTCGATGCTATATTTGCCTTCTGAAGATCCGTAGACTCATGAGCGTTTGGATTTTGTAAGGACAGGCCGAAATCTTCTTTCAATACCCGACTGCTATTACTCCGTTATATTCCTGCTTGCTTAGCAAGTTTGCCCTCCCTGAGTCTCAAATTTCTGTTCATATGACCCCGTACGTTTGTCTAGCTCACACCGACACGCACTTTTCTTCTTTCACGATCAGTGCACCTCTGTCCGTAGAGCCACTTTCCAGGTCTTTCGATTGTGAGATACACTAGCTTTTTGTGACCTACACGTTATCAACAATATTGCAATGCCTTTTACCAGCGCGGTAATGCATGACTGTAGCTGCGTCGCTGTTCTTCGGCTTGAGCATCTCGGACAGAGCATTGAGTAAGCCTCTTTTGGTTTCACATGACTGTTGAGGAGAACGTGCGAAAGTCTGACATAACATGACAAAGCATTTCCAAAAAAGGTTTGTGATCAAGCTTTGGGAAGGGAAACTTCATTTGGATTATTTTGTAGTAAAGGTGTACCCCATTTTACGAACTCCAGTTAACGAAGTTTCAATGTTGCGAAGAAGCTAACTTTATACCCGTTTTTGCTTTACGAAGAAATTGTGGGGGGAGGGGGTTCTTCGCTGTTACAAAGAAAGGGGAAATGGTAGGATAGGTTTTACTGTTTGCTTTGCGACCTCTTTGTCGTAGGGTTGCAGATGCTCCTGAAGATCAACTGTCAGGGGAAATTACATTTAGTACATTTGAATTTTTTTTGCAAAAAAATTACAAAACCAGAGTGGAAATGAAGCATCTGAGATAGTTGCTTTATACGATTGATAATGCTGCGACTGTAGCAGAGCAACACGACCCTAATCTCGAAAGCGCACGGCGGTATACAGCGTCATTGGAGAACATTTCGAGCGCATATAGGGGACTATATGACTAGAAAAGTCGTGATGCCAAATAGTCGAATATAACATCTTTTTTCAAGCGATCGAATTCGACCGAAGTGGACGATGAACCTCAACCGTCTACATCCAAACATGTAGGGATTAGTTATCTGACAGCCCTGACGGTTAGGCGGCGTCATACAAATAAATAAACTTCCCGTCTTCCTGCAGCCACCGTCATGGGTTCTTATTTTCCTACTTATAGTAACTGAAACAACAGTGTACTTACGCTATTTCCACTTTATATGTGACTGTCCTTTACACATTATTGTTTTATCAATATGTCATAATCATCTTCTGAATTTTATGCTTCATTTCCTGTCCCTGGGCTTGCTGAATAGTTATTTTCCGGACCGGGAACCGCTCAAACCGGTTTGCTGTGTTAAATAATAGGAATCGTTTCTCCGCTTTACGAAATTTCGCTGTACGAACAACTTCTCCAGTCCCATCAACCTTCGTAAAGCGGGGAACACCAGTATAATTCTCTTCATATTAATGAAAGCATTAATAAATAATCAGAGCCAATCGTAAGTACTAATTTCACGTCTTGCTACAGTTTCATTGAATTTTCGATGCTAGTTAGGTGCGTGCATTCCCTCCCTGATTAGTATTTATGTCTGTAGGACGCAAATTACAGCGTACTGGATGGCCCATCCATCTTGTACAGCTGATTTCGTTCTGTTCTTCTTTGCTCCAAACGTCCAAGCATAAGGTAACCTTAGGGCCAAGTGAATGACAATATACCGCACGGTGCCTTTGTCCATATAAGCAAAATTCTGTACAGCAGAAAGTGACTTCATGAACATTCAAACCATATCAACGGCACGCGCGCACCTTCAGTTGGGATTTTGTGGATCTCCCTCTCACAACGAAAATCGTTTTCGAAAGTTCCCTAATTTCTACACGCCTCATGTGGCAGTCGTCTAGCCTTGAATTACGTATGCGTTTTTGATCCATCTGCCGTCAGCAGTGGTCTACAACTCCTTACAGTTCTTTGGTGTGCCAATTGAGAGAACATAAGCCAAACGACATGGTGAGAATTTGCCTCCGCTTTGCTGCTCACAGATGGTGTGCTCGTGATGTTCGCTAATGTTCATTAGCAAATCATATTTTTGTGCATACTCAACGTTTCAAGACTTATCCGCATAGTATCCATGTTGCAGCATTTCCGGACGCCGTCATCTCGACAGAAGCCTATGGTAAGTCGCTGCACAATTTCAGTTACGCAGGAAAGGCAAAAGTTGCTCCGACACTGTGAATAGTGAACGTGTTTGGGCTTTCCGGCGATCGCTTATATCGCTATAAAATTGCGGACTGTAGCTTTACCGATGACCGGATGTCCGTTAACAATGCAGTTGAGCGTAGTCTTCCTTTCCAACAAATCACAGCGTTGTTGTAGTCATTTGTTTATTTGCTTACTTTCATCCGTAACTTTTGAGACTTCGCATGTGTCCTGTTCAGCGGACGAAAAGCAATTCAACTGTAAAAAAGGCAGTGATTGGCAGGTACAATGTTTGTCATGTCTTTCTGAAGGTTGACTTGTTTTTGTTCACTGGAGACTGGACGTGCGAGTCCCGAAAGCTGTGGAGGAAATCAAATGAATCAATGAATTGCCTTAATAGCGGTGCGAACTCATACAATAAGAAGGGCAATTAGTTCTCTGAATATTATGAATATCATTGACGTGATACCGCATTGCTCTTTAGCTGTTGGATAGTTTGAATAAACTTCTCTTCGATACTAGTGGAGCATTGCAAGACTGATTCATCAATGGTCATCTTTCCAAAAGTCGAAAGAACGACGTGGAATTTGAGGTCCATTTCTAGCACTCACCTTAGTTTTGAAGGTTGGAAGCATCGGCCAGAGTTTCCGCATCTTACAGGGAATGTTCATTTCAGAGTACGGTTTCAAGAGTTGCACAGTTGGCGCAGTTTCGATCGTTGCTCAGAATGTGCTACGCTTCGACGTTGAAATTGAACCCAGCGCGGCGGTGAGCATACCTATGGGTAGCCACATGGTTTGGAAGCTTGGCGGTAGGATTGACAAGGCGGAAGCTTTCATTATGCACTGCCTTCTTTTGCCCAGAGCTCAACCTGCTTCGTTGTTACTCCCCAGTTCCATCAGAAATGCAGCTGGTCGATTTGGGACGCTTTGTTAACAAATTGACCTTCATGATTAAGCTCTACCCTGACAGTGCCTCTTCCAAGTATATTGGACAATTGAAAGCAGGTGACAGCTATGCGTTGAAAAGCTACGCCTTTAACTTTTCTTCATTGAAGGCAAGGTAGTGGAAGTAAGCGATCCATTACCATCGCTCACATTGAATACTCAACGCCTAATCGAATCTACTCAAGTAACCCTCATCTCAGGTGGTACTGGCATCAATCCATTTCCGCGCCTTGTACTTTCCCTATTGAAAAGCACGTCTGCGTAAGATGGACTGTTTACAAGAATGTTCTATGACGTCATTTGTTAACGATTGCAGTTCCATTGACCTGGTAGCCTTCTTCAGAAAATTGCAGGACGTGTTTTGGAGGGACGAACTTCTTCAATTGAGTTCGTCTTTTCCGAATCGGTGAAACGCATTGATTCTGTGATGGGATGCGCCAATTGTGTTCTTTGCAGATTGCGTGTATCGTTTGTACTGGACGAAGCTGACCCAAAGTGGACAAGCTACTGCGGGGGATTGAACAGTGACATATTGGCTCGGCTATTGCCCACGTTCAGCGAAATGGCTTGCGCCTGCGTCTGCGGAAAGGAGGGTTTTTGCGATATGGTTAAAAGGTAAACCAACACATTCGCGTCCTTTCGTCTAAGCGGCATTGTTTTTAAATGATTGACTACCCTCACCACGAGGAATTGTGGAGTCCTTGTTTAGGTATTTGAACGAACTTGGATGGTACGAAGACGCCATAACGACTCTATAGACGCGATGATCGTTTAGCTGCTGAAATTTCAGCTTTGCTCGCTTAAATGCCGAATTCCAAATCTGGCACGGCAAAAGTATTAATACTTTGTTTCGTTTACTCTGCTGTTGGCTCTTATAGAGGATCTCTGGCACGCATAATAAGTAAAAAACTTTATTCCATGTCTTTTTGAAGTCTTGCTACATTTATGTCTTGATGAGCATGAATTTTTCCATTGACTATTGAACGACAGACTTTTGAGAGCCTTTTTATGCCATAGCTTTCAGGGCATCTTTTGTTCCACCTTCAGCAGTGATAAATGCACTGCGATCAATAACAAGAAGAGTGCACAGTCTCCATGCTTCATACATCTACGTAATTGCGGGCTCTTCTTGTCATTAAGTAAGATAAAGCTTCTGTTATCGCTAAAGACGGGATGAGAGATACCTTGAGTGATACAGGATAAACAAGTTTTCTAAAACAGTGCCAGTTGTTTAATAATTAATGCAAATAGTGTACAACCACACCATGCAGCAATGGATGGCACAATATTTCTGTTGGTTTACTAAGCAGTTGAAGATAGGATGCATAGTAACGGGAGGTTCAGTTGGCATGTCGGTTGATTGCCACGGTGAACCCGTTGTGAACACATTACAATGCTTCTATAATTACCAAAAAGAAGCCTCACCAGTTGCGGGTGGGTTGATTTATTGGTAAAAACGCGAGAAACAGTAACGTACGATCGATCGGAGCTTTCGGGACGTTCTAGTCCCGTCGTCGGAGAAAATGAAGAGAATGTATTTCCGCGCATTGTACTTTTGCTTTTGATTTGGATTTCATGTGTATATATATGGTATAGTAAGCAGGTTGTACTGTTCACTATTTATTTGTTAATTCTCTTGTTTGCCAGTCACTACACCGTAAACGCTTTCCATCAACTCCTACACGAGCGTATGCTCATCAGCGGCATTCTTCCTAGTACTTGCCTATCCTTTTCAGCAGGGATGCCAAGCAAAAGAAATGTTCGACCTTCACCACAAGTACTGCGTTTTATACTATTACCATGGAAGAATGTGGTGGAAAGGCAAGTATACCATCTACGTGGACTTCTGTGATCCATACGTTTCTTCATATTTTAGGACAGCACTGAGACGAAGCAGGCAATGCAAGAAACAACGCGGTCGTTTTATACTCCTTTGTGAAAATAGGAAATATCTGGTTAGCCAAAGCGCAACATAGTATAATGAAACAAACAAGCAAGAAACAATCAATTCCATTAATATTTCGAACAGCGTATGCAGGACTTTCGTAACGGACTGCTGCTGGTCTATCACAGGATGTTATAAAGGTCTCAGAAAAGAGCGGTATGCAAGAAAAATTCGCAGCGAAAATTATAGAAGTGCATTCAAGCAAGACCAACTGTGCAGCAAATTTACGGCGCAGGATCAGGAAACGGTTAAACAAGTATTCCAGCCCAAGATAAGTAGAAGAGCCACAATATATTGAGCAGCGTCTTCCAACTGTCTGTGTAGAACATAGGTGTTCACAGGGAAAGCTAAACTGGAAGGAGACCAACCCTATTCTGCACATAATGCGCTGGTACAAATAAGCTCTTCTGCATGCAAGAGCATCAATACGCTGCAGCATCAACAAGTTATAAGCCTATGAAGTTAAAACATGCTGAAACAAGAAGCGTTTGCAGACAAGCAGTTCGAATGAACATCCGAATTTATAATATTGTTACGCAGCGTAAATTTTATCTAACAATTCTAAACCATCGTACCACTACCCAAAGGTGATCGCTGCAAATGCGATGGAATATTTAACAACCAAGAGATGAAAGCACGTAATGACCACATGAATTTATTGATTCATCTGTTTAATTATTCCTATATCAACGTGCCTCCAAAGGCAAATGCATGCGCAACTTTTCTTCGTTATGACAATTTGCAAATGTACAAACAAAGACGAACGGCGCAGACAAAGCATAGGTAAACGGATTTCCTAACGATGAGTAATTTCAATTACTAAACCCGAAGTGCAAATCGAGCCCAAGCCACTGGTTCATTGGCTAATGCAGATAATATCCGAAAGATTAACGATAAAGGTAAACCTGAAACAATAGGCGAATGGGACACCTGCACTTCTTAGGCGTCCAATGGCAACCGAAACTTAGTCAGCGGGTGCAAAGCCAGTGAGCAGTATATACGCTTAGTAAACGTGAAGGTAGTGTTCGTGTACGGCCCTCCCCCAGTGGATGGCGCCACTCTGTTCTGTTAAGCCAATTCAGCCTTTGCCATACGCTGACGATAGAACCAAATTTTTCTGAAAGCTCTGGAAAAGAACAACCTCCGTACGTTTCTTTCACCCGCACATTTTTGCTTCCCAACCACCGGTTGCGGTCAGAGTTTCTTTTGCACAAGTACTTCAAACTAACAACAGCGAACGACACAACCGTGTAAGGTAAACATAACCCTTGTGCTAAGGTCAAGGCTTAGGTAAGGACACAAATTGATTCCAACGGACGTGTTGCTTTCGTAATCCGTAAGGGAAACATAACTCATATGCTAAAGTCCAGACTTAGGTAGTGCCTGGAAGCATTGCCTATCGTGGTATCGTTTTCGCTCGATGTTGTACTCCGCTACGATTATTTATGATGAAGGTGAAACAATAACGTTCGAGGATAAGTCCTTCCTGGTTCGCGAGGCGTAGGGAAATCGACAATGGCGCCACCTACATCACAATGTCTGCAGCAAATTATACCAATATGAAACCCGCATGTGTGACGTCACATGAGGCGGTCAAAAATACCTGCATTTTCTTACATGGCGTCATGCTGCAGTATGCTTGTGGGGCACCCAGCATAGCAGGCCCAAATCGTTTTCAATATTCGCTTTATTTGAATGAAAAGCAAACAGGACCAATGTCATAAGCATCAAGAACAAAGCATCACCTGAACATATATATATATATATATATATATATATATATATATATATATATATATATATATATATATATAGTAAAAGGGAACTACTGAGCACCAGTTAATTACCCACTTAGTCTTGCCTGAAAGTATATCTGCAAGTGCCATCTATCTAGTGACTGCTCAATGAACTTGTTAGTGAAATCGACAGAGACATGCATGTACCAAAATCTTTACTGCCTCAGAACAACAGTAAAACACCATCAGCGATTGGCGAAATGAGACAATGATAAAAGTTGGAAGAGCGGAGTGCAGAGTCAATAATCACATCTGCCTTCCGTCTCCCATTCATTTCCATAGCCAGTTCAATAATCACATCATGCATACCTGGTCAAACATGGATATGTTTCATCTACAACTTGCTGTTGTGCAGGTAGACGAAGTCACCACCGTACAAAAATAGTGCATATCGTTGCAACAGGTACACTTCTGCTGACTATTGGTAGGTTCTCTTTTGTAATGCAATAAATTTTCAGAGTGCATGAGAAACCGGTGAAGTGCTTGGTCGACAAATCCGATCAAAGGCGCAGCTGCTCTGAAGCACTGTACAAGCATCGTGGTAACTGCCACCAAAGCGTCTGCATAACATGCAAACGTTCTACTGGATGAATGGACAGCAGGAAGCGAAGTCGTTGGTGGGCATGAATCCTTGACAGGTGCAAATGAATTCTTGTGCACAGACAGTGTACTGCAACCGATGAACCTTTATAAATATCCATTGAGCTATTTTCAGAACAATATCAACAGGGGGTTTCCAGTTTCGTAATTTATACCCCCTCAATGATAATTCAATATTACTGCATGGTTGTAGTGGAGATGCCCTTTCAGGAATAGGCACTACTTTCCAATTCACTAAATCCTCGTTCAGCACCTGACAGGTAGGATGAACCCTGATATCGCTCATAGCAGGGATTCTTTTCTTTGGGAACTTGAATACTCATGGCTGCGTATAGTGTTTCTAGCACACGTTCAGAAGCCATGCTTGTCCTTCCTCATGGCGGACCATTTGGTAGCACAATCAAGTTTGTTGCCAACGGAAATAGACCGTTAATGTCTCTCTGTACGTGGCATTAATACCGTTCATCGTCATCGTCCAACAGTGCCACGACTCTCATGCACAAATATCATTAGTTATATAAAAGCCCAGGTTATGCCACGCTCACCCAATCTTCCATTCAGTTTTCTTACGGCCTTGGTTGTAGAAACCGCATCAATGAACGGAGACGTAGTGTGCCCCCTTACTCCTGTATATCGTAATATTTGGCAGGAGACCAGTAAAATGAAACCAGCGATCCATAAACTGCTCATATTGGATATTATTGGGCGTGTAGCTAGACAGACATTCATCTGTCATCCTGGTCCAATTCGTCCTCATCGGCTATCTCATTTTCATTGTACATGCCACGTTGCTGATTCATTACTGCCGAAAACTGTTTGGAGTGCCATTTGACAGCGTAGCCAAGGCAACGGTGACGACAATCGATTAACTTTTCCAAGTGGGCGTATATCATTGAAAAGCCACTTCATATCGTGCTTGTCCTAATGGATCCAGTTATTCAGCTCTTTAAGCTGTGAATATACTTGATTAGTGCTGTGTATGGCCGTGAATGACATGTCATTGGTTCATGTACCTGAAAATCGCAGCGTTTTACATGCCAGGTTCTGGGTCTGCAGTTCTGGTCGGTGTTGTGCGTGTGTGCGCGCCCTCGCTCTTATTCAGTAAACGTTTATCCTCCACATCGAGTTGCAACAATTAGTAACCACTACCTCAATGCATAGGCATGCCATCAATCGTGAACACTAGTTGAGCCAGATATTGATTAACATATGGTGGTATACCCTAATAAATAATCTACGACGCCAAATGTTCACTAAAGTTTCACTTCAACAAACGGCGCTACACGGCTCGACCACATAAAGGCGACTATTCTGACAGTCGCCAAACGCGCAAAAGAAGAGCATTCACCGCTCACCTGTTGTGTCGTTTTGGGCAATGGTCATATCGTGAAGCAGTGGCTTCTATGAACTCTTAGCCAACGATAGAGCTTGTTGCTGCAGGCCTCACTTATAACGTCTGAACACAAAATGCCCAAGGCAACGTCATTACTTGTATACTGTAAAGTGCATCCTGCGCATCAAAGTACTTCAGTAATCTTGCGCGTCTTCAAAAGTGGGGCAACCAATTGCCGAAATAGTTAGCGTAAGTACTTTCTCATAACTACTCGGTACTTACGGAATGTTTACAACCCGTTAACACCAAAAATTCCTTTTGCGCTGAGGACGGGAAAAGGCGATTCCCGAAAGCTCCGCCAATAGAAGTTTTCTTTTCTGGTGTTAACGTGTTGAAAAAACATTCCGTTAGTACCGAGTAGTTATGAGAATTCACGCGGCCGTTCATAGATACAGCATTTTCAACGTAAGTACTTTCGCAATAAATGATTTATTATTGCAATGCACGTGATTCGCTTGGCTCCATATGATGGGAATGAAGTTTGCCATAATGGCTGCTGCCCAACGGAGCCATCTCTCGCAATTTTGTTATTTCAATTTTCCACTAATTAATTAGCTTGTACAACAAGGAGATATTCGGATGAAGGTGCTCGGCACTATGCGATCTCAGCCCCGACTAAATGATTGGTCGCTTACAGATGGTTCCCGACCCGATGGATGGTCAGTTTTAGGCTTACGCTGGTTGGCTACGCAACAGGCACATGCAGATGTCAACCCCGTCAGTGTAAATGGCGTTGATATCTCCTGTCAATTCTTCCTTGATGCTCAGTTTCATTTGTGAAAATGAGTGTGAGTAGAACATTGAAGAATTTAACAGAGTTGTGTATCCAGTATGGTGATGACGAATTGGCCGCAATAAAGTTTATGCAAAGCACAGGTATCATCCACCGCCGGAGGGTGTGCCCACGCTGCAGTAGACCTATGGTGCTGCAGCACAGGAAGGACCGCAACGACGTGCGTTGGCGGTGCAATAAAAAGCAGTGCCAAAAAGAGTTGTCGTCAAAAACAGGAACCTGGTTCCAAGGTATTAATTCATAAGAGAGAATGTAGCGGCCGGATCGACTGTCATCACGGATGAATGGCGGGGATACTACCTTCTGTCCAGTGAGCATTACAAGCACCTGCGTATAAATCACTCGATCAACTTTGTTGATCCTTTGAGTGGTGCTCACACGCACACCGTAGAATCCCTCTGGTCCCACGCCAAGCAGGGCTAACAAGGCTCGTCGCGGTACACACCGCTCCAAAATAGACTAGTACTTGTGCGAGTTCGTTTGGCGCCGACGGCTCAGCCGGGATGAACATCCGTTCAATCAGATCCTCTGCGCCATTGCGGAGCTGCACCCACCACGGTAGAACGGCGTCCTGGTGTTTTGTGTGTGTGTGCGTGTGTCGGATGGTGTGTTCGTTGCTCTTATCTGTGCTCATTGTGTGTACCACTCGTTTTGTGCTGGTTTTACGTTGATAGCAAACATCATTCTATCGCACGGTGATTTCTCAGTTGATCAGTCTAACCGAGCATTGATTTCTCAGTTGATCCCCTTGGTCATCGACGGTGGCGCCACCCAAGGTAGGTCACGGTCGGGGCCATAAAAACAAAGCTCCAGGTGCTCTACTATTGGTGCTTCAACCTTAGTGTAATAAACTAGTTACTATTGGAACCTGCATGACCAGATTACGGTAGACAAAAATGATGCCTGCATGAAGTTGTGCCCATACTATCGCTGACGGAGATCCAAGTTCGATTCGTGTTATTGACGCGCTTCTGCTCACTACGTTTGAGGCTGCGATGTACGATATCAGTGCTTTTACAAAAGACCCCAAAAGACTAGCATTATGAGACATTATAGTTAAGCGAACATCTGCAGGACCTCTTTTGAAATTCAAGCTGTCATTTGCAAGAACTGTCCCGACACAACGACGACATCAACGCTTACATGTACGTTTGTCATATAAATCTTTATGATGTTTGCTGCATACCGCGTTGGCACCAAGACTTATCCATGAGAGAAGTCCCCCCCCCCCCATGTGTCTCCCCTACTAGGAGACATCACCATACCCCTTGGTGAAAAGTTTTACAGATGCATGTACTTACCTCCCATTGCCAGGCCGATCAACTCGTGCCACCTCCTCGTGTACTGAATGCCGCCTGTGCCCTAATAGGCTGCTCATCTATAGCTAGGAGCCACCTTTCTGTGGTTGATTGCCCACATGATGTGGTCCGTGTTATTGTGAAGGTTCGACCTGAAAGTTGATATTCTGTGCCTGATCAATTGAGCGGAAGAGATGGCAGAGTGAACGTCTCAACGTTCAGGTGGTGAAACCCTGCACTGATGGCTCCTGAGCGTTCGCCTTGAAAACTGAAGTTTGCCCATTTAAAAGATGCTGTCAACGAGTTAATCGTTGAATAAAGCAGGTGTGGATAGGTATTGCGAATGAGAGAATAGTCACGCAAGTGGTAAAAGCGAAGATTGGATATTTAAAAATTACAAGTAGCCTTTCTCCCACTTTCTGCTTTCTACACCATCAACTCGTTCCCCTCGGCGTCTGGCTCACACTGCAGTTGCGAAGAAATCTTCATTTTTACTCAACGTACAGGGTCCCATTTCCGGTGTCTCTGCTGTGATCTTCATGGAAGTACAGTAACCAAATGGTGTGCAATGGCGAAGCTATTTGAAATTCACGGGATGGTGAAATTTGCGGCTGGCGGCACTGTTTCGCTGACTTGGAGAGGAAGAAAACATGGGAAATATGCACTGCTAAACAAGCTTGATCAAAAGCCTGGAATGCAATATTGGGATATGGTAGATATACATATTATGAAAAAATCCCGTTACATACATTGAAGCTTATTGAATTATAACTGCCTCACGGAGCATACCGGAAAAGAGAAGAAAAGAAGAAAGGAACGGCAGTAGATGGATTATAGCGGACAGGTTAAAAAGGAAGAAGAAGGATAACATCGGAAGGAGTTCTTTAAAGTCTACACGCTTTAAAGAAGAAAGCAACGACGGGCTGGACTGCTGCCGTTACCTCATTTCTCGTTCGGTCGCTGTCAAGGACGGTCGGAGGTGACGTGCGCTCCTTTGCCTGACTGACTAGGCAGGCGACAGACGCTTGAAGGGTCGGGTTAAGCCTGATAGCTGATGTCACTAGCCAGGTTAGTCGTGGCGGAGTGCGCTGAACCAAAGACTGCCTCGCCAGTGATCTTTATGCGCTGATGATGGACCGGGTTAGGCCCGAAAGCTACGTTTGCTTTATTAAATGAGAAATAAAGCATTTTTACTCGAAATGGGATAAAAAATCCGTGAAAACTAATGAAAAGGAATTACGAAGGAAATCCCGTTACATACATTGAAGCTTATTGAATTTAATAAATGTTTAATAAAAGACACACTAAAGTCAAACCTTGGCAATCTCGATCATTAATTGGTCTGAAGTGCTTTTGCGTTCCTACGAATTCAAATAAGCCACCAGAAGCGGTACGGACATTTCTTGTTGTGGTTATCCACAGTAACAATGAAGACAACGTAGCATGATTCCTGAATGATCCATTTCTCAAGAAATGGATTTCAGTAGACCCATTGGTGTGTTGAATGAATGAATAAAGTGGACGTGTAATACTTGTCTCAGTAGTTAATGCCGATGCACAACGGTGATTTCCAGCATTTTAACAATAAAATACAATCAGGCGTGCTCAACAGTTGTGTCATTTTTTCAATATAAGCTGTAAAGTGCCATACATCCTGCTTCAACAAAGATTATTCATCCGAATAGGAACCATTAGAATCTACGCATCTTAGGCGCTGAGGACGGGAAAAGGCGATCCCTGAAAGCTCCGCCAATGAAGTATTTCTTTTTGGTGTTAACAGGTTGCAAATATTCCGCAAGTACTAAGTAGTTATGAGAACTAACGGGGTACATATCGTTTCGGTATGCACGTTTCGGGGCGGGTTCATTTCAGCGTGCGTGTTCCGGTGCGGGGTTCGTTTCGTCATGCGCTTTTCGGTGCAAGCTTGCTTAAAGTTTTGATCCACGCGTTGGCCAACTGTAAGGCATGGTTACCAGCACATTGCTTTGCCTTTAATTTCCAAACTATGCAGTGCAGTTGTAATGCTTCGTTTTCATGTACAGTACATTACTCCTGGGTGCGGTCCTACACACCTGTTTTCGAGAGCAGACTGTTGTTCTAAGATACAGATTAAGTAACTCCATTTTGGAAGTTCAGTTTATCTCGAAACAGCGGACAGTTCCACGCAAAATTTCAACCGGGGACCTTATGTCCCCTTCATCCAGTGTCCGTCGAATACGTTCATCGGCTCGAAGAAAGCGCAGTCACTTTCTCGGTGTTTCGTCACCACGGATAAATTCTTCATAGTGCTGATCTCAACCAGCCTGCACTTTTCGAATCCCCTCTATAAACCTCAAGAGTGTAGAATGATCCGCACCATGTTCCAATTTCATTCGCCTGTGGGCCGCTTCCACGAAGTTATTTGTGTGATCGCGTCCCATCAAAATTCTTTCGTGAACGGACCACAATTCTAAATGAAATAGAGGGGCTCGCCGCACACCACGTCGATTTCTGCAGCCTACGTAGGTTCGTTCGAACCAATTTAGTACGGGTTCCAGTACGTCAGGTGACTCAGAAGCCAGCTGGTCGAAGGTTGCCTGCACGATATCCCGGGGCAGAAAAGCCAGGGCAATAATCATACGGGCGGTATGTTGGAGCGTTGAATCATTTCTGCACTGGGCAAGTAGACGTTTTTCCGCCAACTGGCGCTTCATACTTCTGACCAGATGGAAAAAGCAGCCAAATATCGCTGCGCCCGGGAAGACAGCTCGCATGGCGTTCATGGCGGCTTCTTTGAAGTCAGTGCAGATCGACTGCGGCTCCAGTTGTGGTCACACATTCCTAAACAATCTAGCGTGCTTTTTCCATATGCAAATTAGGTTTTGAGAATGTACCTGGATCCTGGTTGTCGACCCACACAGCGTAACATTTATATGGCCCATTTTTCATCGGCGGTTATAAACCGGTCCAAAACCTAGTCCTTCAGGAGCGAGTAATGACAACACGGCATATAGATAGACTTGGATATTGAAGGATATACTTAGGATACTTGGGATACTTACTTGGATTCTTAGGTTCTCCTTCCACGCCCCAATTAAGCCATGCGGTATCCACCTCTTCATTTTCGTCATTAAGGCAACATACGCCAGATCTCTTCTGACTGCTGTATGTGCAAGCGCAAATTGCGCTGCCAGCAATCGAGCGATTATTCCCGCATCTGCTTATCCAGCTGCCTTTAAGGCCTTGCTTTCAAGCGACGGCTTTTGATACTGATCAGGCTCGTTTCGCAAATTCGTACCGCCAGAACGAAATTTCAGGAATCACGGGCGCGAAATCACTCTGAAGGAAAAATAGCCACCGAAACGAGATTGACATTCACGGATGTTAGAGTTTAATGTGTGAATGCACGGAAAGGGTAAATAAGGCAGAAGAGAAGTTAGAGCGACAACACCGGAGCGGCAGTTCATAAACAGATAAACGCACACGCAGGGACAAGGAGCTGTCCAAATCATCAACAGAGAATAACAAGTAGGGTGCTATTCCGGTTTGGGCCACGGTGCTTCCACTAACTCGCCGTAACAACTTAGCAGCTGTATTGCCAAATTGGAACTCCTATCACAAAATTTGGCAAATATCGTCTGCGCTCATGGAAACCTTCCACATGCCGACGTTCGGTACAGCACAGAGCTGACGGGAAAAAGAAAAAGGCATAGCGAAAGGAAAGAACAACGGGCCTTCGGAGATGAGCCAGGCAAGTACAGTAGGAAGACTATTTGAGACTTGCGGAGAAACAAGCAATACTTTTATTCTGTCTAATACAGCGTTGCCATTTGGATATCGTTCATGGGATATTTCTTACTCTCGGCAGCTGAGCAGGAAGATCAACGGGCAGCGTACGTTGGTCACATTTCATAACAGAATCTCCAGAATTCATGGCGCTTGAAACAGGCGCGTACATGACCATACTACAAATGGCTTGGACAAATATCATCGTGAAACCTCCAATAGTGAACGGAGCGGTAACGCTGTCTGTTCAACATTTGCAAACTGCATGGATGAAGAATTAACAGACAGCAATAGGACGTTCATAGGTGCCACCTATAATCTGGAAGGTCAAGTCATATCATTATATTAGGTATGAGAGGAGGTTCTTCCCGTTTTGTTTGCTCTTAGCTTTGATATTGTTTTATTCTAGCTTGTATGTTTTCCGGGAAAATGATATATCATTTTGTAGCTCTTGTTTCAACCTATCGATCTATTCTATTTCATTTGCATAAGCGCGTTAGCCTGTAGCTCTTTTATCGGTGAAAGTAAGGTTAAACAAGACGGTAATTCGGGGAGTTTTACTTTGCGAGTTCAAGCTAGGTATTACAGCTGCGAAAAGTGCTCGGAAAACTAATATGGCATTTGGCAATGGTACTGTTGACGACCGGACTGCTCGACGTTGGATTCAGAAGTTTCGTAGTGGGAACGAGAGTCTTGAAGATAAAGACCGTAGTGGGAGGCCCAGTGAAATTGATGAAGACCAACTAAGAGCCATTGTGGAAGAGGACCCACGGAGATCAACTTCAGACATCGCAGAAAGACTAGGCGTACACAGAAGGTTGGTGTTCACCTCCAACGAATTGGGAAGAGTAAGAAGCTGGACCAATGGGTACCTCATGAACTGACCGAAAATCGAAAATAACGCCGTTATGAGATTGCATGTATGCTTCTTTCGCGCAACGAAAACGACCCTTTTCTTGCACGAATTATTACCTGCGATAAAAAGTGGATATTGTATGACAATCGGCGACGATCATCACAGTGGCTAGATAAAAGTGAGTCTCCCAAACATTTTTCAAAAACGGATGTCCACCAAAAGATGGTAATGCTCACTGTTTGTTGGTCAGCAACCGGTATTATCCATTACAATCTCCTGAAGCCTGGTGAAACAGTTACGGCACAGACGTACTGCACCGAACTTTAAAAAATGCACGAAAAATTACAGCTTGTACGTCCTGCAGTGACAAATCGAAAGGGTCCAATTCTGTTGCATGACAACGCCATACCGCACGTTTCAAAAATGACGTCCCAGAAACTGCGCCACCTGGGCTATGAAACTCTTCCTCACCCACCTTACTCATCAGACCTGTCGCCCACAGACTACCACATTTTTAAGCACCTGCAGCACTTCCAGCAGGGTAAACAGTTTAAGAATCATGAGGAAGCAAATAATGCCTTCGAAGAGTTTATTGCTTCTAAGACTCCGGACTTCTACGCAACAGGGATAAATGCCTTAGCGAGTCGTTGGCAGAAATGTGTAGATTGTGATGGTTCCTATCTTTGCCGAGATATTTAGCTTTAAATTTGCGGCTTAAAAACGGGCAGAACTTTCCTTCATACCTAACAGTAAAACTTGACTTCAATCTTCAACTGCTCTAGCGTTCCCGCTGGAGGTCCACTATCGGCTCATCTTACCCCGACGCCCCCTTCGGTGTCCCTTCTCCAAGTTTCGTAAGTGCGCCTTTCAGGTGGCGTTTCATTGGTCACAATGACGTCATGGTTTCGTTGCTACTCTCGACAAATGTAGAACCTCCGTATGAGGAAAATGTTTGATGAAGGGTAGCGAACGTGCAGTTTTGAGCCTTTCAATTGGTAAAGCATCACAGCAAGAACAGGTTTGAGAGACGAACTGTTACGCTGGGAGAAAGTCCACAAAACCTGGGAACAAGCGTTGTGATCAAACGGGGTACCCCATAAGTTGGAAACAAGAGGCTGAATGAGGAAACATGGAGCAACAACCTGAAAGTTGGCGAAAGGATTTGTACATTTGAGATGAGCCATGACGTTGGGAGATAGGTGGACGAAAGCGTCCCGACAACTGGGCATAGTCGCCGCGACCAAATAAGGGACTCGTAGTCCCACCTAGACCTTCCTGATTGGAGCGTCAAAATTGGCCGAATGCGAGCATTGTTAGCGGGACTTGGTGGTAAATTGAGCCCCGAAAGTTAGCTCCACGCTATGTGGTTCCTTAACCAGGTGTTGCCAAGTTTCGTATCCTTATTCACAATTACGCAGCGCTTAGAACAATCTAATGTGAATGGATAGTGTGCGCTTTTGGATGTACAGATTACACATTGCACGCTATAACCCGTAGGATATTCGAGCGACTTAGTTGGTCCTTCGAGCCTCTTTTGCCCTATTGCAGTTAAATCCCTTGAATCGGACATGGAAACAGAGGTTGATCAGAAACGGTTGTGAGTTGATTGGATTGGAGCGCGATACAGTACAGCTGCTCTGTTCAATGCCCGCGGTGTACAAACAGTTACGGTTATTTCCTTTATTAGACAAAGTACGCAGCAACTGAAAATAGGATTTCCAGGGACGGGGTAAAACTTCATAGTTTTTCCTCAGTTGGAAACACGGCAATTCCCCGTTTTTTCTTTTTATTGTGCAATAAATATTGCGGAGCTTTCAGAAGTTGCCTCTTCCGTCATCAGAGCTAATGTCAAACTCTGTTTGAAATATGAAACCCTAACAACCATAAAACTCGTTAGTGTTTTGCGCATTGTCACAATGCACAAGCATTCGCATGCAAATGATCGCTTCAGGCCGCAAACGTGATCTCCGTCTTTTGTCCTTATGTGCACGGACGGGTTGCTCGTCGCTCTTTGCAGCCAGGAGACAAATGCATAGACATTCGATTACGATTGTCACTGGAGACGCTTACGTTGCGATAGACAACACATCCGTTTCGCTACATATTGGTGTACTACCTTCTTAGCACATTCAGTTGACATGTTGGCTATAGCAGTCAATTTTTGCCGCTCCCTTCTGAGCGCATCTAATCTATTTTCCCTGTACTGGGTACGACATGGTTCTATTGCGGGTTCTTATTGATGGAATCACTTTTCTACTCTGATACGCATTGGTTGGTGCTGCCAAAAATTTATGGAAAAAGCTCTACTGCTGATACCCACTGTAGACATAAATCAGCAGTGACTCGAAGATATGTGAACATACGGAATTTTGTGAAAGTATGACAAAGCCATGGAATTTTTAGGAGATATCCGTTCATCCGTGGCAACCATAAACAGTTGCGAGCCTTTCTTCATGTTCACCAGCGTAAGGTATAACGGGTGAGCGCGCATTTCTTCCTATTTGCCTGCAATGATCATGCAATGAAAGATAAAGCGTTTCAAAAAATGAGGACATGCTGTCTGCAGAATGAAGCATGGCTAAACATTCCCGCAGTTGTTCTTCTTGGTAGGTTTGGCGATATATCCTGAGTATTGGCTGTATGTATCCTGCCAATGCCCAATGCTTGCCTACAGTGGGCACTGATGACCTATGAGCTGTCAGTAGTGGCTGCTCAGTCTTCCCGCATTACGTCCCACGATTTATTTCACGAATGTGAGAAAAATGTCAAGTGAACTAAAAGATATTTCATGGAATTAGATCAGTGGCAAGTCATGGAGTACGCCATCTATGCTCCGTGCAAAATCATGGACCACGTGATCAATAGATTTCCAATCACTAGGCATTCCTTTCGCTGTTCCAACGTCGAATCAAATGTCTTAATACACTGCAACGGCCTGTCTGCCGCGGATATATCAAGGTGCTTCCATTTATGAGGCGTAGATTAAATATCCCTGCCTTAGCATTTTGTGGCGCATTTCTAAATGTTCTTGCTCCTTATTGCACGGGTGTTCTGTACTGGTCGTTCATCATAGTAAAGTTTATTGAACATGTACGCATGTTCGGGAGTCTTTCAGGATTAAAGCGGTTCTGTCGGCAATGTTCATGACGGGGAAATTCGACCATAGCAGCAGACTTCGTAATTTGGGTCGCAGTAGGTTCCCAATTTACACTGCGGCGAACCGGCGTTGCACCTCATGATCCTGCCGGAACTGTCCACAGCGGGGGTCCGGTTTAATTTGCATTTTGGCACTACAAATGCAAATCTTTCCATTATGCGACGCCAAAGGTACAAACTTGCCAATGCATTGCCCTCGCCGTTCGATTTCTTTGTCCGTGCACTTGCATATACTTACTACAAGGAAGATATTGCATAATTATGTCTTCTGTGAAAGATTGATGCTGGAATTAAAAGTTGAGCTGATAAATCAGTTGATCACTACTATTAGGCAGATACCGTTGTCATGCGGTGGCCCTTTGAATATTCCACAACTGCAGCAGTC
Organism: Trichuris muris; assembly: GCA_000612645.2. Classification (NCBI taxonomy): domain Eukaryota; kingdom Metazoa; phylum Nematoda; class Enoplea; order Trichinellida; family Trichuridae; genus Trichuris; species Trichuris muris. Next base: position 7,897,725 of record CBXJ02000282.1, read on the forward strand.
TAATCATAAGTAATTATAATTTACTGGTCAAAAATTACTAACCGCAACGTAATGGGCATAATCTTGAAAATTGTTTTTGTCCATTTTGATTGTTTATTTCAAAGCAATTTATGTAGCTTCGATATTTCTCTGTTGCGATAGTTCATATTTTCCGTTTTTTCAGCTGTAGTCCATTAGGCATTAGCTGTGGGTTACTTAATCTGGAGTGAACTTCTTTTTTAGAGAATGTCTTGAAGATACTGTTTCTACGAACGGGCATGGTAGTTCTCATAACTGAAAATTTACTTACGGAATGTTTCAACCCGTTGAAGCGAAGAGAAATACAGCTGTATTTGCGTAGCTTTCGGGAATGAACCTTTCCCGTCCTCAGCGCAAAACGTAATGGCGGCGAAACAGTAAATCGGGATCTTATTGGTAGTGTCCAATCGGGAAGGGGCCATGGGTAAATAAGGCTGGGAAAATTAAGTAGGGCGGTCATCATGATTTCGCCTAAGGCGTAAAGGAAAGTTAGGAAAGGCACATCCGGTTCGTTCATCCTTGCTTCAAGGAACAGCAATTCGAAGAAAGGACGATGGGACCCCATAACTCGCCTACTTCCAAACCATTGTCGCTGTTTATAGTTGTGTTATGTCGAATGTAGAGGGCTTCCTTTATTTTTCTCGTACTGTAATGGTTATCCACGCAATGGACTTGTGTGCGATCAAGTTGAGACTTGGTTATCCCGTATCAAGTGTGCCGTTTCCAATATATTAATAAGACATAGATGTATCTATCAACCCAATTTAATCGTGATGGAAAGAAGAATTCTAAAAGAATTGAAATCTCAGAAGGAACTGCTTATCACCAAAGCTGACAAAGGAAACGTGGTGGTTCTACTCGACAAGACAGAGTACAACAAAAGATTGATGACATTTTCAAAAAAGGAACATATATTCAGCTACCTTCAGATCCAACCGAGCACGTGAGGAAATCACCTTTATCGATTACGAGGACCTTCACCGATGAGACGTCAGATCCTAATCTTTCCAAAATTTCAAGTCACCTACGTTTTTCTTCCAACTATAGATCCCCTGAACTATACGGCCTGCCTAAGGTACATAAACCAGATATTCCTTTGTGGCCTGTCATAGCATCTGTTAACAGTGTTACGACAGAGTTATGTGTCTACTTAAAGAACATAATTAAGCCCCTTACGGGTAAAGAAAGTTCATATGTTAAGAATAGGATATCATTCGTAAGGGAGTTAAGGAGATATCAGATCTTTGAAACGGATTTGCTAGTGAGTTAGATGAGAAAGACCTTTTCACTAGTATCCCGATGGAATACAGTCTCAATGTTCTGCAGTCATTGTTGGACAATGACATCCAGCTCTCCAATTGAACAAAATTGAACCCTTATCAGATCGCGAAGTTAGTGTCCTTCTGCATGTCAGAAGGAAACTACTTTCGGTTTGAAGACAAGTTCTTCAAACAAGACAGCGGTGCTCCGATGGGCAGCCCACTGTCTCCGGTACTTGCGGAAGTGTTCATGGAGAGTCTTGAAAGAAAGGTTTTTACCTCGATTAGTACCATCGTCAAGCCTAAGTTCTTTAAAAGGTACGTGGACGACGTTTTTGCCATAATGGAAAATGGAAAAGAAGACCAATTTTTGGAAGTACTAAATAACGCATTCCCTAACCAGATTTCGTTTACAATAGAGAAAGAGGTGAACAATAAATTGCCTTTTTTGGACTCACTAATCATGAGATCACACGGTACACTGAAAACATCGGTCTACAGGAAACCGACCCATTCTGACAGTAAAAATTTGCTCCCACCATCCAAGATTGGTGATGAAAGGCGTTGTGAGGTCTTTAGTGGACAGAGCGATAGGCATACGTGATCCTGAATTTCTTGAACATGAATTATCCCACATGGCACAGACTTTGGAAAACAACGATTATCCTACCCAACTTATACGTTCCACCATTCAGGAGAGACTGAATCCTGGACATATCATGCACACGAGTACCAGAAGCCCTATCACTCTTAACATACCGTATCTCAAAGGCCTGGGAGAAAAACTGATTAGACTGGGGAAATCGGCCAATTTCCGAATTTTCTTTAAAAGCGCACCAAATATTAGAGCCATTCTCAGAAATGACAAGGTCACCATTCCATTAGAAGAAAGACCAGGAGTGGTATACGCAGTAAAATGCGACTGTGGCGCAACCTACATTGGCGAAACTGGATATTCCATGAAACACCGTCTTAAGGAACACATGAACTGCCTAACACGTTACCTGAATGCCAAAATCAGGGCAGAGGGTATACAAACGAGGCGTAGAGGAAGACCACAAACTCTGGAACCGGCTACGATAATGACACAATGCATGAAAGCTTCAGCTGTGGCAGAGCACGTGGCTACCTGCTCTAGTACGATCTACCCTGAAGTCCTTTGCGTGGATAACCATTACAGTACGAGAAAAATAAAGGAAGCCCTCTACATTCGACATAACACAACTATAAACAGGGACAATGGTTTGGAAGTAGACGAGTTATGGGGCCCCATCGTCCTTTCTTCGAATTGTTGTTCCTTGAATCAAGGATGAACGAACCGGATGTGCCTTTCCTAACTTTCCTTTACGCCTTAGGAGAAATCATGATGACCGCCCTACTTAATTTTCCCAGCCTTATTTACCCACGGCCCCTTCCCGATTGGACGCTACCAATAACATCCCGATTTACTGTTTCATCGCCATTACGCTTTGCGCTGAGGACGGGAAAGGTTCATTCCCGAAAGCTACGCAAATAAAGCTGTCTTTCTCTTCGCTTAAACGGGTTGAAACATTCCGTAAGTAAATTTTCAGTTATTAGGGAATGTCTATTTATTGAAGACAGTAGATTTGAACGTTGGCGTCTTGGTAACGGGCTCACATCTTTTCGCTTTTTAAATCGTGTTAAATTTCCAGTGAACTTTATTCAGCAAATTATATACGAACGTTCTGGGACAAACGAGTTCCGTCCTCAAAGTATTAGGACTCGTAAATTGCCTTACGGCAGTCTCAGCATTTGTAAATTGAAGACATCTAAAATATCCTACGCGTAACATACGCGACAACTTGTGCTCTCGATGGAACGCGTTATCCCTGAAAGCTTCGTATCATTTGCCCAATAAGGTTGGTTCAGTATGTACCACCGTCGAAAAAGGGGGAAGTAAATTCTCACGAACTTCGATATGAATTCGTTTCCATGCATATAACAATGTTTTCCTTTAGAGTACCGCATTTTAGTGGAGTTGGATGTTCCTGTTATTTATTAAGCAAGGGCATAAAAGTTTGCCCATGAATACGGGACAAGGCAGCCCCAAAAACTCTGGAGTAATAAGAAACTGAAACTCATACCTAAGGAACGTCGTCCAGTCGTGCAAGGAGACGTTGAGAGTGTTCATTAAGCAATGCAAACTAGGTGAACACATTTTCTGCTCTGCCAATATGAACTTGAAGTGATCTACTGTTCTTAGTTTTATCTTCAAACCCCCACCATTCCATTTTAAAAGAGGCGAATCACATAACGATTCTGAATTACACTAGAACCTCGATTATCGGAACCTCGATTATCGGAAACCTTGATTATCGGAATTCGCCGAGGAGAACAATAGGGTTACAGTAGGATAAATAATGCCCATGTTGCAATACCGTTTCTTCTTGAAGGGACTAGTTTTATGTTCCTAATTCGATACTTTTGTCCTGTTGTTCTTCCAATAAGTCTATAAATTAGTATCCTAACAAGCCACTCCATTATTATGGGTTAACCAGTGGAACCAGTAGTATTGCAGTTTCCCTGAACATTTGTTACTTGCACATCGTTAGTTCGTTGTGATGTTATTTCGGTTTTCTGCGTAGTTTTGCTGTTGTACATATTTTTCGAATTATCTGTTTCTTCAGAAAAAGCGTACGAGGCTTTCAAAGTTCAGCTTTCCTTTAGAAAGGCTGTTTATTCTGCTGAACCAGTGGGATTTTGCACCGGTTTCTTTAAAGTTAGTCACGGCTGAGTCGCGCTGTTTTTCGTGATTTACAATGTCCTCCAAAAGGAAGCGGATAGTACTTTCCTTGAAAGAGAAAGCAGAGATAGTAGAGGCGTTAAAAAAGGGGGAATCAGGCCGTTCTCTAAGTGAAAGATACGGCATCGGCGCCGCGACCGTTTCTGCCATTAGGAAGCGAGGAGATAGGATCCAGGATTGCGCAAGGAAGTTGGTTGATGAGTTGGGATGTTCCAACCGGAAAGCTATGAAACCTTCTAAAGTTGAAGTGGTTGAGCAAGCGCTTTATGTCTGGTTTGTCCAGAATCGCACGGCCGGAAATCCAGTATTTGGACCAGTAATATGCGAAAAGGCGCTCCATTTTAACGCGAAATTAAACGCTGATGCCAACTTTAAAGCTAGTCAGGGTTGGCTTGATAATTTCAAGAAGCGACATGGAATACGGGCACATGACATACATGGACAAAAATTGTCTGCAGACCAATCGTCCGCTAACGACTTCCGGGAGGAGCTGAAGAAGCTTCTGTTAGAAGGTGGCTACGACGATGATTTCGTCTACAATGCAGACGAGACCGGTCTGAACTGGAAAGCGCTTCCCAACAAGTCACTCATAACACGTGGCGAAGAATGCGCACCGGGCTATAAAAGGAGGAAGGAACGCATCACTGTGATGCTATGCGCAAATTCTTCGGGGAACCATCGGCTTCCATTGTTCGTAATTGGGAAGTCGAAGAATCCCAGAAGTTTCAAACATGTTAAGCTCCCGGTCAGATATGGTCACCAGAAGAAGGCGTGGATGAACGTTGAAGTTTTTAAAGACTGGTTCAAGACAATATTCATTCCCGAGGTAATGTGGTACCTTTTAGAGCCAGCCAAAGTAAATTACAAGTAACCTTATTTTCAGGTGAAAAGGCATCAAAACTCGATTGGTAAAACTGGAAAGGTGCTATTACTGGTGGACAACGCTCCCGCACACCCGTCGGTACAGCATTTGGACGGAGTTGATGAATTGGTGACCGTTAAGTTTTTGCCACCAAACGTCACGCCTTTAATACAACCAATGGATCAAGGAGTGATTGCAAGCTTCAAACGGAACTACCGAAAGCAACTCCTTCGACAACTCTTGTTGGCTGACGATGATACGGTGGAAACGGTCACCAGCTTTTATAAGAGAATAAGCTTAAAAGATAGCTGTTACACGGCGGCTGAAAGCTGGGAAATGGTGAAGCAGACAACGCTTAAAACTGCATGGAACAATATTCTTATTGGAAACTCGTCCATCGTAGCTCCCGCTGATAATGATGCAGATGAAGAAGTAGAAGAAATTATGGGTCATTTAAGAGCCGTTTCCGTATGCAACGAGTGCGACAGGCGTGACGTTGATAGGTGACAATTACAGCCTTTATTTGATAGCCTTCTTGATACGTTTCATTGACAGTTGGCTGGAGTGCGATTCCGAAGATCAAGGTTTCCAAAGAATGACTGACGATGAAATTATTGAATTCGTTTCAAAACCACCGGCTCATACAGAACAAGAACAAGGAGACGAGGATGACGCGGAACAGACCCCGGGTCCTTCCAATAATCTGGCGTTTCAATATTTGGAGGGGGCTCTAACGAAAGGCAAGAGGAATGCGATTCGCAGCGACTTCTGTGTCTGAAGAACATCCGCGACCTCGCAGCTATGAAACGTAGAACCACTTTAAGACAAGCGTTGATGACAGATTTTTTGAAGAAAGTTTGACTTTTTGTTCTATTCATATGGTTTAAATTCATCTCAATTGACGTACACATAAGCGTCTATTCAAGGAGTAAAACCTGAGATGCAGATAAAAACGAATCGATGAACAATGACAACCTTGATTATCGGAATTATTTGATTATCGGAATTACCCCCTGCAACAATTAGTTCCGATAATCGAGGTTCTACTGTACTATGACATGGGAAAGTTAAACATCCACTTACCGCCATTGGCATCCTCTAGACAACGGGCATTGCTAAGAGAGCACTGAGCTTGCGTTTGGCATTGTTCTCCTATTGACAAAGGCGTATGACAGAGGCCTTCAGAATAAATATCGTTCCCTGGACAAGGTTTGATGCAACAGGCGGCCACGTTTGGCATGTTCTGATCGACTAGGCAATAGTGTGTTCGATCTGGACATTGAGATGCGCATATTTCTTTTGAAGTCACCGCGATGGCCTTTCCATAAGGGCACGCAGGACTGAGCAACGGACAACATATTCCTGACCGAACCAAGGCGTTTTTATTATTAATTGTGCTTAGGGTTTTGCTGCCCATGTCAACGCAGTAATATGATTCTGGGCACTGACTGGAATCGGGTATTACTCCTTGGTAATCAGCCGCACTTACTGTGCACTTTCTCACCTTCCCATCATTAACTGACGGCTGTCCCACCACGCAGTTGTAATCTGCAAACAAAGCACCTTAGGTTTCATTTTTAGGCGGGTTTCGTGTCAACTAGGTTTGCACGATCCCTGCACTTCCTGGGTTCCCTCCCTACAGGTGCATCGCGTTTCCAGGCAAACAGTGTAAGGCGTATCGCATTCTTCGTCCTTCTGGCAAGTTTTACCATAATGTACTTCTGAAACGGTCGATGGTACACTGTGCGGCACGTGCGTCAAAAGGATGACTTACTTGTGACTCTGACGCAACGTCCGTCCTGATACTTGAAGCCAACCTTGCAAACGCAAATTCCCATGTAGCATTCTGAATTTTCAGAACGGCACGGCAAATTCTCTTCGCCACAGCTTTCTCCAATTTCAGCCACTGCGTTGCAAAATGGCTAATTAGCTATCAGAAACTTCCATTCCTCTGGCCGACGGCCACTCAGCGTTAACCTATCTCTGCTTTGAGATTCCGTAAAATGAGAACTCATTCCTTGCAAAGTCTAGGTATCATTACAATGTACGCGACGGGGCAACACGACGAACTCAGGCTTTATAATACTTAGATATCATTTTAGTATTAGAATGAAAATAATTTACTTCATTATTATTATTATTACTATTATTATTATTATTATTATTATTATTATTTTTAAAAGCAATTGTCCCTGTAATTTCATCTGAAAAAATTAGTTTCCCTCGTAGTGAACGTAACGAAGTCATGTCCCAAGAAAGTAACCAAGGCTCTCAGTATGGCTTTCTATAGAAATTTTCAAAGCAACCTTTGGGAAAGCCGAAACGCGCCTTCAAGCAACGTTTCACGGTATCAGGACAGATTTCCTCATCAACTTGGATTCCACCTTCAATTAAACCAAAGACAACATGTCGGACAGTTCCCTTACGCTGAACGCATTTCACGCCGTCATACACTGAATTCATTTTGCACTGGCAATAGCCGAGGATGCAGTAGGAATTGGCAATTCGGCAGTTATGATCGTCTGCGCACCGTTGTCCAACTTTTCCAGATTTCGTCTTTTCCTCTTCAATAATTTTCAGTTGACTCTTCCGTTCACCAGAAAGGCAGTTAATTCCTCCTCGCCCCTACCTTGTTCTTCCTGCAGCGCTGTACTCACGCATTTTCCCCGTAGGCAAATCATGCTAGCTGGGCAGTCCTTGTCAGCCGTACAAGAGCTTCTCGCCTCTGAGATTGCTCGTCACTTGATATCTTCAATCCTAACCGTCCTACCTTCCGGTCGCCAGCAGTGATTGTACTTGCATTCTTCCATTGGCGAATCGCACTGTGCTTTGCTCAAGCATCTCATTCCGGTCGGCCTTGCCAGAACGCACGCACGATCGACGCAAACTTTGCGACCCTTGCAATCCTTATGACCATCGCAGTGTTCTGAAATTAGCAGTTACGGTAACCGTTGATAGATAAAGGGACATCTTTTTAAATTGCCAGATATCCTTTGCTTTACTCACCCAAATTACCCATGCACATTGAAGATAGCTTCTTGAACAGTATACGTCGATTGAAAGAATTGGACCCCATGCAGAATTCAATGAATGTTTTAATCTTGTCCTCGTTATAAAGATTTACGGCCATGTTTTATTATGTTGAATACGGGTAGTCAACCGTCCTTCGTTTAACATTTTTTATTTTATTATTAGCTGTATGAAAACTGGATGCATCATAACGATGCAGTTACGCATTGCAAGACGACTTCACGCCATTTCTTGCTGTTCGCTTGATGGCAAACCGGAGCATTCAAGACTGCTTTTGTATTCTCCATAGCGGTAGCGCCGCAGCGTCGAAACTAAATTGTCCTTGTGCTGTACTACTGCTTAGGCTTTTCGTTTACCGCTGAAGACCGGTCGGGAGTAGCCTTGAAAGCGAAAGCGTCGTTCCGTCACCAAACCTTCAGCTAACACAGTAGTGTACAATTGTCTTATAAATATAATTAACAGTATGGGAAAATTCGTGACCTTTCTTGCATGCGGTCTTTGGAATGCCCAAAGGAGCCGGCGAGTGTGCATTCATTCGTTATTCAAACGTTGCTAATGAATGTGCTGCATCGTAATGTATAAGGTGGAAATGAAGTCAGCAATGTAATACAGGAGGCCAAACTGGGATAAAGCCAAGCGAAGGCGCGTGAAACGATCTTAGCCAATTATTTATGTCTACCACGCTGTGAGCGAAGGTTGTGTGAACGTAGCAAAGGCAACGGGAAGACAGAACTTCTTCTAATGAGCAGCAAGACACCAGGCGCAATTTCACATGGCTATTAATGGGGAATGGCTGCAGTCATTTATATTATTACTAGCACTGTCAGAGCTCAAAGGAGTACTGAAGACAGGGTGTAAATTAAACGGGCAGAGTGCCGTCATTGGCATTCTGGATTCCTTCCAAAATGCAATCGTTGCCTAGGTAGGCTTACAATTTCCGTATGACCAATGGTAGGAGCAGCTCGTATACAAAATTTTTATTGCACAGGTATCAGTGCATGGAAGTATTAATAAAAGCTAATTTAGTCTCAGGAGTAGCTGAGACTTTCTTGGATAGCACGTAAGGGTGAATAGCAGCGCAGCAGGTAAACTGTTTACCTTTAAGTTAAACATCTTAATATTAATACAGGACATTGGAGTCTGTTCAGTGTCTGTGCAGTTTACCCTATGCATGCCTTCGCTCACGTCAAGATGCAGTGTGCTGAAACCTCCATACAAGTAGTGTTATACATGTTTCCCAATAAATTACCCAACCGTTGACTAATGCGAGTCTTTGTCGTATACTTTAAAAACGCTGAACAGATCACCAGTAGGTAGTAGAAATATCGTGTACGTACGAAGAATACTGGAATGTACTTACCATGAGAGCCAATAGGAACCAGAAAAGGTTGCCTTAATCAAGGACGGAACATGAAATGGTAAACAATGGCTCCTTACGAGCTAGTGACGATTTGATAGTTGCTCAAACAGCTAACCTGACGCATGCGCTGAAACCGGCTGTTTCGTTGTATGAATATGTGGCACTATGCTAATGATATAAGTGACAATAAACGAGCGCAGTAACGTTTATTTATACCCACGCTTGAAGTATCACGAACGCTTCTGAAGTAGCAATGCCCAAAAAATTGCAACTTCCGTCGGTAAGTTTGACTGTGGCTGCCCAAAGTTCCGCATTCGTTTGCTTCACGAACTCCCGCGGGTGCAGCCAAAGTCCCTTACAACGGTACAGCATAAATTACCGTATAAGCGTTGCTACAAACTTTTTAAACTTTAACCCGTTTAATTGTAGCCCTTGAAAATTTAGCGGCTCTACAACCTGAGTAAAAAGCAATCCAAATTGAATAACTATCCCGTATCCCGTCGGTTATAATGTTCCACACGTATCCCAACGGGTAAACAATGTAAGAAGGTAACGTGAACATGGCTAGGAATTGTTGCAACTCAATTACAAAAATGGAAGCTATGTGGTCACTGTGTTCCCACCATTGCAGTTCTCTATGCTCTGTTCATAAATCAATTTGCAGTCATTTCTCGGTTGCCATCAAAAAATTGTTTGCGATGAACACAATGTGATATACAACGTGCGGACGTTCACGCTTCGCGTTAATGGCTTCCAGTGAAGATGTGAAGAGTAGCTTTGAAAACAACTTCTGACCACCCGCATCTTCAAAACGTCATGGGGGAGGTATCGCGAGTCGGTCGCTCTATATTGTGGGGATACGCTGGGATGGAACCTTTATGGTTGCTACTCTAGGCGGAATGAAAAGTTCGAAAAATAAATTTTCACTCTGCAAGAAGTACAGCTCGTCTCCTTATCGTAGGACCCTGAGAATCGCTCGCAGCAAACTTTGGGACTACTTTTGAATGGACGTTTGCAATGATCACGTCTAACCGCAGTGAATTTCTTATGCTAACCTGTTGTCGCTCGCAAGCCATGTATGAAAGTAATGAGAAAGAAAATTCGGCTGACGTAACACGGAGCCAACTGCAGCATCCGACAAGAGGAGACTTCGAAGCTGAAGGCAAATGGTCGTTTGCATGCTTCATACGCAGCAACTTAAATTTCAGCTCGATCTCTGCTTCGTCGGTTGTGCAAATATGTTTCAAACTGTAAACCGACAAAGGACAGTTCGGCAGGTTTCGCAGTGCAAATACCTACGAAATCAAGTTTACTGAGCATGTCGGTATGCATTAATTAAAAAGTACCGCTACTCGAACTCCACTAAGAATATGCAATGAACGCCAGCATTGCAAGAACGCCTCGAATGCATTTTAACAAATGTGGGATAACAGGTGAGTCATCACAAATAGGGAACTTCAACTTCCGTAGAACATTACTGTTCTTTCAGATTGAACAGCGATGCTGCCTGAGCAGCATTTCATCACTTCTGGACAGTGAACAATTAGCTTTAACTTTTCCTCCGAGTTCTCGTACGCCTTTTCGAGTTGCATTCATGACTACCCGGTTAGAGGAGGCGAAACTTGGTCAACAGGGAAAAACGTTACCAGCGGCTTTCCATTGGGACATTCCACTGGGCAAAATGATTTGATCACCAAACAGGGAGAAACCAAATGTACGTCATTGCTTTTTTCAGCAGGTGCTACTTTCATATTGGCATGCAGTCTTGCAATAGAATCAAAATAATGATCACGGTTAATACAGTTCTGCGAAAGAATGCGAATATAATAACAATAGGAAATCTCAATGCATTTGAAGATGGACACTAATAATAATAATAATATTTTCATTGGAGTTGTCCTTCTGAAACGGATTGTAGCTCGTTGTGTGATATATCATGCGAGTCATTATTATATCACACAACGAGCTGCAATCCGTTTCGGAAGGACAACTCCATCATGCGAGAGCTCGTTACAAGCAACCCGATTTGCAACAACAATATTTTCATTCAGCAATTTTAGCATCGAAATGGTGCCGTTTGAATTAGCCAATGTTTATAAATGGTTCTTCGTCCTGATGAAAGTTTTGGAAATAAAAGGTTTCTGATTAAACGGGGAAAACTGTGATTAAAATGAAACTAAACAAAACGGTTCTTCGTCCTGATATATATATATATATATATATAGAATTAAACTCAGTTTTTATATATATATATATAGTGGAACCTCTATAAGTTGATCACTCAAGGGCGGTAAGAAATTGGTCAACTTATAGAGATAGTCAACATGTAGAGTACCTACCCCCATGTATTCAGTCGTAAACAAGCCATAACTCCTTCCAAGCACTTTACTAAAGAAGGAATGTAGCAATCTGCATGAAGAAACGTTACGAAAGTAAAAGAATAAAAACTGAATTAGTATTAAGACAATGAAGCCTAAAATATCAGCTTTGCTTTAAGACAATGAAAATAAAATAGTGGTAAAAGAGCATTACAATCAGTGCATTTTATGGCCTGATCATTGCACATCAAAAGAAAGAGTCTATCGTTGTCTGCTTCGCTTTCTTGCTGCAGACATAAGTTGTGAAAGCAAAGTGAGCGTTAACTATTGCATTAAACATATCGTGGCACTTTTCAGCAGCAGATAACTTCAGCTGATGTAGTGAATAACGAACGTCGTCGGCTGTTAATGTCTTTTTGACTTCTATATCTCTATCGCTTTCTTCTTCTAATTCATCAACCGATGCATGCATTTCCCGCACGTCGGATAGTACTGCTTGAAAAGTAGATACTGCATCAGGTTCTTTACAAGTCACCAATTCATCATCCATTGTAAGGAATGCTTTGAAGTCGACTCCAGGGAATATTCCCGTATTGGGTGTACAGTCTGAGGATGCTGTAATGACTGTTTATCGACTTGTAACAAATCCAGCTTTTTGGAAGCATTTCGCTATTGTTTCTGGCTGTACTTTGTTTCACGCGAAACTGATCCAGAGAACAGAATGCAGAGCATTAACTGCAACAAGTGCAGATGCATCAGTAACCAGGTTAGTCCTTTGAGTTTTGGAAACGACCCAGTCCAAAAGCTATGCCCGGTAGTGCATCCTTAAACGCTTTGATAACGCCTTGCTGCTGTATGCACAAGCAAACTTCAGTTTGTAATGTTCACGGCATTTTGGTGGTCAACTTACGGAGGTTAAAACATGTAGTAATTGATAGACAGTGTCTCAGCTATGGTGGTCAAGGTACAACATACGGAGTTGGTCAACATATAGAAGTAACTCTCCTATGCTTCACAATGGCGGGCAAATATATATATATATATATATATATATATATATATATATATATATATATATAAAGTTTCCAACTCATCAATTTCCATGCACCTGTTAACTAACAAAGTATCTACGTTCCGCTTCTAAATTCACTCTTCCGAATTCCACCCATTCATTTTCAGTGCTAGCGAAAGGTAATCAGTTTTTAAGTGCAAATGCAGAAAGTGTTTTGGAAGTAAATGAAATGTTCACTCTATTGTCCTTAGTAATCATTCAGCTCAACTTCATTCATTCACGGGAAAGGTACCTTCCCTTCTTGCCATTCCAGATTTCAACACTGAAGAATGATTAAGAAAACCAGACTGTTTTGGCCTTCGAATTTGGTATACGCCACCAGCCGCTTCCCCAAGTACCTTGAAAACATGGATAGATATTGGTACAAATATTTAGCGTAATTCCTTCGGCAGTACCATTCCAAAAGTTGCAGATGAATTAGCGGTCGTTCATTTATTGCAGCGCTACGCTTCAATCTATTCCAGCCTGGGACAAACCTGCTTGCATGCATTCCAAGCTTCACTGGCCGAAGTTACGTAATCACAAATTTTATGTGAGCCCACACATGACCATCCAAGACATGTGTTTAAAATGGATAAATTTTCCGACATTCTGCGCGCGCAAACTTTAACGGCTTTCATATTCCATTGAAACCTATTTTTCCCCTTGGAAATTTTTTGAAAAATGCGCAAATCAACTTCTCCTCTCACGCCTTCTCTGGTGATGACTACCTTGAACCACTGTGAAAGTAACGAAACGAGCACGAGATTTAGACGGAACTACCTGCCAACCGCCCATGCGATTTGCTAATGGGAATCAGCTTCTTCCTGGCCTGGTTGTTTTAATACATGCGCAAACAGGCGCACGGCTACATTACACCTGGCAGTATGCTCAGGTTAAGTTCACCTTAGTTACTGACGAATTGAGGAAGCTAATCAGCCTACTCGCTCAGGTAATTAGGCTTCCCAAGCACTGCTAGCGCGGGGCATTGCATTATTTATACCGGTCGCAGGAGCAGCCTACATGCGGACAGATGTCCGAAACCGTGAAATGCCGACAACATTGATGGAAATGGCTCATAGTAGATAATCGACTGCGCATTGTGAACGTGCTTACTGTTGTAGCCAACGGCCTTCCACCAAAGAACTGTTTTCGCCTTTATCAATCGAAGCCTGCTGATTACAGAGGTGCTTTAGCACAGGGCTCACGTATTACTCCCTGATTGAACGCTGGAATAATTGAATTGAAGTTGCATCTTTCCCGCAGGGCGAACGAAGGCATTAGCCAACATTTCGATGGAGCGGGTCGATTGCAGTTTCACAATGACCACTTGACATCGTCGCTTCAAACTTCCCGTGCTAAGCAGGAACGCAATCTCCGCGACTCCAAATTTACGCATGCCTAATTGAAACGGCGCAAAGTTTACCGAAGCGCGTTGCAAACATTCACAACTGACGACGTAATCACGGTATGCAGAGTTGGCTTAAGAAATTATTCACCGCGTTTCAAGGCTTCGCAAATTGCAATATCTCTCCTGCTATGGCATACTGCTCCAGCGTCTGATTTAACGGGATCATCTCGCGTTCGATTAGCGCAAATGGGCTCCAAGGCAAGGAGTTGTATGGGAGACCGTAAATGAGAATGTTCTTGAATACTGTTGTTCAGAAAATCGAGCCAGTCTGAAACTGAACGCTGCCAGCGGTGCAGAGCCAGTATGCCCATGCGAAATGTCAAGCGGATATTCATTGTAGGAGCGTCGCACCAGGGAAAATTATCGGAATAGGGTGCCATGTCGGCCGCCAGCGTCAAAAAACCTGCGCTGCCCGAAGCTGCTGATTCATTCATATTAATGTTTCAATGGTGCAGTTGATGTCTTCCTCTCAGCATATATCAATGGGGGCTGTCCATCGTTCTGTCACACTGCACTTATATGGGCCATTAATTAATTTTGCCTGAAGAGAACACTTTTGCACCGGTAATTGGGAAATAACTTCTCGGGATGCAATTAAGATATTGCGCACTAGCGCGACCTGCAGTTAGCCCCTTCCAAGGAATCGCAAGTGGGTCGCCAATGCTGAGAACTGGAAGATTTCTGTTAAGGACACAACAAACCTGCGTTCAGATTGTATCTTCATCTACGCTCTCCGTAATCGACAAGGTAGCCCTTTCAAGGGCAATGTATCAGCGTCAGATGGCTCCTGACGCGTTCAGTCCTGTTTGTTAGATCAACGGTTGCTCAGTCGTGTCGGCATCTTTTAATCTTTCCTTACTTTTTTCATACGATATGTTTTTTACCTGTATCACTTCTTTTTATCTTTTGTTTTTAGTTTACTTTGCTCAGAGAAAAACCAACTGAATGAATTGCAATAACCTATTGGCATTATAATGTCATGTCGAGCTGGTTGGCGCTTGATGAATCGGTCGTTCACTTTAATTAATTGCATCTACGCTTTCGCAGATGCAATACTGGTACTTCATTTTGCTTCATACTTTCGGTCCTGGTCGGCTGCATGCATTTGTTCTCCTTCCGTCTACGATGTCCGCCGTCGCGCAAATATGTCAGCAGCTGCCGCTGAGGTCGCCACAGGCGCGGAGTAGATGAAAAGGCAGCTCATCTCCAACTTTTTTGCGCTGGCACATTTGCGCAGCGCGCCTCGTTGCTGCAACATTAACATTAAGAGCGACTTTACCGGATCAGCCCTTACATCCTTCGCTGAGCGGCGGCGCGCCGCTGGCAAGGAGAAGGGATGTCGCCAGGCAAGATGCGAAGCTCAACTGCCAAGTTGACCCTGGCCAATTTGGCCTACTCTGCAACCAACATGAAATCCAAGCATGCGCTGGCTTCTTCAGCCAACCATTCTTCGACTTTGTTAAGGGATGTCAACTTTGGGAGTTAATTACTTACATCCCATAAATTTGTCAACGAACTTGGAACGTTCCCTTGCGTGAAATGTGTACGCAAACAGCGTGGGCCCACATTAGGCACGCACCGCACCGGGGAACAGCACCGCACGGCGCAGATGCAACCAACAGCCGCTGCTTGAAGGAAAGGCACTTGGCAACGATATTCAGAGATGACTCACATCAGCGTGGTCGACGCACCTGGCCATTGATCATTTCAAAATTGCGGACCCGACTGATTGAAGTTTCGCTTTGAACGTCTCAAAAATGTGGCACCGCGATCGTCAGATAGTGTCAAGCTTTTGCCCGTTTTCGGAGAATGAGGCCAAGGATTAGATGCTCAAGCGAGACGGTTCCAAACGACGAACACGTCAGGGACGGTTTGACGCGAGGCAACAAGAACTGTCCTACCGTTCACAAGTGTTCACAAACTTAATTTAATCAAACTCGGCGCTCAACTTGCAACTTACCTGCGGACCCGTTGAAAGTGGTGCGGCATCTGGCCCCCAGTAAGGCGGACGAATGGCTTTCGGCAAACCTTCGACCGCCAGTTAGCGGCAACGGCCTCACGAGGGGCGCTGCTAGGCCATCCTTAACTCCTCCATTGGTAACTTGACGCTGTTTTACTTCGGCAAAAGTCCCACCACTCCTAGCCGTCCTTGTCAATGAGTATCCGCGCTGCTTTGTCGCGTAAAAAAGAATCCATTGTGGAAATCTGCAAAAAGGCTGTGACAACAAACCTCGAACTCCCCTTTGGCAGTTATTGCTTGCCTTTCCATACAGCGTCTCCGTTTGGCTTCCGCGTATATTTTCAGCCCAAGGCGGAAAAGTTGGCGGAAGTACATTTCTTGAATAGAAAACTTCGAGGGTGCGACAGCGGCGCAACGAGGCATTTGGCAAAAAGCGGGCGAAAAACTGCGACCACATGGACACAATATATATGAAATACCGTTGGAGGAGCGGATACCTCGCCGCTTCGTGGTCCTCCGCACCAACGAGCTCGAGATCAAGAAGAGGAAGGGACGGACCGGTTGTACCCTATAAGCAGCACCCTCCTGACGGCTTGGCCGGGGAACGTCGGCCATCTGGCAGCGGCAGCCGTCTCAAGCCTGCTCCCGTTGCCGTTCGGAACGGCCAAACTTGGAGAGTACGTTTTCGCCGTTCTTCAAGCAAAAAACCGTTCTTCAAAAAGCCTACATATTCTTCGCCGACACATATGTAGGCAACTCAGGTATGCCGATGCGGCGCGCGGCCGCTCGCCGTTCCGGCTGCCGTGACCTATCCGAGCAGTCCGCCCGGCGGAGGCCCCAACTTCGCGAGGGGCACTGAAAGCAAAAAGTGACACTTCAAAAGTAGTGAATGCCTTGTCAATTTTAGAAGCGTGCATTTTGGAGGACAAAAAAGGGGTGTCGTATTTTATTCCACCTTGACAAGCGTCGTTGACTTGCGGGATCGTTTTGCAATGGGATGCCCAGGCGACGGCGGAGCGCTTTTGGGCTCGCGGCGGGCGCCCGGCCAGGAAGGAGGTCGCCTGTGCTCGGAGCTTTCCGAAAGACCCGCGGTAACTTCGCTGCCCCGGAGCTCTTTGTGCTGCGCTGAATTGGAGGGACGCCAACCGGGGCTGCCTACCGTTCGGGCTGGGACCATTCGACGCGAGGAGGTGAACGCGGCCACTCGCAGCGTATCTTTCGAAGGAATCGTTCGGGAACGACCTCCCGAGGGTAGCATGTAAAATTTCTCAGGGAAGCATCGTGCTTCGGCGCGAATGACGATTGCACAATCTGATGGCTCGGTTGGCGTTCAGTTGCGAAGACTCCTTGAATTCCGTCGGCTCCGCCGCTGCTCCACGCGTAAGGCCGACATATTTCCGCCCCACGGAATAAGCATTCGAAAATGCCGCTCGCAGCCTCTCTGCTAAGGCAAACGGTCCCTGCCGGCGTTTACGACGAGGCGGAACCGGATGAGGGTCGACAAGTTAGTTTGTTTGAAAAGAAGAATCCGACTTGGCGCTCCTTGGACGAGGAGCGCAATCATTCTACGCTTTTCTTTTGGAAATCGAAGCTTCGTACTTTCAACGGAGATCCAACGCGTGGGGATCCCAGGCTGAGTTGGCTCCTTCGCTCGAGGTTCACTGCCAGGCGGTTTCGTTGCCGCCGCAAAATTGTAAGCAAGCAAAGACGAGATGATCATTCCCGTTTTTCTATTTATAACTGAACAGTGAACGATGCGGAGGCAACTCGGCGCGAGCAGGAGAGACGGGGAGAGGGATGGAAAGACGAAGGACCGAAATAGCTCTCAAGTGAGCTGCTGTTGATTCTTGAACGAAAGTATATAGCCAACGCCGGCCTCCTGTGGCCGGAGGCAGTTCGCTGGAAACGTTTCCTGCGCAGCACTGTCACAGCTCCTCTCCGTGTCCCTCTTTCCCTCCCTCCTTCTCCGTCGTAGAACCGGCACGCAACGGATGACGGTGATGATGAGTTTTCGCGCAACTGGCCGGTGACAGCAGATGTCACGGACACCGTGATTGCCCCCGACGACGGGCCATGAATGAATTCGGCGATTCAAGTTCCGTCTCATACGCGTGACGGCGTTCGGCCGTCATTGGATTATGTATGCTTTGTTAAAAATAGAATTGCAGACAATTTGCCACTGCACGGCCAGGTGACAGAATTGGCACGGAAATGATTGGTTGCCGCGGAGAGAAGTCAGAAAACGCTCTAAGGAGGTTCGTCTTTGAAAACCGGCGGACAACTTTGAAGTATCATTGATCTCAATCCACTTTAAATATCGAACCGGCCGTCCTTCGACGTTCAAACGCTCGCTGTTGGTCTTCTGAAATGGATATCAAGCAGTACAACAGCAGCAACAGTTCAGCCGGCTGCAGGTCGGAGTCGTCGTCCGAGCAGGTGAGTGCCCCTGGTCCTGCTTGGGCGCCCGCGGAACAGCCAAGCAGGGATGCATTCAGCGTACAAGCCGTAAGGATACCTGAGTTCCTCCGCTTCCCCCTTGCAGCGGCCGAAGGTGCGGATTCGCGTTACCTCCGTCCGGGAGGTGATCCTTTTCCTTTTTACTCGATGCACCCTAATGGCCGTCCTCAAGTTTGCCTGCTCAAGGAAATCCTCCAAAGTGGGATACCTTGCAGCTGGGGCAATTGAGAAATTAAGAAAGGTGCGCAGCATCCAAAAAAGCGTAGGCTCAAGGAGCATTTGGAAAAGGGCAGCGTTAGGGAGGGATTTGCTTGGGCGAACAAGGGCGCTGAATGTTGCCAGGCAGTTGGGCACAGTCTTAGCATAGGCGCAACGCGACAAGCGCAATGCTCAGCTTGCCCGTATTCACTTTCGGAATGTTCAATCGTCCTACCTTGACGTCGCGGAACGGTGGCTCACAAAAGGCGATGGTGCTTTGCTTGGGGACGATTCGGTGTCGCAGATGGGATCAGCATGAAAATTCATGTATGTCCGTGCGCACGCCGGCTCCATTGTGCGCAGCAATGCCCATCAGCTGACATTTAGGGATCCCCAGCTGCCGATTGACACTACCGCGACGCAAGTTCAGTTGCACGTCACCAATAATTCAGCTATGGCTTTTGTAACATATTGCCGCGTTATCGCGCCTTACACGTCGGCCGGTCATTCGTTGACAAGCTGACGGGCTGATCTTGCCTGGCGACTGGACAAAGAACCGTGCAAAATTAGATGCAGCCAAATGGCAACGGCTTTGCTACCCTGTACAACGTCGCGAGATCAACAGATATGCACCTTCTGACGCTTTGAATAGGGATATGCATCTCTTTTTCGGGCACATTTCTATACGTTCCTTCTCTCCGACTGACAACGACTGAACAAGAAGGGAATGAAGCCTTCCTCAATCAGTAGGCATTTGACGAAGGACGTGACGAGTATCATTAAATGCGATGGCCATTTCTTGGCACGCATGCCCGCCTAGGCCCCCCCCCCTACGTAGCCCTTCGCATGACATGTAGATATTTGCATATTTTGCGCGGCTCGGATCCCCTTACCTTCTCGGCAGCCTTTGGCCACGTCGCCCGCTATAAGGACGTGAACCCGCGGGCGTTGTGCCAATCGCTAGCGAACGAGACCGCCGAGTTGCAAGCGTGGAAACGGCGGCCCGCCGGAGAAGCCGGCCGAGAACCTACCGCATCCCGCTGTAATTGGCGGCAGCTGCGCTCCAACCAATGGGGCTGATACAGGCGGCCGGATGAGTTGGCTGGCCGGCCGCTCGACGCACACGTAGGGCGGGGCGTATGGTCACAGGGCGCGCATCGTCCGGCCGCCCGGTCGGACGTTTCGTCAAGTGTGGCGTTGGGTCCATTTTGGAGTGGCGAATTTGGCGCCGCCAACTTGGGCCGCCTCGACTCCCTGGCGGCCCTGGAGCCTACGACGCGCGCAACCGCCGCAGCTGCTCGGCAATTCACACAGCTCGAACTTTTTCGTTAATGAACGAAAATACGGTAGCCGCCGTTTTCGCGCGAACTTTTTTCCAGCGGGCGCATTTCCAGCTAGGTTTTGCCGAACGTGGCATTCCGTCCGAGCCGGCTGCTCGTAGGCTCCAGTTTTACGTAGCCGCTTCAAGAGATCGCAAAGCAAACAAAGGATTCGTTCCCTTTGAAAACCTGCGCAGCTGAACTGCCGGCCAACGTAAAGTCGCCAAGTATTCAAATCATCCGTAGCTACGCGATTGCGGCTTTGTCCTCAACCCATGTAGGGCATACCGCTTGGCAATTTGCGCTTTCCGATGCGTAGCGTATACTGAAGCGGCTTGCAAGATCGTCTGCAGCTCGGGATGCGCCAACTGCGCATACCGGGGTACGGCGAATCGGCAACAAAGCGTATGCCCAATTGGATGCACCGCAGTTGGGAAGTTCAACTTGCTTATATACAATACAAGTTGCGACTGTCATCATGGGCGCTTGGAAAAGGCGTTCCAATAGAAATCGCCTGCTCATTGCGGAGAAGATTACGTCAGCGCCCTTTTTGCTGCTACAAAAGTGGGGATGCTCGCGACGGCCCGTTTGGTCATCCCAAGCCGGTAACGCGCGCTGAATGCGGCAGCCAACCATTGGAAGGAATTAAAATATCCCGGTCCTATCGAATGAAGCGATCAAGGAGAAGTTGCGAACTGCGGTCGGCTAATTCGCGAGCGTTCGCGTCTTCTTGCCCCTCCATTCGCTCGTGGTCCGGAGAGACGTCCATTGGAAGTTTCCTAAAGGTTGGCGCCCGCCATGCATTCATACCGTCTGGCCGACCCGGTGAAACTGGGCTGAGAGCGTCAAAAGTTCGTCATACTTATTAGCTGGCCATTTTGTGCTGAATGCCCCGACTGAACGTCGCGCGAATTGAGTTTGGCGCCTTCACCTGCCGGTGGGACAAGGTGCCTTAGACCGCGCGTTGGCGCGTCGCTTTCCTCGGCGGTTCACTTCCCGTGTACGGACGGCCGCCCTGTTCGCTCCAACGTTTCCTTGGCGTTTTTCTTTTCGGCAGCGCTGTCAAAGGACGGACGTCCACCATACCGTATGAATCATTTAGAGAAGTGACAATTCTAATTCGCCAACAATAAAGTCAATGGGCTATCGGATCATTTGGGACAGTTAGGACGACCGGCGGGTCAGCATTTGTCGTTGCAACAGCCCCAAAGTTTGACCGATGCGCCGCTGCTAGCGCTTTCCCGTTTTCAGTATAAGTTATTGCATCGGAGTCGCCTGAACCAAGGCCGCGCATTCGTCTTTGGTGTCCCATTTGTAACAGGTTTGTCCGCCGTTCATTGACAGCGGGAAAAGTGAGCAGTTTGCCCATAAATAAAGAGACGATCCTCACTTTCGTCCCCGTGATGGAGACGCATAAATGAACGTATTCTCGCTCGACCGTAGCGGGAGCGTCAGCCGCGTACGGAGCCGGGCGACAATTAATCGCCCAGGCTCCCAGAGGCGACGGGTCACCCGGGAGCACGTACGCTTATTGTGCGATCCGAGAGAGAATAAGGTTTCGTACCTTTTGTCAGCGCCTGCTGCCGTGCTTCCGTGACGTTCACCCGACACTGATGAAATCAGGGTGAGAATGGCTTTACGAAAACGGGCAGCCTTAGGGTGACATTCAAGGAGCCAATAGTCGCGCGGCTGAAAAAGTTATTTTACTGCATCTTGGAATCGCTGCCAGCAGCACACGTAGCCAACGTTGCGCGCAAGTGGTGGCTCCCCTTGCCGGCAGTCCCTCGATCCCCGCTGGTTCGCCGTACCGCTGCAGCAGTGGCCACACTGACGGGTATGCTGCTTGTTGAAATGATCGCCTTGCGTTGGCTGCTCCTTTCGCAGGTGCCGCCTTAGGCTTTTGAACATATCCAGGTCTTCCCCACACGCATGCGGGGAAGGCCTGGCTTGCCATAGGCCTGGCAGTCGGGTGGCTGAATTTTACTTTCGGCTTCGCCTGCGTTCGTGACGCTAGGTGTCCCTTCGCCAGTGTGACAACGAAATCCCGCCTGTACCGGGAAACCAGTACTTTTAGTTCCTCCTCATCCCGGGCGCCAGCTGAGACCAATTTGCTATCTACCGAGGGAACTCAAGTAACCCACCGCAGCTTGCGTGCAACCAAGAGGGAATGAAGAGCATAGCATTCTTAATAGACAAGCTCATCCAATCTTAGGTCGCCTCTGGAGAGCGAGTGCCAATTGACCAAGCGGCTCTTCGAGTAGAGCTGGATGGATGTTCATCGGTCGCGAGATGGTCAATGAGCCAGGTTCGCGGCTTTGTTGACCAATTAGGTTGTGGCACAGTGATGAGTAATCCTTGGCTAGTGGCACAACGAGCGCGCGAAGCGACACGTTTGAACAAACATTTCAAGTCCCGATGGGGATTGAGCCTCCTCGAAGGGCAGTAGACCCCGTGCTCATTGTACGGGCACACCTGAGAAGGAGCATCGTCCAGCCCGTTGATCGCGACGACCCTTTAGAGCCATTGGCACCTGCAGTGTCAAGTGGCCAACAACATGCGCGGGTCATCGGCGATTGCTGGATGGTGCTATGCCAGGTTGAATGGTCGTTTTGGCCACTCGTAGCCGGATTACCCAACCGGCGATTGTGCGTCACCCAAGTGCCTCCCGTTGCGTGCTCGCTCGTGGTTCATTATTAAAACAATCGGCTGCTCCGCCTACCGTCTTGTACGCCCATTCAGGCGCGCATTTTCGCAGGAACTCCAGCGGCGATTAATTGCACATTGCCTGAATGAGGGCCTGCCGGAGGTCGGCGAGTCTAGCCAACGCACCAGTCAGCTCGGACGTTGGGCCGAGGAGCCGCGAAGTCGCCCGGACCCGTTTTTTGCATTTCGCTTCCTCATTGCGCCCCTTTGCTTCAGATGTGGGAATGGGAAGACATTGCCAGCCTGTTCGAGAGCGAAAACTTCCGGGACCACACTGTTGGTCCGCCAGCGTTACCTAGCGAGGCCACGGCGAAGAATGCGGGTCAGGCGCCCCAATCGAACGAGTGCGAAGTGCAGAACGCCAGCTACTGGCAGGCCGGCCAAGGATTAGCGCCCATCGGCGAGGGAGCCGGTCGGGACGTTGCCGACGCAAAGTATGGAAACTGGAAGGAATTGCTGCCGGTTCCGCCGTGCAAGACCGAGTTGAACAAGAGCGGCGACAAGTCCGGAAGGCGTTCGGAAGTCGGTGGCGATCTGTACACTTTGCCATCCAAGGGAGACTCAGTATCCATGGCTCCTGGCGGGCCTGCGGGCGCCCATCCGTTGACCAGCGACGCATGGTGCCCAGCGAACCCCCCAAGCGAGTGCCAGTGGTCGTACTCGAATCTGCTAGTCTCCATTGCGTCGTTGAACGACCGGCAAAGCCAGTATCTTGCTCCCACGTATGGAAAAATGTCGGCGCTGCAGCCCATGAGCACCTTCGGTTCGCTGTGCGGCCTGACCCCGCCAGCCAGTCCTGACGAGGGATTTAACATGGCCAACTTTCCACCACAGCCCAGTCTGCCCTATGGTCAGACGATTCAAGACTATTCCACGATGGCTCTGCAAATGGCGCCGTACAAGCAGTACACCGCCTGTTATAGTACAATGACACCACCTGAGTCGCCGTCCTATGATCACCTAATGGTATCCGGTCAAACTGTGGATATGCCCATTCGCGGCCAGGTTGGCGAATCAGTTGGCAAAAGTGTCTTCTACGCGCCGCCGACCGACGCGCAAGTAAAAAACGAGCAGGCCCTCTCTGCTGGCCAGTTCTAAAGTTGGGCCCTGTTTCAGGTGTCCGACCCGACCGCCCTGATGATGATGATGATGCAGGAGAGCAGCAGGGAGTTCGAGCGAAATAGACCAAAGCCGCGCCGCCAAAAGCGCACCATAATTCACGGTTGCACCCATCCGGGATGCCTGAAGACGTACACTAAATCGTCCCACCTGAAGGCCCACATGAGGATACACACGGGAGAGAAGCCCTACTGGTGCAGCTGGCCGGAATGCGGTTGGAAGTTTGCCAGGTCGGACGAGCTAACCAGACATATACGCAAGCACACCGGCGACCGACCCTTCCGATGCACCCTGTGCGACCGAGCCTTCGCGCGGTCCGACCACCTAACCCTTCACATGAAGCGTCACAACGCCGCCTGACGAGGGATGGCGGCGGAACAGTGACGTCGGCAATTCCCGCGCTGCAAGAAGTTTCTGTATAACTTTTCAGTCGGCATCCTACGACAATGTAACGTTTTATTTTTCTTTGATGTGTTCGCATTTCGCTTTGAGCCGTGCCTTCATTAGCGCTACAATCCTCTTGCCGCTTTGCTCTCCACCTTTTGGCGCACTAACTCTTTGTCTGTCTGTCTGTCTCCCTTTCCCTCTCTCTCTCCCGCTCTCCTTTCCCGTCTATCGCTATTCGACGGTTCCGATGTAGGCTTCCTTCCTTCCAGGACTCTACGTCCGTATGTCGGCTGGATTGCTAGCGTGGATTAGTGATGCAGCTCCAAGGAAAGTTTTATAATTCGCCACAACCAGATTAAACGTCGACGCAAAGAGCGCGGTCGCTTGTGAAGCGGTGGCTCGCATAGAGCTTACCTAAGTCCGGTGCGAAGTCGCCCGCGAGCGCCAGAAGGGGCACCGATGTAAAATAGGTACGCCACAAGTGCGTAGGACCTATTGAAAGCGATGAGAAAGGGTTGAGCAGAAGTTTTTTGCATTTGAAAATGTCAAAATCCATCGATCAGCTTCTTTGCCGGCTCTTCGTTTTTCATTCGCCCCGAAGTCTACCAGCGCGGCGTCGTTAGAACCTTTGACGTAGCCGCCCTGCAGTCGGCAGCCCTTGTGGAAGTCGTCCCGAGTTCCAGAACGTGCACGTGACGACGGTCGTTACTCTGTTGCAATTTTGGACCCGCCATCTAGCGGTGTTCCACCTGCAACCGCACCATGGTGCCTCCGCGGAATGGAGATACGGAACGGCTAACCAATCGGCATCCGGCTGTAACGCCATCCCCGAAGGTGGAAAAAGGACCGCCAACCGCGTGGGCGCCAAGGAGAGCCCGTTCCAACGAGCCACCGTACGCTTGAAGCTGTCTGCGGCGCCTGAACGCGCAGGCAAAGCTGCATACGTAGGCAGTCGCCTTTGGAACAAATCAATTTGCATATGAACCACTGCCGCCCAACATCTCGCTTCGCAGAGACAACGGCGGCATTCAAAGCCGACTGTCCAAGTTGCAAAGTTGATGTTGCAAAGTTGAAACTGGCGAACGTCACAACCGACCGTCGCTTTGAAATAAATTTTTAAGGCAGGCTAAAAGTTTGCAATGGCGAATTGAAGGCTGCAAAGGGACTTGGAGGGGGAGTTGAGACTTAAGCGCTAGCCGTGCTCAGCCTACCGTTGGGCAGTTCGACGGACAGGTGCACACGGCGAAGGTGACTGCCTTCCGGAAGACCTGGCCTCTCTCCTAAAGGATTACGTGATCGGCAGCTTGCATGCGCAGCTGCCGTGGGTAACCCTGGATGTTGATACTTTAAGACGTACAGTTCGCGCATGGACTCCCAAACGGTGCGTCACTGGGCTGGCGTTACAGTGAAAACGGTTGTCATTAAATATGCGCGCATGTCGGAGATGGCAACGATGGAAGGCGTCCCGTCAATGGAGAGTGTTGGCCATTTGCATAGGGTAATCTGATAATTCCAGACTTTCACAAAATGACGCAATCGGCACTCAGGCTGGCCGTGGCGTAACCGCTTGCACTTAGCATTCTTTTAAAGACGCAGCTTTGGCAAAGGAGGTACGCGAAACCTGTTGAACACCGTTGGTAAGTGCGAAATAACAAGGCATAATTCGTTTAATAAATCATAATCGGTTAACATCGTTTGCTTACCTTGCGGCAATGCGTCCTGTTAATTCCTCGATTATGTGAAAGTAGGCAAACTTGCCCCCTGAACAACCTCTGTGGGACGGGACATTTCTCTTAACAATGCCCAACTTAAGCAGCCGTCAAGAAAATATGTAACAAATACTAATTCTTTGTACTAGACTTTTGGTAACAGCGTACTTAAGCATGCTGTTCTCAAACAACTTCGCAGACTGTTGTTCCATGTCATCCGTGGATTACATCAAATTTTCCCTGGTACCTTCAGGACTGGACGGGGTATGAACAGTCCGGCAAGCTTTGAAAAAACATTTGATCGAATAAATAGACGATACCAAGATTATACCAAATAAAAAAGCGATGTGCGAAACCGTTCAAGAAGGTAATAATGTGTCCTACAGGTTGGCCTCGATTATCAGAACCTTCGATTAGCTGAAACGGCTTGGAAGTAAAAAAAGCTAAAGTGGCGTAAGAAGTCTAAATTACTAGAATGTTATTATACATTCTTGGTTTTCCTGAAGGCATACTGTTTGCTACTCGTGGCTAAACTTTCACCGTTCGGCCAAATCCCCGTTAGGGAAGCCCACATGTTCTTGCGTATTATCGACGTGGTAAGAATTCTCCGTGCTTACAACCGGCCAGTTGAAGGAATGACTGAAACTGTATTTTGGGGAAGAGGAGCATGACCTGGATTCAATTTATAAATCGGATGAAACTGTTACCGTACTGGCAAGCCTTTCCAAAAGAATCGGCAGTACATCGTACGGAAGAATCTGCGCGTGACACAAAGCACGCAAATAACGCCCTGCAATAATGATACATGCAAATCTTTCTGGCAGTCACTGTACTCCGCTATTCCTCATCGGAAAATCAAGGAAACTTGGAAGTTCCAAAAATTTGAAGAATTCCCCATTTGTGTACAACGGTCGGGAGAATGCACACTGAAATTTTGGAAAGGTGGTTTAAAGAGATATTGATGCACAAAGTGAAAAGGTATCGAGATTGAGAAAATGGCAACGAGGATAGATAGCGATCCGTCGCGGCCTTCTGCGCAGATGAATTTTTGACTGCGAACTTCCTTCCACCTAATGTCAGTTCTTTAACACTGTCAACGGATCACGGTGCGATAGCAGATCTGAATTCCACGTACTGAAAAACGTTTCTACATTGTTCTTCATTATCAGAAAGCAATGGTATGGCAACAGTGGTGAGCTTTTGTAAGAGGACGACCTTGAAGAGTTGTTGTTACATGATAGTGGAGAACTGGAATTTTGTAAGACAGTGTGTTAGACTTCTAGACGCAAAGGAGAACGAAATCTTCAGCAATATCCGCGCTGATGAAGAAACAACGGAGATACTGGAGACGTTGAAAACCCTTTCAATAATGAGCACGCTAGTTCTAACATAGAAATGTGATTAACGTGCCACAATGAGAACATGGGATTTAAAATGTTGAATGACGATGAATTATTCAATACTTGACAAATGTGTAAGAAGAGGATGAAATTGATTAAGAAGAAGCTGAAGAATACATGCGTTCTTATCAGCGTAAGGCATTCCAGTGCTTAGACTTCTCTCTACGATGGTTTGAAAGGCAAGGAGAGTGCGGTTCAATAAGAATGCGACGCCTGAATAGTGTCCGTGACTTAACTGCACGGTAGCGGGTGGCTGTCTTGAAAGAAATGCTCATAACGGATTTTTGAGAACGTATAACCCTTGCGCGTAATTCTGACATTTAACCTACAGTATAAATTATTTCACATACACGGCAATTTTATGGGAATAAAGTTTACAATAAATGAGGCAAAAGCAAAACGCTAAGGCAGAAAACAAATTTTCTTTTATCCGGTTTTGGATTACCCGCACTACCATCGGTCCTGCGTAGCTTGGATAATCAAGTTTCTACTGCATATTAATTCAGCAAATGTAGCGTCAGTGTTTCAGAGCTACACATTGCGCAAACGTTGGCATGCGCAGAAAGTGGACGCATCCGCACAGCACTCTGACAGCCGAGTTCGACAGGCTTCCTGCGTCGCAAATAATCGTGAAATAACGTCGCAGGTAAGATGACGGCCATTTAAGGGTTGTTGCCAATCAATGGCTCAACTGTTCAGAAATGAATGCAAAAAGTTGCTATTGAACGCTACTAAGTTTAAAAGCGCCGACCGCTGCAACTTGCCTGCACACCCTCAGATCCAATTGTAGTGAAGTATCTTTGACAACTAGATGCAACATGAGGTCGTGAAAACGTTATTCTAGTGGTCAACGCAATTGCAAGCAGGTAACGTCGTTCAGTTGCGATGAAAATTCTGACCGGAATACTGCAACTACATTAGGATGATCATTGAGTAATCCATTAATGGGAAAAAGCGAGTACGAATGCTCAAGTACTGATTAAAAAATTTCCACAACACTCTTCTCACGCAACAATGACGATGTGCCCAAGCCATTAGCATCCAAAACACACTGCCATACTTTCGCCGGCAACGTCAGCGCTTCTAACATGCTATTCAGCGGCAGTAGGGAAGGGGCTGCAACGTGGAAATTCCCCCTTTTCGAAATGCGTATTCCGTTAGTAGTAGTTGATAGTCATGTAACTGATTTTGAGCTAACCAAATAGAACATAACGAAAACGCTAGAATATGCTACCTAAATGTTGAAGGAACCAAAGCTAAGTCACTTGAGCACCTGACGAGGAAGGGTAAAACCTTATTTTTGCAATCTAACATGTTACATTGCGAAAACAATAAATGTTAAGGGAAATGAGCCAACATTTTCATTTTGCCAGCATCATGGAAAACGAAACTGCACGGCTATCTAACAGTTAACAGGTTCAGACTTCCGTTGGAGTTAATGGAAAATAAGCAATGCATTGCAGACTGCACATATACCTTGAGACTACCTATACTGCAACCGCCAGCTGAGGGGAGAATTTTCTCAGTAAGGAACAAGAAAGGCTTTCGCAACATGCAATGTTACAATCATCCGGCACGTTTTCCCTTACGTCACATTCTGCCATATGGTGACAATGATATTTTCACTAGTATACCAATGATACGTTTAATGAACAGGAAGAACTACTACTGTGTATTCGTAGTGCTAACATCGTCAGACGCGAGGATTCTTTTGCATTATCACACAATGGGTTTTTCTTCCACGGGGAAGGAAGCTACTTCCCGTGTCCATTCAGTTTCTTATAAAGTAACAGAGCACCAACAGGTCGGCCTGTGGCTTCTACTCTGTCAGTGCCATTTAACAACGTGGATAGGATATCGTTAAGATTGATGACTTATCCAGCGATGTACGAATGGCATTTTAATTGCCAAAATGCAATGCACATGCACGGCAACGGGGATTAAAAGATACAGAGGCCCGGAGGAAAAATCCATTTCATAAACGTAAACGCTTTTCCTTGTCTTGTCACGGATGGATTAATATTATTAAAATAATGTCTTCCCAGACCTTGGCAAACCAAAATGCAGATATATATATATATATATATATATATATATATATATATATATATATATACAGCGAATTTCTTTTAACAGACAAATGCACTTCAAACCATCGTCTCCTGGAATCAAGTTTAAGAGGTATTTGCCTTTTTCTCATCTACTCTCGCTCTGTTGCAACAAACATCACTACCGCGAGATGGTAGATCGGCCGATGGGGACCTGCGACGCATAATTGCTTGAATCTGAATAAGCAGACCTATTGACAAAGACTGTTCACGCAATGACATACAGCAATGCGAAATCACATTTCAATACGCTGAAAACGGAACAGGTTCAAGAGGCTGGTTTCAACTAAATGCGTACACCTAGTGACCTCGTCCTCATTGACAATATTGCCTGCCCACTTAACCACTGCCTGGCTAATCACTATTCATTAAGAATTGTAAACACTGTTCATTATGAGCAGAAAAAAGCCACTTCGCACGCGGGCTTAAACAGCAGTTGCTATAAACAAAATTTTATTGAGACGATAAATTATAATATTAATAATAATCCAGGATCTGTTGTCATCGTCTGAGCAGTCTTCACGAAGATATTAACAAAAAATATATATATATTTATGCGTATAAAAATGGCAACAACAAAATGGTTGTTACTAACTGACATTAACGGACCATCCTCAGGAATCTCGAGGGCAATACGGCAGCAACATACGGTTTGTATGGTTATATACGACTTATGAGATTGGCTTTACGACTTCTTCAAATCGCGTTCTTACTAGACCATTGGCATAACTGCCAATTATGATGCTTTGTACGTTCGGTATAAATAAAACTTTCGAACGTGTAAAATTGAAGCTGATGGAACAACACCTACGTATCAAGTTGGCAAATGCGCAAGGTATCGTTTGATGTTCATTGGTTTATGGCACGGAGAATGTGTCCCGACAGGACTGAACAAACACTGAGGAGGCTGCTCGTAATTCGCTGCGTGCACGAATTGAAACGAAGAATTTGAATTGCCGTCACTGCCAACACCCCACTTTTAAGGAAACGTTCTGAACTGGCGGAAGGTGAATCTGCCACCTAAGAACAAATCTGCGCATTAACATATCTCGTCTAAATACTTTTATTTATTCTTCTTTTTCTTCTTCTTTTCAGGGGGCAAGCACTTTGTGCAGTACGGAAGTCGTCCCACTAAAGTAAACGGTTGCGATCCAAGTATCTTGCTGCACTGATCGCATCGGAAGCATTCCCAGTGCCAACGTCTGCCAAGTGCGACATAAACCGTCCCCCTCAACGGCTGCGAACAACCTAGAAGTCCACAACGTTGCAAATGGAAAGCGCAGCCTAAGCTGCATCGTGTTGCAGTAACAGCAGCGGGGCTTCTTTTACCTGGACATTTGGTTATGAAATTCGCAACGCACTTGGAACACAGAATATCATGTTCATTCTTATGACAGCTGTCGTCCAAGGTCAAAAGCGCATTGCACATATGGCAGAAGAAGTGCTCTGGATGATATGATTCGTCGAACACTTTTATCTCCTTCTTGCCGTAGATTTTTCTGGAGCAGGCAAAGCACAAATGTTGCTTCTTACTGTCACTCATGGCATTGCCGGATTGGACTACTTGTCTGCCAAAGGGTAGCAAACATCGACAAAGCGGCTTTAAAGTGACTCGCTTCAACAACTCACGTTGACCAATTTAAACAATAGTCAATCAAATTAATGCACTAGCATGATCAACATACCATTAATACCCAACTGGCAGTTACTACCATGTTTCATGTCTAATGACAGCGCATGGCAATTTTTGCTACTTCTTACTGACCGGGACACGCTCCCCTGAAAGTTCCTGGGCAAGAAAAGCAACAGCAGCAAAGCGTAGTCCACCAGGTGCCCATTCAGCAACAACATCCAACTATGCCAACAGGGCAATAGTTTAATGTAATTCATATTAACCCATTACTTAATCAAATTCAATTAATGTCACTTATTTAAGTTCTTTCCTCTTCAAGCATTATCTGAGCGCTTCGCCTGCACAGCATCAACAGAGATTAAAACATCCTAGCGCTCAGAAGTCTAGTTCAAACTCACCATTATTTAGAAACCTCATGGACGAGTTCCGTAGTCAGCAATTGAAAGGTAGTTTAGAGATTCGAGCTGCCCTCATTCCACAGCTTGACAAGCTTTCATCAATAAACAAATGTTATGCTAAATAAAATGCATTCATTGTAACCAAAGCGGTGTTTCCTGAGGGCACGGCGCGAGTATTGCGTTGGACAATTGGCAATATTTTACAGAATAATAAACTTGTCCTGGGAATGTCCACCTAACGTTCAGCAACCGTTCCTTATAAGGCAAAGTTAAACTGCCGCATGCGTTATCTGCGAAAATAATGAACAACAAATTACTTAAATTAGACAACGAAGTCAAGGTTTCCCAGAAGCGCTGTCTGATGAACACTCCAACTTAATGTACTCCCAAAAGGTGAAGCACGGTATGGCGCTTAGGTGACCCTTCTCCTAATTTTGAAGAATTAACAGCGTAAAATAAGTACACTTATCTTCAACCGAGAAGCCTGTGAGGTCACATGAGCGAATGTTGGCTTACCGTTACAAGTGACCACAGGGCGACAGGACTATGGTTGAAAAGACAGCGGTAGGTGAGCGGCGGGAAAGCTCGGGATGTGCAATGCAAGCCGGCAAATTTTCATCACAAGGCCAGATGTTTCAAATGCGCTTGAACCATTTAAAACGTTCAACCCGGCAGGCAGGTAAAAATATCTCACGCAGCGATTTCGGAATAAATTTGCGCATAAGTAGCGGAATGCCGCGTAATCCACTCCTATTTATACCGCGGCAGTAGGGTGATCAGCTGCGGAAGATCTTTGTTGGGAAAATGCGCCGAACGAAACCAAATCCTGTGCTAAGAAATGGCAACGCGCGGTTGAACCAACTAATGCTGTAAAGACGAAGAATACATTAATATTAGTAGTTCCCATTGTACCACCGCGTCATACTACTAGGCAATCGGTGAAGTTTTGCTCGTTCATCCTGTAGTACCTCTTCTGTGCTTACCGATGAGTCGTGTACCTATGTTGATGCTCAGGCAGACCGCTTGCTGTAAAGTTCATGGCGGTTGAAATCCCGAACGGTGAAAATCCCGAAAATCCGATTGCTTAGAAAGTAACATGGAAACTTGCTTAATGCTAGATTAGCTGCATAGGTAGCACAGGCAAAGAACATGCATTACACCTTCGGAAGATTTCGTGGAACGAGAAGGGCAATAACATTGTTGGTGGAGGCCTAGGCTTAGGCTTTCTAGTAATAAAGTTCGCTTTGCGCCAAAATGTAGCAATTCAGTCATTCAGGATTTTGCCATACAAGACTTCGACGTAAACCATATAACGCTAGTTTATCGCTTTCAATTTGAGATAATCGATTTTGTTTTCAAATTGGTGGTATTCCTGCTTTCCCGTTTTTTGATGATACCTGTAATAAAACCGCAGGTGCCCTACCAGCCGATGGATGGGCGATTGTTAGAGATATCACCGGTCAAAGACGCACTTCTCGAAGCTTTCGGAACGCCCTGGTTCCGTTGTCGGCGATGTTGAAAGGGCTGACACCAACGTCGCTGACGAGGGACCAGGGCGTTCCGAAAGCTTCGAGAAGTGTGTTTTTGACCTGTGATATCTCTAACAACCGCCCATCCATCCGCTGGTAGGGCATTTGCGGTTTTATTACAGGTATCATCAGAAAACGGGAAAGTCGTAACACCACAACATTATAACATGAAACCCGTTACAAAATATCCAATATTCAAATTCGATTTTGTTGTCAGAAGTTATCTCTTACAATCTTTTGGCTGCTAACATAGACACGGAAAAATCGCAGACTCAGATACCTCTAGAAAATATTAATAACATCAAGCTGCATTGCGGAGCTGTGGAAATTGTTCGCAATGCGAACAGAGTATTTGACGAGGCAACAGTTAGCGAACACGCAGCACAAAACTGACCCTGGGAATTTCGTCATGAGTATGACCCGCTTGACGGTATAGGGATCCGCATTGTATTCATTATTACTACTTAACGGCCAGTGTTGAAATTGACAGCAGCAAAAACAACATGAGTGATAGCAGGAGAACTTGGAGTTAAAGTGCAACTTTGATTTGGCGGTCGCAAACTGGACCGTCAAAAGGGCCTTACAAATCGGTGCTGCACGAAATGGCTAAAGACCAAAGCATTCGCCGTTACCTTGTATGTGCTGAGCAACCTTTCCTGTAAGTAACAACAACTTTTCGTTTGCACTGTGCAGTGTGACGCAGAATAATCCAGCAGCGTCTAAATTCCGAATGACGGAATCCAAAAGTCGAAATCCTGAATGGATGAAATCCCAAAAGCAAAACTGGAAACGGGATTCGACTAATACTGCTAGCAAGAAAGAGCACCAAACGAGAGCGCACTATTCGAGAGGGTCATAACATAAGGGGCACAGTACTTGACAACAACAGCAACAACACAAAAGATAGCGCGTGTCACAAACGACTACAGTGCTGTAGCTATTTTGGATAAAGAAAAATACCTAGAAGGGCGTTGCAGTAGGTTACTTAAAGCAACTTTTAGCCGCGTGACAAAAGTATCCTTCTGAACCGCCTAAAGAATTTGAAGTTGCGATGCGAGAAGTGCGTTCAGGTTAATAGATATTGCGTTTGAACCTGACAAAACTTCAATGTGCGAAGCTCACTCAATGATCATGGTCAAACGCTTCTGTATACCCCTGGATATTTCCATTTGAAAACGCAAGCGACGTAGTTTTGAACTTCATACTTTTAGGCAATCTGATTTTCAGAATTTCAGCGGTTCGGGATTTTGACTTCAACTACTTCGATCGTTCCCGGTTGCGACCATTCCGAATTTCCCAAAATCGAAGAAGCACCACAAAAAGTTACGGGCACTGCTCGGTGGTTCGGGAAAGGAATCACCCACTACAGCTCTTGGAAATTTGGTGAAAATATCACGGCGGAAAGGAATTGCCAAAAGATTAATAAAACGATCAACAATTGCAGGTTTACATCTGGTAGTGGACTATAAATGTATTCAATCCTTCTGCAAAACCAAAAGGGGCAAAAATGACCCCGCAGAGATGGAGGGAAACGGCCCACGAAATTTTGTGTTACCCATCATGTTCTCCACGGGCTCACTCTTTTTCAAGCATCTGAGCTCCTTCCTCAAAGGGAACGTCTTGAAAACGAAGCAGACGGAGAAAAGCCTCCGAAGAACTCATTACTTGCACTAATGGAACTGGACAATTTCAAGTTGGCGGACTGAATGGACTCGTAGTTCGCAGGCGGAGATGCCTAGATTCCTAATTTTCCATTTCAACGAATCAGATTGACTACAAGCTGAGGCACGGAGGTATAAAGCTGGATATCACAAAGGCGTATCAGTTTTCCAAAGCCCAATATTATAACCGAACCAATCAGGGATTAACTGCTTCACTTAAGTGGACCAGCAAAAAACCGACTTTAAAGCTGCATTAAAACTAACAGCCAAATGAACGACTTGGACGTTGAGCGGCCGTCCTCAGTGGTCACAGCCAGAGCAAATCGACAATGAGCAGCGGAAAGCCAGTCGTTTGCTCATCATGCCAGCAAAGGATCGTACGTGGAATGGCGGTCACCGCCTTCGGGTCCTACTATCACATGGAACATTTCGTCTGCGTTAAGTGCCGAAAGAAGCTACCGGAAGGTGAATGCTTTAAGAAGGGCGAAGAGCTTTGGTGCGCCGCCTGCATTGAGGAAACAAAGGCGAAGTGTGCAGGTAACCCACCTGCGGGCCCGCCCACTGCGCGCACGCTTAAGTAACTGTTCCTTCAGGTTGCAACCTTCCGCTCGGCCGAAAGGCAATCGCCGCTCTTGGCAAACACTGGCATGAGCAGTGTCTCCGTTGCGAAAGGTGCAAAAAGCCATTCAAAGACAGCACCATCTTGCCCATCAATGGAAAACAGTACTGCCCCCAATGTGCTCCACTCTGTAATAACTAAATGAATTAAATGAAGAGGGCTGCTTGTCTTCATGAAGGTTGAGCAAATCTCATCTGCATATTGCGGAAAACATATGATGCGCATCGCGCTAACGTTCGCTCAATTCTAAAGAATGAATAGAATGAAAATGACTACGCAAAGAAAGAAAACAAAACAAGCTCGTTCCCCAAAGCAAACCCTTTTTAAATACTGCTACCATTCAAGGTGTATTCACAATATTACGTTCTGTGCGAGAAATCTTTTAAACGCTGTCCCATGCTCAGAGATTCTACCGCCATCGGTCGGCAGATTGCATAACGCATTAACGACGCTAGGAACTAACGGGCAACTGCTGTGCATCATGTACGAACGGTACCACACAACAACTTGGCTATCAACTGGTTGTACAAAATAAAGCGGACCAAAAGCATTGTAGTATTTGGACCACTAGTACTGTATCATTTTCTAGGTATACACATTTGGCTACCTGAAGCCACGTCGACAGTCATATCGTCAATTCGCTTTGGCAATAAAGGAAGGCACCTCCGGGCGGACATTTAACCGTTGAATATGTACGCGTTACCAACCGGTTGCTCTTAAGAAGTGAAACGCTCGAGACGACGTGGCCAACCCCCCTCAAAACCGCTTGCAACTTGCATCTGCGCGTTTATTTCCCAAATGAGCAAGCAAGAATGGGTCTGTGCTTTGCAAAAACAATAATCAAAAAACAACATTCGCTATCGCATAAAAATAGGAAACAACGGAGTAAACAGTTTCGCGTGACGATCTTTAAAGGATAACAGCCGACCGACTAAAACCTACTGCCTATTTCAAAGTGGGCGCCTTTTCATTAGGCGCGCTATGGTCACCCTTATTGAGCATCACATTGCCTATATACTCGCTTTCGATACCTTTAAAATTAAGGGCGCCGCCCGGATAATCTGCGGATTGCATTTTGGCCAGCTTCGCGCGTTCCATGGACAGCCATTCCATTTTCTGACGATGCTGCCTTCGCGCCTCCTCCACTCGCTTATCAATCATCGCTTCCGTCAGTATACCATCCTCGGAAGCGTAGGCGGAAGCCTACGCAGGAGTAATGTTAATTCATATTTCAAAAATACTTAGACATGATTCACGTTTCAAACGTAGTTTGAATCATATACAGATACGTACACTACGTGATCGGAACTCATAAAGAAAGAATAAGAGACGTAAGATTTGGCGTTGAGCAGCAACTCCCTCATTAACAAACCGCACTTAGCAAACTTGACCAATTAGCATACGAGCGGTAAATGTAACTCTGTACAGAGAACTACAAGCAACTTCCCAAAGTTGGAAACTGACGTAACTTCTTATTGCGGAAAGAAAGTATTTAAAGGCTACCGCATATTAGCGACAGACGGAACACAGTGGCCTCAATTGATCGCAATAGCATCTTTCAGTTGGAAGGTCAGCCAACCCAGATTTACGCTACTGGTTTTTAGGTATACCCTTCACCAGGTGGCAGCAAAGAGGTGAAACATGCAAAACAGAAACAATTACCTGCCAAGACACGACCATCTTAGCTATTTCCCGTCCGGACAAACCGACCACCTTTTCCGCTACGGAATTGCACTTGGCCACCCAATCGAAGTCGGCCAAATGCAATCGGTTCCACCTTAAAAGAAAAAAGGATGAAACGCTCTTTGCACTCACCAAAGAATAAAGCATCAACACGCTGAGAGAGTCGGTCTAATACACCAAGGTATGCCACTCTTTTTTTCCATCCACACAGTCTTGGGTATTAATAAAGAGTCAACAAGAAGGAGAAATGAAACAGTAGGTCTAACAATTGCTCATGAAGCTTCGATAGTGAAGCCAAGTACCTCTACAGCACTATAAGCAGACATAGTTCCAACTTCATGCAAATTAATAGGCGCCTTCTAAAACATAACAGATAATCACTGGTACGTTAAATAAGCTTCGCTTCTTTTCAGTCGTACACGCCAACTGCCAAACCGCAAAATATTGGGTCGTCAACATGCAGCGCGGGAAAACTCCAGGTAAAGAGACCCCCATTTTCAATGCGCCTCCATCGCCAGGCCAATCTCAAGTTCCACGCGCTGGCAAACTAACCGACGGTTCGAAGGTCACTCCTTCCGTAAGGTTGACTTATTAATACGTTTTCCTGAACAGGGGAACAACGGCTGGCGTGGTATATGCGCAAAATTTCCTAACGTGCATAGGATTTGCAATTGAGTCCCACCTTCCTGCCAACTGTCTACAAGGCGCAAAGGGAACAAGCAGCGCAACGGCACTCTCACCTTTTGGATTGAGTAGCGGGATCCGCTATGTACTTTTTGAAATAGATGAGCACCATTCGCTTGCACTCCTCAAGCGTTGGTAGCCCGAACTCGACCATTTCGTCCAAGCGGTCATTGACAGCCCAGTCAAACTGCTCGGGCTGATTGCTTGCCAGAACCATGGAAAACCTGCCGTGCAAAAATACTGACTGAGAAAAGACGATGGTCATACAAGGACGCCTTACTTGTTCGTTTGCTCGCCAGTGCAGTACAGGAAAGCATTCAACGTGGCGCGCATATCCTCGCTGATTATCTCCTAAAAAGTACAAATGTGGCCAAGTTCGCAAAAGTCATTGCACGGAAATGTACGGTGCTTCGCTTGCGAAGAAACGCGTCCGCTTCGTCGATGAACAATATCAGCCTAAACTTGCAAACAATGCATGCGTCCTCCGGAGCCCGCAGGCGATATTCACCCTTTGCGGGAGCTCGAGGCCCAATCGAAAACCTTGTGTATTTCGGAGACGCCTTCGCGGCCCAACGGAACAACGTCTCCTCCAGTCATAATTGCGTAATCCATTTCCGAGTGCGCCGCCAATCCCTACAACGGATGCAACAACCATGGAGACCAACAAAGGGTGCTGCAAAAACTGGCTACCTTTGCAAACATGGTCTTGCCGGTTCCGGGGGGACCGTAGAAGAGGAAATTTCTAAACAAGCCACGATTCCTCTTCGTATTTTTCGTCGTTATGGCAATATCCCGAAGACGAGATTCAACATCCGGCTGTAAAGCAAAGGATTACTTTGCAAAATTTGCATATTAAAATTGCAGCAATGCAAGTACTTACGTGCAGAACAACACCGGATAAGGGGTCGCCCACCGGACGAAACAATTTAATGCACGTCTAAAACAGCGGAAGAATATATATTAATGTGCAAGTGAGCAATGACTGGTCAGCGTTTGGCACATTATAAATATGAATCATAAGAAATATAATCTGCATTGAAATGAACCCCTTACGTCACTATCGATATACTGAGCGAGCGTGTTAATGTAGCAGAATACACACGGCCACCTTAGAAGCCCAAAGGAAGACTAAAGACGAACACGGCGCCCGCGGATATATGCAAACAGTAATAACTTAAGAACATTCGCGCATACCTTGATAGGATGTTTCAATGTTTCAAGCGGTGTTATTCGAGACGTTTCGCGAATTAGCGTCGGCTTGCCAAGCCGAGCTTCCAGGTAACGAGCCCCGACGGTTGTACCGTGCTTCGCCATGTATATCCCTAAGGCAACTAGAGAAATACCTGCAGCCTGAAACGTACACCGAAACGGGGCAATTCGAATGCCACGCATCCAGTAGGGACAAAACATACCGTATTGACCAGCCTTCCCATATCACCGCTGAACGCTTGCAAAAATGAGCCTATCATTTGTCCACCGGTTCTAGAAAAGCACAAGTAGCATTTGCACGGTAAGAATTCAAAATTGAAGCTGCCCAACTCCGCAAATAAGAAGAGAAGCTCTAAGGGAAGAAACGTAGCTTTCGAAATTCGTACGCATAATGCGTAGTGCCCACGGCCATGATTGTGTTAGCTGTATACGGATTTTAAGAAGGCCCGGCTAGCGATGGGCGTACGTTAGGTGGCATTTGACACCTACATTACGCATGCGAATGCGCAAATGCTGAGTCATCGGAAACAAATACTTTGGAGCAAGTAGAGAACAGAAAAGCATACGTTCCTACGCGTTACCATACGAAAGGAACGCGACAAGATTCAAGTACTTATTTCCGAAACAGCGTCAACAGGATATAAGGCCATTCGAAAACATTTTCTATGACTGTCGACAAAGACCTGAACTTAAATTTAGCCAACTAAACTAGCCATCTTTAACTGATTAAAGTTTCGAATATTGGATACTCGGTAACGGTGTAAGCATTATCCTTCCTTAAAAGTATCATGGCCTTATTTTTATAACGTACTCATTATCCAATCACCAAAAGCTCCGGATAATCGGATAAACAAATAAATAAACAGTACAAAGAAACGGCCTAACACCGCTAAAGGGAAACTGGTAAATTTGAAACTTGAAAATGTAAGCATATTTTTGCAATAGACCAATGCTGCCTTGCCTGGTCATTTGCTCATCTTTGCGTGAAGAAATTCGCATTGCTCGCACGGAGGGATGGAACTAATGAATTACTTACTTGATAGATTCCAAGACTGTTACACGCCGTTCTGACTCCTTCAACTTCAGTTGTTCCAGGTAGATGTCGCGATTTTCACGTTCGGCGGCAACTCTTGCCTTCGCCTCCACCCTAACCTTCTCCATCTCGTACTTGTGCTTCAACTGCATTTCGTGTTCCAACGTTGCTGCAAATTGCCAATTCCACAAAACGGACAAAAGCAATGCTTCCGACAAGGGTACCTTTTCTCATTTCTTCCTGACGGCGAACGGACGCCTCCTGCTTTCGCAACTGCTCCTCTTGCACCTGCTTGAGCATCGCCTGCTCCTCTTGAAATCGTTTCCTGCTCAACTGGTCTTGGTAATCGGCGCGCAGTTGAACCTGTCTGCTCTCTTCTTGCACAGTCTTCCGCCTTTCCTGCTCGACCACGCGCTTCTCCTCCACTTTGGAATTGGCAACAAGAGCATCGAATTCCTAAACCGTCAAATGCTGATCAACGGACGGGAACGTGAAACTGGACAAGCCGAGATTTCACAACTGTGGTCACATAACGAAACTAAGCACTGAGTTTCCACAGAGGAGCGAACTTTCACGTCCTAGCAAATTATGATATTCATCCATTACAGTCGAGTATTAAACTGGAAAAGGATGCGCACTCGGAACTATCCGGCTGCGTTACAAATTGTACTCGTGCCAGCCCAAAATGACCGGACAAATTGCAACGCATCAGCAACAACGTTTCCGCTCGTCAATAGTACTTGACTATCAATAGCTCGCTTAGGCGATTTCCGTTTCAAATTCTGAATTAAAATTGCGTTTTAAATGAACATTTGCTGCAGCTCGCTACGACAGGCGGCGTAACAATAAATAATGAATTCAATAATCACTCAAGGGATGGTTACCTTTATCTTGCTCTGGTATTCCAGCTGTCGAGTCACTTCTTGCATTTTCGACAATTCCAGTGCCTCCTTCGCGTGACCTGCAGAACAGTATGGCAAGGAAAAGGCACCCTAGGCCATTTTATTCCTTGCTTACTGGACTTCTCAAGTTCCCTAGCCGCCGACGCAGCTCTTTCCAGGGCTGTGGAATCAAAAGCGTACTGCATACGCGCAGAGTCATGCGGACCCTTGTCATCCCCGCCGACTCCGTGGTCAGAAGGCGGCTGCGTCCCACCGGGAAACTTTGGCGGCGATTGGATTCCGAACAACCAAGACATGGTTTTGAGAGCGGGAATAAAGGTAGTCTAAAAGCTCACCGAATATATACGAACATATACACATGAGTATAAATCCAACAACGCTGGCAGTTAAGTATAGCGCCGCCCATTGAAGCTGCGAAGAGCTACTATAAGCTAACTTCCAAACGCTACTGTGCCAGCGTTCAGCGTTGGACACGTGGCAAGATCCCATAATTACAAAGCACTAACGCAAATGACAGCGCTGATGCTACGCTTACCAGAAGTCAGCGCCGGATGTGAACTAAAACGCCGCCAACTTTCTTCAAAATGAAGGTAGTTTTACAAAAATTGGTATACGCACACCTAACAAAAGTCTTCGTAAACTATTAATCGAGCTCCCACTAAAAAATTCAAAAAACGACAAACTCTTTTACTGAGAAAATTCTCAACCGTGTGAATCAACCAAAGCGTAGCGCTAACTGCTATTTCACGACACGTAACGTATTTGTTGATAATCAAGTTCCTTAGAGAGAGAGAAAGTGTTTCGTAACGGTGTAACCTGGTTCGTATTAATACGGCAACGATCTTTCCGCCGTCCACAATTGCTGGAAATTTGCTGACAGCTTTGAAACGGCAAGTGCTGCTGAAAAACTTAATTTGTCGAACACAAGCTGCTTTGTGGCGACCTAGTCGAACATGGTCTCCTTCTTCTTGAAGACCTGACATTGCTTTCGTAAATGCGCGACAGGCAGCTTTGGGTCTGGTATCGTATTTTCCCCTAAAGCATGATGAACCAGTTTCGACAAATTGTTCCGTGAAGGCTCCGTGGTGACCCGAGCGAATTAGGGACGACCCGTACGGACGCTGCGGGATTCGCTAATTCCCATTGCTCGTAATCGTCAATGTTCTTCTTCGTTTCTTCCTGTCTCGCTTGGTCTTAAATTCAGATTTGGCTGACGTGCAGAGCATCAAGGGTACTGCAAGCGCAACGTTAGGGGCCTTTACTTCAACCCTGAAGCATCTGGGCAAAATGTACGGCGGAGCAAGAGATCGAGGAAACACCCGAGTAATGCACGTTGTATCCAAGACATGCCGAGCGTGTCTTTCCGGAAATTGGTGACCATTCTTTTGTGCCATACATAAGCGTAAGTCTAAGCATAAGGTACATGTTAAAACTGATGTT
Source organism: Trichuris muris (assembly GCA_000612645.2). NCBI lineage: Eukaryota > Metazoa > Nematoda > Enoplea > Trichinellida > Trichuridae > Trichuris > Trichuris muris. The sequence goes on from CBXJ02000282.1 coordinate 7,939,949, forward strand.
TACGTGAGGGCAAGAAAGCATGGCCGCCATGATTGAGAAAAAACTTTGATCAGTTTGCCGTTTGCTGACTTGACTTGAGGCTGAAAGCGGCATACAACCCCCGCAAGTCACGTCTGTATTTACGGTATCGTTCACAACACTGAAACAGTTGTGGTGCAACGCGGAAACTGTGTTTTGCTTGCTCTCCTCATCTTGCGGGCTTTCGTCCTGCGTACCCGCATTTGTTTATTAACTTTCGTATATTGCGGGCCCACAACCCAACAAATCCTGACCGTGGCTCAGGCCACGAGTTACTGATTGCAAAATTCGGACATAACTTGAACAAAGCAAATTTCGTCACTAGGTCATATAGGTGTGCCCTAAATAAGATTTCTTGCAAATGTACAGCGGAGGCGAGGAATAGGGTTGCGGGTTTAGGCACGACAGAAAGAGCGCCTGAAGAACTATGGGCAGAGTTTTGCAAAATTGTACAGGACACTGCGGCAAAATATGTCCCAAAGAAAAAGAAGAGCAAAAGGCCAAAACGGTTGCCTGATGAAGGTTTGCAAATAGCTGCGGAAAGCGAAGCGAAATGCAAGGGAGATAAAAGAAGATATATCTGACTTATTCCAGATTTGCAAAGGACAGCATAAAGAGACAAGGCCTTAAATGAGCAATCCAGGGCAACGGAAGAAAGCAACAAAACAGGATGGGCAAGTGGTCTATTCTATAACACTGGAGATATTAAAGAAACGCTTTCAGTAAATGGGTGCAATTATTAAAAAAAGTAAAGATAATAGAAACATGAGCGACGCTGAAGAGATAGAAAACGCCAAGAGTACATGCGACTATACAGGGAAAGCTTCCAGAGCACTGATACCCATAATGGTGCAGCCATCGCATCGGAGCGAGGTATTCCCGAGAATAAAGTCAAATTGGCTTTAAGAAGCATTGCTAACAATAAGACTAGCAGATACACGGAAAACCGGTAGAGCTATCAGAAATTATAAAGTTGATTCCATTAGTACACTACATTCAATAGCCGTACAAATTTGAAGAAATCAGCAGCGCCCGCTGGAGCAGAACAGTTCGGTTTACGGTCCAAAACCAAGGAAGGGCATCCTGAAGAATGCTCAAACTATTGAACAGTTGTCCCCATTTCGCATGCAAGCAAGGCTCCGCTCAGGATTTTGCAAGCTACGCTTCAGCAATACGTGAACCGAGAACTACCAAAGGTGCGGACCAGTTTTCGAAGGCAGAGAATTTGGAGAGACCAAATAGCCAACATCCAATGGAACATGGAAAAGCGTGAAAATTCTACGAAAACGCATATTTTTTGCTTTGTTGATTAAGTTAAAGAGTTTGAATGCGCAGATCACGAAATATTGTGGTAAGCGGATCATCTTACCCCGACGCCCCCCCTAGGTGTCCCTTTTCCAAGTTTCGTTGGTGCGCTCTCTAGGTAGCGTTTCATTGGTCATAATCACGTCATGCTGGTTCCCACTGTTGCCACTCAAGACAGATATGGCGCCTTTGTGTAAGAAAATGTTGGAAGAAAGGTACATTTCGCGAGGATACCGATGTTGGGCCTTCCATTTGGGAGAGCATCAGGCAAAAGTTGGGAGAAAATCCACAAAACTTGGGAACAAGCGTTGCGATCAGATTCAGTGGTTCATATGTTGGAGATAAATGGCTGGATTGTACACGGTGGCATGAGAAAACACGGAGCAGCAACCTGAAAATTGGGAAAGAACTTCTACATGTATGTGTCAAGAGTAGCAGCGAAGAGAATTAGCATGGCGCAGCACGATGTCATTGTGACCAGTGAAACGCCACATAAGGGGCGCACCGATGAAACTTGGAAAAGCGGCAGCTAGGGGGGCGTCGGGGTAAGATGATCCAACAGTTGGAATTATACGTTGAATAGCTCAATGAATCGACATTGAAAAATGAACACAGGGCTGCATCCCGCCACCCCGTTCATTCAGTCCATACGCAAAATACATCATGCAGAATGTTGGATTGGGTGAGTCAGCAGCTGGAATTAAGATTGCTGGAAGGAATAACAAGAATCTTAAGTATGCAGGTGACACCACCTTGACGGCAGAAAACTACGAATGTTTACAGGATCCCTGAGGGCTAAGGAGCAGAATGCAAGAGCCGAATTAAGCCACAAAATGCCATCTTTGCCCAACACGTTAAAGTCATTATTAATAAGCGACGCAACCTGGATGACCAACATGAAAAAGTGCAACTTCGCCACCCTAATGGAACTTTCAGTTGCTCATCGTCCGACCCCTGCGTCAACCTGTTCATGGCATCTCTACAATTGTTTGCATGGGCATTTGTCGACCGCCTACCGTACTAGGAAGTTGTGGTATGGCAGTTTTGGCACGACTATTGACAGGCCGATCAATCAGGTCGACCGGATGACGACGTGGGGGCGATAAAACATTCCACAACGGTGACCACGGCGGGGCTGCAACAGCTCCCCGGGAAGCAGAGCCAAAAAAGTAATTGAATCTGTCAGAAGCGGTTGGCCCGTTGTCACCATGTTTTCACTTGGCCAATTAAGTATCAAAGTTTGGCCAACCGAAGCAAGTGTGCTTTACTCGGTCCTTCCATCGTTTGGATAGCACTGATCGTCGATTGCGACACTGCCAACTTGCGTACACCCTGTCCCAAAGCAACTGGGCAGAACAACGAGAGAATGCAAAGTGAAATTGAAAACAATTGTCTTCCTCCAAGCTGCTCAGTTAGCATAATCCATCACTGCACTTCACGACGAGAAGAGGAGACGAACCTGCAGGCCCTTCCTTTCATTCAGTTGCGCCCAATTGACGCTTCAATGGACCCACTGACGGTGCAGCTTTTCGAGTCGATCATTTGCAGGGGAAACACTTCGAAACAAAGGTGTACGCAAAGTGGTTGGGAAATCTATCGAAGAGTAGTGCTTGGAAAGTCGCCAGGCGGTAGCTGACAAACGGCTGATGAACTGGCCAAGGCGGAGGACGATTGATCAAAACATGTCCAAGTTGAACAGCGGAAGAAGAGTTGGCAGAATAATCGGAAAGCTTTACCCGTTAAGTCACTGTGCGCGCGTTGTCATCAGAAAAATAGTACGGACGTCCACGCGGACGTGTGGGAACTCAAAACAGCAGTGCTTCGCTCTTGCAGTCACAGAATCATTGTCAACGAAAACATCAACGAACAACAAAGGACAACTGTTGGTAATGGACCAGCACCTTAATGCCCGAAAGCTTTAACATTATGGTGAAGCAACAGCCAAACGACGGGAAAATTTTTAAAATATGGCTGATGAACAGATTAACAAGCACCACGGAAAACGAACGTGAGGGAACAGACTGTCAACGTCATCCAGCAAGTCGTGAGCCGATGAAACAACTTAAAACAGCATTATGTCAGAGGAGAAACGAGGTCAAAGATCACGCGAATACGGAGTGGCAAAGGTAGGAAGTTAATCCGCTTTAGCGAAATGGCGTTTCGTCTATTACTGATAAAGCATATACTGCTTAAGCAGCGGCGGTAGGTTCAGCTCACGAACGCGATGGATATTCTCGTCAGTCAGCTGCTTGCGGATCGCGCAACGACAAACATCCTTAAGTGTACATGGTCCCGCTGAAATTAGAAGAAATAAGGAGACTTACACAAAATTAAATTCCGCTTACGTTGAAGACAGCCAACATACTTAAGCGTTACTTCGCAGTGGCCCCAAACGGCGGACACAACTGGGTACAACTTCTTTCCTTTCAGGGAGTGAAAGGCGACGCCGAGATACTGATCGTCCATACAGAAAGCAAGCGTACCTTCATCCATGTCCAATACCATAAGGAACTCGTCCGGAAGCACGAAAGTTGACACATCACGCAGTGACACTGGATAAGGTTGGGCCGACAATCGCTTGCAGTCGTGGTAGAGCTTATTGCGTCCAATATCCCAACCCCACGAATAAGCATTGGAGCCGACCAGCGAGCAATACCCGAACGAATGTATCGGAGCATTGATGGTAGCAACCCCGATTACGGCGTGGGTGCCCCTTTGCCGAGTCGGCCAGTGCACATCCCACACGTGGAAGCCTCGACTGTAGCCAACCTTGCCGCGAATGCAATCCGTACTTTGGGATACCGGATGACGGTGGAACGTCAGGCAATCGTCCTCCTTGACAAAAATGTTACCGCTACTGTCGTCCGGGTTCCAGCTGTTCGCCTCCTGCGAAGAAAGGCGCAACGGCGCGTCAAGTGGACAACGAAAAAGTAAAGCATACCTGCACATATCGAGGGGCCGGCGAAGAGTTCAAAACTTTGGTCAACTTTACCGGCAGGGCGTTGCGCCACTGTCTCACAGCGGAACCGGAAGGCGATAGCGAAGCAACCACGTCCCAAGACTGAGGCAAACCGTCCATATTGTGGCAAACCAGACCACCAGACACCCTCTGTCCCATGGCTGGCGTGACTTGCCGAAGCTTCGTACGACTAGCCTGAAGAGAACAAAAGCTTTCACATAACAACCAGAAACGCAGAACGCCATAAGGATAAATGCATGCGCGTATTATGTAGAAATTAACGAATACCGACAACCTAACACCTGGACGGTTTGAGGAGGATGACTTGCAATGTATTGCTTCAATTTGCGCGGCTTGGGCATGGGCTTAAACGGCATCTCAACGTAAACAGTTTGAGGAAACGACCTGCGCCGTGTTCTAACGGTGTCAAATCGATACGTACCGCGGGTGGGGAATTTTACGCATAAACAATAACAACAACAATAATAGTACTAATAATAACAAAGTCTAGCGCTTTCTGCACGGATTTACGGCCTTTCAAGCGTCGTTAGACATACGAACAGGACGCACGCACCCACCGTCCGTTCAGCAATACCGTTTTGTACGAGCAATTGACGGTCTATCTTCATGAACATCTCACATTACGTAAGGGAACTGAAATTGCACCTTCGCCAGTTCAATAAAACGAAGGGAAAGCAAGGCAAGGCAACGCACGGGAGGGGAGGAGCCAAAGCAATGCAAGCGCAAAATTTTACCTTTTGTTTTCGCGGGAGCAACGAAAAAAAGGCAAATCGCTGTGCAAGCGCGCCATTCAAAGCGGAACTAAGGTCCAAACGGTAAGAGCAAAGTAATCATTGAAAATGGGGCTACGCTGAAGGAATGCAACTTACGAGATCACTGGAGGTTATAAAACGGCTGAGCGCGCTTCAAGCCGAACTACAATAGCAGGGTTCTGCATACTGTGCAAGCGAACCTGCGAACTATTTAAAAATTGGATTTTCAGGAAGGGCGGAAATTTTCGTACTTTTCTTTTGTTATGGACACAGTTCCTTGCAGCTCGTTACTTGACGACTACCAGAAGCATAATTACCGTACAACAAGAACGATAAGTAGGCAAAGTGATATACGATATTTGATATGACATTCCTCCCCTTTTTCAGCTATGAGACGCGTAGACGCTACGCGGGCGTAGCTGATTTACGTGGCGTCTAATGGCCACTCCATTAGTCGTGCGAAGCGTATACATAACACGACCTTTCTTAGCAGTTATGACTGCTCCAATCCATTTCTTAGTAGGACCGTACATTCTTGCGAATACTGGATCATTGACTTGAAAATGTCTCCTTGGTAGATCGCAGTTTGAGTCTTCTTGGTCGCCACGGTACAGGCTTAACCAATCTAAACAAGTTGTTAGCTTTCTGTTCATAAGGACCTCGGCTGGGCTAACATTTGTTTCCGCGGACTGGCGTTACATGTTGTGTTAACAATAATCGTGCAAGACGAATATTCCAATTGTCAGGTGACTCCTTTTTTAAAGAATTCTTTCACACTTTGCACAAAGCGTTCTATTTGGTCATTTGATCCCGGGTGGAACGGCGCGATAGTCATTTGGCGAATGTGATTTGACCTTAAGAGTTGTGCGAATTCCGACGAAATAAAAGCAGTGCCATTGTCCGAAACTATACAGTCAGGCAATCCATGAGTGGAGAAAAGTTCCCTCAGAATTGTTACGGCTGCTCTTGTCGTTGTAGACGGAACAATGTGCACTTCCGACCACTTTGAAAAAGCTTCGACTGCAATGAAGAAAGTTTTACCTTGAAAGGACCAGAAAAAATCAATGTGTATCCGCGACCACGGTGACTTCGCCTCCGGCCAATAACTCGAATGGAGCTTCTGCGGGTCATGTCTCACTTCTTGACACTGACAATACGATCACACAAATGATTCTACGTCTCGATCTACCTTTGGCCATCAAATATAACTCCTCGCTAGGCATTTCATCCGCGCCATGCCCGGATGTCCAATGTGAAGCAGTTTGAGAATATTTTCTCGTAGTTCAAACGGTATTTCCACACAAGACAAAGGTACGCAACCATTGTGAGTAGAAAGTTCGTCTTTCATGCGGAAGAATACTTTGAGTTCTTCAGTTAAAATGCCTGAAGTTCATCCGTTCATTACGCAGTCACGTACTTGTGATAGAGCAGCATCTTTTGTTGTTGCTTCGGCAATTTCCTTTGCGGTGATTGGCGGGTCGGCCATGGATTCCAAAAGAAGGATTTCTAACGGCTGTGGTACGTCCACGCAACTTCCTGGCTGAGGCAATCGACTCAACGCGTCAGCATTTCCAATTTGCTTCCCTGACCTATAGACTATTTTGTAGTCGTAGGCACTTAGAGCGATACTCCAACGTATCATACGAGGCGACATCCCGACTGGCGTTTGACTGGAGTTATCCAGCAGGCCTAGCAACGGCTTATGGTCCGTTTTCACCCCGAATGATCGTCAATAAACGTAATAGTGGAATTTTTTTTATTCCGACCACCACAGGCAAAGCCTCCTTGTCTATTTGGGCGTAATTTCGTTCGGCTGGAGCTAACGTACGACAATGGAACGCGATAGGGCTTCAGTACCCTCCGGTGATTTGTGGGCTGAAACACAACCAACTCCGTGTGGCGAAGCGTCACATATTAGGGTCAGCGGTAACTTGTCATCGTATTGAACCAAAACTGAGTGAGAAGATATAAGCGTTTTAACCTTGTTGAACGCATTTTAATGTTCACGAGTCCATTTCCACTCTCTTCCATTGTCCAGAAGACGATGGAGCGGTTCAGCTACCATAGGCCTTATTTGCCAAAAATTGATGATGAAAATTCAACAATCCTAGAAACGCTTGTAAGTCATGATTATTCCTTGGCCTAGGGGCCTTATGAATGGCCTCTACCTTCTCCGCGGTAGGATGGATTCCTTCAGCGTCAATAAGATACCCCAAACATTTAACGCTTCCTGAACCAAAAACACATTTCTCACGCTTTAAACGGACTTCGGCCTTACGCAGGCGCTGAAACACTTATCCCATCGCTTTGGCCAATTCAGCTACAGTTTTTCCAACAATGATCACGTCGTCGAAATACGGTGTAGCTCCTTCTACATTCGAAAGAAACGTGTCCATACATTTTTTGGAAAATGCCTGAGGCGGACGCAATCCCGAATTGCAGTCGTTTAGGCATGAATGCTCCCTTATACGTGATGATTGTCTGGAGTCTAGCCGATGCTTCATCTACGGGCAGTTGTAGGTAGGCTTGCGCTAAGTCTAACTTGGAGAAAACTTTTCCTTTCTTCAATGTGACCAAAATGTCATTTACCACTGGAATTTGGTTCAAATCCTTTTTGAGTGCCTTTTTTACAGTGCATTTGTAATCGCCACAAATTTTTATACTGCCATCATCTTTTATGATGGGCACAATAGGTGTCGTCCAATCTGAGAATTCGACAGGCTCCGAAACATCTAGTCTCACCAATCTGTCGATTTCTTGCGCGACGCGGTCCCTTAGTGCGAAACAAATTCTCCTTGCGTTCAACTTAATTGGGGGTACTGACGGACCAACATGAAGCACCACTGGCGGCACCATAGCAGCTTCCGCTGTTGCCGTAAACAAATCAGCATATTCCCTAACCAACGAGTCAATTGGTCCCAGTCAAGAAGGTGAATCCCTGCTACACAGATTCCTAATGACTTGAACCAATTCCTTCCTAACAAACTGCAACATTGGCCTTTGAAACGTTTTCCACGGTTTCTTCCCGTTCGTTCTGTGTCTGAAAATTAAGCGCAACAACGCCCGACCAACGGATGGATGGGTCAGTTATTAGATAAAAAACCTTACATAAATACTGAAGATGGGTCAGTTATGAGGTAAAAAACCTTACATAGAAAACCTAACATTTTTACCTAATAACTGACCCATCCATCCGTTGGTAGGGCGTTTTTACGTTTAATTTTGAGACACAGAACGAACGGGAAGAAACCGCAGAAAACGTTTCAACCGAATCTCCCGTTACCATGAACCCAGTATTCAACAACATTGGCCTTTAACAATTAGGGCCATCAAGTTGGATGAGTTAGTTCCATACTCAACTGACAGTGACGCTGCACCTGAACCCTGCGACCTTGGAAGTCACGTAATAGCTGCGGGAAATTCTCCAGCTGTGCCTAACCATTGGAGGGGGGGGGGTCTGAGTCGCCTGAATACGGATTCAGAAAGAACAGTGAAAGAAGCACCTGAATCGACTTCCATTTCGACACTGACACCGTTTAACTTGACAGTTGCAAGAACAACTGGGAGAGTCCGGTGGGGATGCTCACTCTCTGCAGGACTGACTGGGCGGGCGACAGAAGCTTGACAGGTACAAGGATAGTACCTGATAGTTGATGTCGCCAGCCCAGATGGTCTAGCAGAGGAGCTTGCTGAACCGTGACTGGCTGGGCAGTGGACATAATTTTGTGGTTGCCTGATGACGGGTACAGGAGCAGTACCCGAAAGCTTGCAAGTAAAAGTTTTTTGTACAAGAACGGGGTGTATACCGTGTGAGAAAGTTTGTTATTTAACTGGGTGAGTCATCCATTTAACAGCACCGTAGGCAGTGTGATTGATTCTATACTCGTCAGCTAACGATGTTGTCACACAAAATTTGTACCGTTCCGCTGTGCTGCTTTGACGCCGTTAAACTGTCGTTTTGACCAACATTATGCCCATCCCGCTTGCAATAGTTACAGACAGCGTTTCTCAATTGACATGTCGTTGGCGAGTCCGCCCCGCCGCATCTGTGATACGACTTACGCGGCAGCCGGAGCTCGTTGGAGCTGATTCAACTCTGCCGGTATGTCACGCCTCTTGTTCCATCGGACAAACGCTTAACGCCTATCTGCTCCGCCGCAAACAGTGATCACATCACTTATGACCGCAGCTTCCGCTGATAAGGCTCGACCGATAGCACTTCCAAGAGTCAAATAGGATCAACTTACCCCGATGCCCCCCTAGGTGTCGCTTTTCCAAGCTTCGTTGGTGCACAGCGTAGACGCGTTTCATTGGTCAGAGTGACCTGACGCTGCGTCATGCTACCCAATGACAGATCACTTGGAATGCTTGGTCCAAATATCACAAATATCAATCCCAATGTCTCGGTTAATTGTCTGATTGTGTTTTATAAATATAGCTTCTTTGGTTTTCCTTATGTCAAATTGTTTCTCATAGCAAAGAACACTTGTTTCAAGTGTACCATGGCAGTGGGGCGCATGCTCCACTATTGCTGAGGACTTAGTTGCATCATTCGAAAGAAAGGTATTTGTGATATCTCAAGGTCCGGGCATACATCAAGTATCCAATGAGTTCCAAACGTACTTTAAACGTATTATACTTCCTGGTTTAAGACCACCCCTTCCTTACCATGTTCTATGTCACAATATCGCTTTCAGTTACTAGCCGCTGAAGACGGGACGCGGTAAGTCCCGAAAGCTACGGTATTCCCTTTGACAATAAGTTCTTTTCAACGGTATTAGTCGTACCATCACCATCATATCATGTTTAATTACACCGTTACTAAAGTTCCAATTTTTAATTATAACGGAAAAACAAATTTGAATTGGCACAAGTGAAACAGTTTCCTTCCAAGGTTGAAAGACGGGAAAGCAAAATAAGCCACGCTACGATGTGCAACTTTGCAAAGCATCCCGTAGCGCACAGTAAAAAAACGGGATCTTTTGGTTTAGCTGCCCGTGGTACAGTACACTTGACCTAATTACGCAATCCATTGTTCTGGTCACGCAGTGAGGCCGGCGCTCGAGCGCCGGCGATGGTGGCGCCTTCTGCCTGTAGCCTGGTGCCTTCGTTTGCAGCGTGGTTACGGATGCGGTCAGCCGAAGCGGTGCTGGTTCCGTTCGCGGTTGAAAGATGTTGGCCGCGCTATGTTATTTCGCGAAAGCAATGCTATTTCCTCACGAAGTGATTTGCGCACAAACACAGTTTTCGTTTGCGCCCGTTGCTTGTAAATGGCAGCCGTTTTCCCATGTTTTCGTTTGCAGCCCGGTGCTTGTTACTAGCAGCCGTTTTCGCGTGTACGTAAACGGAGACGTAAACACAACGGGTCTATCGTGTGCGCTTTGGTTTCGTAACCGGCGGCTGATGAAGGCAGTTGTGCCCGCCGATAGGTACGCCTAGACCCAAACACAACTTGGTTACGTTCATTTAGACGAAGTGTGCGCTGGGTACGTTTTGGTGGCCGTTGTTATTCGCCGATACGTAAGCCTAGACCTTAACACAACCGTTTACTTTCATTTCAACTACTTGTGCGCTCGGTATTTCTTGATGGCAGTCGTTTTCGCCGATACCTAAGCCTAGACCTAAACACAACCGTTCACTTTCATTTCCACTACGTGCACGCTCGGTATTTGTTCATGGCTGCCGTTTTCGCCGATACCTAAGCCTAGACCTAAACCCAACCATATATTTTTATACCCACTATCTGTGCGCTCGGTATTTCTTGATAGCAGTCGCTTTCGCTGATACCTAAGCCTAGACCTAAACACAACCGTTCATTTTCATTCCCACTACCCGTGCGCTCGGTATTTCTTGATGGCAGCTGTTTTCGCCGATACCTAAGCCTAAACCTAAACACAACCGTTCATTTTCATTTCCACTACCCGTGCGCTCGGTATTTCTTGATGGCAGCCGTTTTCGCCGATACCTAAGCCTAGACCTAAACACAACCGTATGTTTTCATACCCACTACCTGTGCGCTCGGTATTTCTTGATAGCAGTCGCTTTCGCCGATACCTAAGCCTAGACCTAAACACAACCGTTCACTTTCATACCCACTACAGGTGCGCTCGGTACTTATTGATGGCAGTCGTTTTCGCCGATACCTAAGCCTAGACCTAAACACAACCGTTCACTTTCATTCCAACTACTTGTGCGTTCAGTGTTTCTTGATGGCAGTAGTTTTTGCTGACACCTAAGCCTAGACCTTAACACAACAGTTAATGTTCATTCCTACTAACTGTGCACTCTGTACCTGTTGAACTCCTAAGATTTCCCCATAAATTTGATGCTGCACACGACGTAGTACACAGTGTTGACATCGACTTACCGAACCTTCAGAATGTGGACGTCGTCACCGGTGTAAGCGTCGTTGAACGTGTACATCAGCTCGGTCGGCACGGGTGAAGTGCTCAGCCACTCACTGTGTTCTCTGACATACTGAGTGGTGCGCAGACGGGACTGCAGTCCTTTTTAAAGAGGGAAGGCATATGGACGTGGGTGAAGAGGTATTATAGCTCCTCCGTGTCTATGGTGCGCTCAGTGATGAGCACCTGTGTGAGGTCAGAAGGGCGATTAGCGCCAACGGACGCGTTATCCAGCCACGGTTCACCTACCGTCTGCTCACCCGGAAAATAGAATTGAGCCGCGTCGCTCGTTTCCAACAAAACACATTCTGGGTTACGACACCACCCCTACTACGGTCCTTTTCAAAAAGGTACCGCCAACGGTACGCCAGTTCACTAGCGGATCTTATGATCTGCTCAATGGAACCATCGAATTAAGCCGCTTAGCTTGACTGCTCAAGTTGAAAAGGTATTAGCGCCGACAGTCTGCGCGGCTGCGGTTCGGAGCTGGAACACTGGTCTTAGGCCGCAAGACCATGAGTACACAGGCCGAGAGGTGTTAGCCCCCGTTGTCACGTAGCAGTTTCTTCGGTGAACCAATTCGCATAACACAATCATGCTGCATCAACGCGTTCGTCGAAAACCCCTCATGACTTTCACACTGGGACCTGTCCCTATATAACGATCAATAACACCACAGCCAGTCATTCGTTATGTCTACCACTCAAACACTCAACTTTTCCCTCCTGAACCAACAAGTACAAAACGAAGAGCAGGCCGTGCACTTCCTGCAAGACAAGGGCATCTTACACCGCGAAAGATTCTGCTCTTGCGGTGACAGGATGACCCTGTCAGTAGGGACGGCAGCACGCCCACCTCGTTGGAGGTGCTGGAAGGTGGCGTGCAAAAAAGAAACAGCTGCACGCAAAGGCACCTGGTTGGAAGGTAAATCGGCACGCCGAAGCTGACATTGAAGTTAAATTTATTGCTTCCAGGGACAAGGTTGCCTTTCCAAAAAATTGTCCAGTTCCTGTACGCATGGAGCCGCGGTTACACTACTTGCAGCTTCTGCGTGCAGGAACTGGGAATGGAGGCGTCCACGGCCGTTCAATGGAACCTCGCCGCCAGGACAGTAGTGGCCGAGGCAGTCCTTCGCAACCCGGTGGTAATTGGAGGTGCCGGCCTCACGGTTGAAGTAGACGAGAGTCTCTTCTCCCGGAGGAAATACAATCGAGGCCGGACCCTTCCCCAGCAATGGGTTTTCGGTGGCGTCTGCCGCGAAACCGGTGAATGTTTCCTCGTTGAAGTTCCCGATCGCAGCAGCGCCACCCTAATCCCGGTGATCAAAGATCACATCCGACCTGGGACCACCGTCATTTCGGACGAATGGCGCGGGTACCACAGTCTGCCGGAGGAGGTTTACGCTCACTTGCGCGTAAACCACTCCATCAACTTCGTCAACCCGGTGAGCGGCGCTCATACGCAGACTGTGGAATCCATGTGGTCCCAGGCCAAGCGCCACAATAAAGCCCGGTGTGGAACCCACAGGCACATGCTGCAGTCCTACCTGTGCGAGTTCATGTGGCGAAAAAGACTGCATCCCGGTGAACGTTCGTTCGAGAAACTATTGGCAGATATCTCCACCTACTGCCCTCCCGAATGAAAGTCCCCGTGAATTGTATAGCCCTTTCGTGTAGCCCTTGTTCTCCGGTTTTTTGTTTGCGACACTTCAAGTAAATGTATTACAACGTCGTCTTGTCTTGAAAGCGAATCACGAAATACAGAAACCATTCGAAATCGTTAAACATGGGAGAATCTGAAGTTAGGTGCACTGCTTCAGCACCCAGCGTAGTTGTCACTGTAATACACTATTCGGCATTCAACAAGCTGACGCGCTCAGATGAACCAATCTCGTTCCATTCTCAATGACGAGCAAGTCTGAGCACAATAACGTACATTCACTATCGCTGCAAAAGGTTTGCCGCCAACGGATTGGTCGATGTCGGGAACGCTCCGATAGGCCGGTTAGCGCCGGCGCGTAGCGCCGGCGCTAACCGGGGCTGCTGAACAAAGTGTGATGCAAGCTGTGCATTGTCCTTCAGGATGTGCAGGTAAGAGGGCAGCTATCCTAAAAGACCCAAAAAACGTCTCGGATCTTCGCTCCTCCCTGCGCATAAGCAGTACACTAACCCGTAATAGTAATCAACTAGATCGTTGCGTCAATCATCTCCGGCGGACCGCCCGCGTGCTAATGTCCTGGTGACGTTCGCATCTCCGCCTTTCCTTTCCACCTCAACGTACAGGACAAAGTTCTCACATGCTTCGTGATACGATTGGACGTTCGCGAATCCGTATGCATCCGTAGCGATAAATTTAATCCCTGCCATAGGTTTGTGTATTGTTGACGGGCAGATGCCAAGGATAGACCACCAGCTAGTGCTGTGAAGTGAAATTTAGACGCAGCTCTCTTCTGCTATCTGCCCACAATGCCTCGTTGTACTGAACTGCACTGTTCCGAAAGCATCGAGATTACGTTGGTGTTCCATAATTTTCCTCATAACTGTCCATCCATCCGTTGGTATGACGCATTGTTCGGTTTCTTTTAGACACGACAAAAGATCTCCAACGGGCAAATACGTACCTGAACATCAATAATAATAAGTAGCAAAATGGATGCGATTGGATTTTCTCACCTCCAGTACTAATGTCACGTTGATTTCCCTTTCTTTTCAATGCTAAGTATTGTATGTGAATTCAGATTCAGCTCCTTTCCTGACAGCTCATGCGATTCAAAGTGTGCATGAAAACTATTGGAATTCCTCTGGTGATTTGCAGGCTTTTCCCCAGCGTAGCAGTTGTTATTTGCGTTCTCTGTTTTCCGTGTTGTGGGTGCGTCATCCACGTGTAGCGTGCGCTTTGGCAATAAAACAGGATGGTCCTGGAGGACTACATGCACGTTGCTTAACCAAGCGCTGCCGTCACATTAGCTTTATAGATGTGAACATTAGTACTCCGAAGCTCGATTTCCAACAACTTCACAAATCGTCAACAAATGCTGATGTATCATTGCCAAGTGTGCATGAATATATTCTTTAATCCGTTGCTATTTCAAGGATAAAATAAACGTAACCAAAGGTGTATTATGCTAACTGGGCGTAAGGCAACTGCCAAAAATGTCATAGCCGCAATCCGTATTCTTCTTTGAGACAAATCCTTGTTTTCGTTTCACCATCGCGCCGGTCGATTCCCTCACCATGCGTAAGGAACGTCCAATGATTGGACACCTCCACTTGTGGAGAAATGCTGCATTATGTGTAAACCCACAATGAAAAACCACTTTAAATAACAGCTCAGTTGCTTAAACGTAATGCAAAGCTCAATTTAAGCTGAAATCCCGCCAATGCAGCTCGTTTTTCCAACCAATGCTTAACAAATAACCACGATTCAGTGCGATTAAAATTTCCGCTCACATTCGAGTTTTAACGAAGCTATTTGCCAACGCGAACCGGTCGTTTACCTTTCATAGTCACTTGTGAAATGCAGCGTTTCTTGTAATGTGCTTGTCGCACCTTCACGAGCCTGTCATTCACTATATTTGCAAACACACACAAAGACAACGCACGCACCACCTTCAACACTTTCCCAGCACACAACCGTAATCGCATTCTTCCTGCGGGTCATCTTCTGCTACATGCTTTCTCCTTGAACCGACCCTATGGTCAACTGAAGTGGGGGCAAAGAGCAGTTAATTTTACGAAATACCAACTCCGAGAATTCGAAAAAACATAAGTAAATTTTTATCGTTGCTACCTGTAACAAGGAGCAAAACGTTTATAACGTCTCCACTCGTGTACCACCTAAGAACTCTCTACCGTAACGTCACGCAGGTTCGTTTCTACCGTACCTCTCGTCTTGCAGCTACGCTCCCGACGGAGAACAAGCGCACAGTTGGTTATATTTTATTCACAGGCTGTTCCTGCAGAAACATGCGACAACGTTGCGCAAGCAAAGATGGCAAGAACGTCTGGATAAATTGCAACGTAATAATTTAAACTATGGTTTCACAGCAATAACGATAGGCCATGCTACGCGCAAACATTCCTTGCGGCATCTGAGTCAGCTATGCGAGGAAAAAGCCAAGCTGAATATCCGTGCACGACCCTCAGAATGGTACCTGCGTTCTACTACCGTTGTGCAATTTCATGCTGCCAATGCCAGCTTCACGTGCAGGCCAGTTTCTGCTCAGCATGGATTGAAATTTGTACATTTTATCTGGGTATTGCTTATATTGAAATCCCCGGACGGTTGGAATGATTTATTATCGAGAAGCTAGTCGCCGAGTTTTATTTCTGCGCTTCACCAGCGTCGCCTGATTCCCCTCGTTTTAGTTGTCCCGGTACTAACGGCTATCTTTAATCCTTAGCAATACGCTTTTATAATGAACCCCTCTTAATTTTCCCTGGAGGAAGTTGAAGTAGAAATCTTGAGCCGAGTGCTGACCGAGTAGGGGGGGGGTGCAGTTCCGTATTATTACGTTGCAGCTTTGCTTTTGACTTTCAGACGCCCGTTTAAAAGGTGATGTCTACAAAAAGAAATGACGTTAGCTTCTTGCAAGGTATTTACGAGCTTCTTTTTGCATTGCGTCCTAACTGACATTTGTCACCACATTTCTGAAACGTACAGTGTTCACGTGAGTTTTAGCTTTGTTAAGTTTCGCGTTGGCGTGCAGCTTGTATGCATTCCATTGCAAATCCGTGACGGCCAAGCAATTTTCAGCCGCTTGCATCTGAGCGTGTTTTTCATGCAGACATGCGGAAGCAATGCCAACCGAAGAAAGACATTTCCTACCATATAGGGGACACAGTGGAATGCAAGTACAAGAATGTATGGTACAAAGCGAAAATTATTGACACAGTTCGCCGTGGCAACCGCCAATTGTTCACTGTGCATTACGTTGGTTGGGGTAAGCACTGGGATGAGTCTGTTCTGCCTTGCCGACTTCGCAAGCAGGCGTCCAAGAAGGCCACCCCGCGAAAAGTCCGAAAGAAGGATCCCATAGAAAGGCTGAAGCAGATAATCAAACGTTGTGTCACTAGTAAGCGTACGCTTCGTTTCGGATAATGTTGCAGTTGTGGTTGCAGCTCCCGGCAAGGGAATCCCAAAGTTGAACGAACCTGTAATTACTGGTAAGAGCAGAGCCCGTCGAAGCGGAAAGGTTGTCAAGGTTCAGCGAAAACGGCCAAGAACAAGGCGACGTCGAATATCAACGCGGACGGCGAAGACCGTTAAGGTAAAAAGGAGAAAGCGTTTGCCTGGTAACAAAAAGGAGAAGCTAAGTGAAGTAAATCATCTTCCGGACGCTCTCGTCGATGTCATTCGGGATGACCGTTACTGGGTCACGAAGGAGTATCTCGTTCCGAACGTTATGTGCGCGCCGACCGTAACGGAGCTTCTTGGAGAATTTTGCGCCAGCAGAACCGGAAAGCCCGACCTTGACGAGAAGTAATCTTTAACATATTCGGTTTCTGTTTTAACTTGACAACCCTTAATCCACTAGTGCAGAGCTTGTTTATCGTTTGCGTAAATTATCACTTTCCTGGAAATGTTTATTCATGATATACGGGTTTTGCGTGACAAGAAACGACAAAATTTACAGCACCTGTTACGAAGACAATTCCTACGATTTATGATATATATATATATATATATATATATATGTTAATACCGTTAAATAGGATTCGTAGTATACGCCAAAGGAGTCACTGAACCGGCTCTACTTCTCATTAACAAACCGCTTAGCCGGTGACTTGTGCCGAAATGATTACGCTATTTCGCTTCGTTTCATTTTTGCAGGTCATACCGCATTGTAAAGTTCAATTTCTTTCAGGACGTTGCTGGTCTTCAAAAATGGCATGATCAATTTGTTCAACAAGGCGTTGCCTTTGCGACTGCTCTACAAGTTCGAGCGCTTCCAGTTGGATGAGCTGTTGAGCACAAATGAGCATGTCTCTTTCGCGGATGTCTACGGTTACGTCCATTTGGTTCGCTGCTGCTACTCGCTTAGGGATTTTCTCACGATGGCCAAAGTTGACTCGTCGGAGATGGAAATCCTGCAGCCGATTTTGGACGAATTTTTTGAATTTCTTGCCGAGAAGAACGAGCTGGCTTCAGAGGATCAATACGGTTGCGTTCTTCCATGGCACTTCAGAGAGGCTTACGGAGATTAACCGTTTGTTCGATCTCATCGACTGTGTTAATCCTTTGAAGCGATACTTCCGATCGAAGCTTAGTGGTCGGCCGCTTTTTTAACAGTGCAATTTTGCAAAATACAATCTTCCACTATCCATCGATAAACGGTAGCTTAGCCGCACTTGCCTTCAAACGGACCAAACTTCGCTTTGAAGGGTCCGTTCGACGGCGACGTTGACCAAATAAGAAAATTGGCGAGATGACTCAAAGTGCGCGATATTTATTTGCATGCAGTAACAATTGGGGCGTTCGACAGTTCCTTAAAGGTAATTTTGTTTCCTCTTCTACCATCCCGTGAACAAACGACTGACGACACCTTTTACCCGACTTATTTCGACCGCTAAAGTCTTTGCAATAACAGTAGAAGGCACAATGTTTACTATTCAGCGAACGTCAACGAACACTTACTCCACTTATCTCTCCGCATTACCGTCTCTCCCTATGGTCAGGCAATCATCGTGATCTCCTCCTGCGTTACAATACACCCCTCTTCGAAAAGTCATGGCCTCATGACATGGTGAGCGTGCCATGCCGACCACGTAGTCGACGAGCCGAGCCGGTGGTCGGGTTTGCCGTTTGGGTCTCCCCACCGGCACCTGGAGAACAGAGGAAGACGGGCCTGTAGGTTGGTCCACAGCAGTGCCTGGCCTGCTGGTTACGTCTTCAACGACAACCATTCTAGGGAGTAGATAAGTCGGTTCAGGCAGACATCCAATGCACCGGAACACCGGGTGATGCGTACTCGGCTGTGGAGCATACTATCGCTGCGGCAACGGTATATGCTTTCTACATGGTATGTCACTGAGACGGATGTTAAACGGTCATTGCTTTGATCGATGCACATGCACTGCCACTGCGGTTCGTTCTCCTTAAATACGTTGAATTCCATAGGTGACCGGGGGTCAACTACACTGTTAGACGGTAGGATCCTATCCAGGGTCTCGAGAACATCCTTCATTGACCCTTAACGGTGCGAAACAAGAACAGCAAAACTCCGTCGGCAGTCCTAATTCGCAATGGTAGAAGAGGAACATAATTCCAGCAACTAGGCAGACCAATTAAAATCAGTGTATTTTCATCGCAATTTGTTCAAATATTTTCGCTCAAAGCGAAGAGACGACTTTACTGGTTCCGTGAACGAAACTCTCCGCGCATAAATTCTGCAGCACTGATCGTCTTAACCTGCACATCCTAATTGCTGGCTACACCTTCATTGTTAGCAGATTTTGCCGTTTGTTCGTGATAGGTGTTTGACTGCGACCCCTGCAAGTGACTTTCAACGCTAAGAAACATTGTTTTGTTTATTTTTACTGCTCTGAAACTTCGATATTACGTTGTAAAGGTATGTGTGCTATGCGCTCAACTAAGGCTAGCACTAAAATAAGAATGCCTGACGACATCGGTACTTGAATACAATTACTTGCAAGTGATCGTGTTCAAGCAACGGAGAAAGTAATCAGTTTGTCTGGGCACGCTTGGTGAAGTGCCGTTCACTGTTTGATTAGCGGTGATGGATTGCAGCTACCGCTAGTAACGTGCATTGCATCATTTTTCCTTGCCTACCTCCTTTTTGTATCATCTACGCTGAACATTTTTCCTTAACGCATCCTAAGAAGCGATTATGTACCAATGCAATATTACGCGCTGGCATCAATATATTGTGTTATCTACTCTGTTAAATTAAGCAAGAAATGAAGGAGTTGGTCCGCTTGTCTTCCTTTAAAAACCTGTCAGTGGCTAACGCTGCTTAATCTTCTCCTTTGCTTGCTCTGATAGTAGCAAGCTCAACGATGAGATGGCAAGTTTCAATTTGTGTTCTATACGGTTTTGAAGCATTGTTGAGCATGCTTATCGTCTAGTCCATACGTTTACAACGCAATGTGCAATACGAAATCTTCTAATCTTGAACATGCTTCTCCGTCATTCAGTTGCATAACCGATTGCGTCACACTTTTTCTATTGTAGCGTACGTATCAATCTCTCGCGTTTAGACCTCGATTGAAAAGTTGGGCTTTTGTCGATGGGGAAAAGTTCAGAATAAATCTTATTTCTTAACGGGATACAATTTTCATTAGCAGGTATCGTCACACTTCCCCGATGATATCTGCTAACGAAAATGGTATCCCGTTGCAAAATAAGATTTATTTTGTACAAATACGAGCTGCAGAGGGCCACAAGAGAAGACAATGGCAGAAAAATTCGCAGGTTTGGAGATAAAAACATCATGCAGGAGTACTTTAAACTTCGCACGCTTTACAGCAGAAGAAACATCGACGGCTAAGGGATTCACTACTGCCTTCGTCGTTTCTCGTTTTGTCACCGTCGCGATCGGTCGATGGGGATGCTCGCTCCTCTGCATGACTGATCGGATGGGCGTCAAATGCTGGACGGGTCACGGTTTCGACCTGATAGCGGATGTCGCTCGTCTGGTTTGTTGAGAAGAGTAGCTGGCTGAACCAAGCACTGGCTGCGTGGTGACCATTAAGCGCTGACGACGGACCAAGGGAGATCCGAAAGCTCTGACCTTTTATTAGAGTCTAATAAAAGGTTTACGATAGAACGGACAACTGTGACGATACATGCTAATGACGGGGCATGGTTTCAGTTGTTCAGAATCATAGAGCAGCTAGCTGGTAATTAATTTATTTCAAAAGAAACCGAGCTTTCGGGTCTCACCATACTTCGCCGTCATTTGACCCATCATTTTGTATTACTAATGGTATGACGCCAGCTCTATTTGTCCAGGTTGTATACTATTTTCTATAGTGAGGATTTGTTTGCACGCCTTCTAACTCGCGAATAGCTAGCAAAGTTCTTACGGCTTACCTTTGTGCTTTGCAGACAGTCGACAGGACGAAATAGCTATGGAAAGTTCATATACTGAACAGCAACATCTTCACCAGTTGTCATTTGGCTCAATTGGGTCGGATTGGGAGTTTTCCCAAGAGCAAGTCGATCATCCATTCGTAGACTCGGGCTTCCACGATGCTTACGTTCCTACTTCGTCGTTTGAAATGCAGCGAGCGTTCGACGAAGTTACCACGTTGGACCACGTCGATGAGAGTAAGAAGGCGGAAATGTTGGCCAAGAAAAGCCCCTTCATGTATTTCCGCGAACTATTTCCAAATGCAGCTAGTGAGTTGATGACGCAACAAATATGTAAGGACGGACGTATTGTCTACGTCAGTCGTGTTTCCGTTGGAGGCGAAGAATTCGTTGGCGAAGGGCGATCCAAACAGTTATCCAAACACGCAATGGCCAAGAGTGTTCTTGCCAAGATCTGCCCTTCGGATTTGCAGTATCTGCAGCGGTTGAAATGCGAAACGGACATGCAGACTTGCAACAACGAACCTGCTGATGGATTACCGTTAGAGCAGAAGCAAGAATTGGTGCCGACGGAGTCGAAAGTTCCCGAGCCAATCCAAACGCAAGGTAGCAGTAGCCATCTGGTGCCCTCAACTGAGCTCGCTTCCAAGCCGGCATGCCAATTATTATGGGAACTATGCCAAGGGCGTTCTGTTGGCAGTTTGCCTATATTTGAAGTGTCGAAGTTGGAGAACAACAAAGTGGCATGCAAGATCACCATTGGCCAGCGTTCGGTTGAAGTTGTATGCAAAGGACGTAAAGTAGCGAAGAACTTGGCTGCCACCAAGGTGCGTCATTTCTTAAGGCATTGCTCCTTAAAGTTTCGCACGTGCTCTTAACAGGCATTGCGCGAACTGCTCAATGTTGAGCCGCAATGGTTGGAGAAAGCCGAAAGCGAGCGAAACAAAGCAGCCATAATTGGTTTGGATGCCCAGCACGCGCTAATGAAGCTGTGTGCTCAAAAATGCATGCCCTTAAAATTCCACTCTGAGATGTTAGTCCAACCGAAGAGACAAATGAAAGTCGTTTGCCAAGTGAGCTTCCAATTTTGTCCTTCCTGTTCACCTTCGTTTCCATCTTAATAACGTACATCGCGCGCGCGTTTGCTCTTAAGAAGAATGTGACGAATGAATACCGTCGTCGTCTTTGTGCTAATTTTCTTTCCAACTAGGTGGGAGAGGAAATTTTCGAAGCTGTTGGATCGAAGCGAAAAGTTCGCACATTAGTTTCGACGAACGCACTGAAGAAGGTGTTCAACATAGATTACAGCAGTTTCGCCGGTGCAGGTGCTTCGTATCAAGTGCTTCAAAAAGATATGTACAACAAGTCACCCGCTCAGCTGTTGAACGAACTTGTTACTTCGCAAGGACATTCTCCCGTTGAGTATGCCGAAGCGCAAACCTTCCAGGAAGGCCTAGGATTTCGCGCGTCCGCGAAATTCAACGACGAGGAGTACGAAGGTTGGGCTCCAAGCAAGAAAAAGGCAAAGCAGGAAGTGGCTCGTTCCATCCTTTTGAATGCATTCCAAGTCAGTTTTCCAAATGCACAATGAACGTTTGCAACTTAGGACCGCCGGCGATAATGTAACTCCAGTTACTGCAATGTTAGTTGATGTAGGATATGTGGGGATATTCTATTTGAGCACGTGCGTGTATAATTATTATTTATTGTGCGGTCATGTAAATAAATTTGGCTATACAGTTTCTTTAAATTTCCCATTGGCACTATGCGCGCACTGCTCGCCTAGTCTGCATTGCGGTTATCTTTCACAGCAATACGTAACTGTTAGTTGCCGACGATTTCTTTTTCTGCAATGTACTGACAGGTTGTCATTGGTACCTGAACATTAGGCGTGTGTAGTTTTGGAGGCTTTCGGTTGGATCCCAGCCCTTTTAGCCATTTGGCAAGCATTCCGTAGGTGCGGTGGGAAAGTGGTTCACGATGTTTCCTGCCGTCGAAGACGAGAATCACGATGACTAAGGTGCAGGTCCTGAGATGGAGAGCGATGATGACAACAGCGACCTACGATCCGTGATTCGGTCCTTCTTAAGTGACTAGACAGATGCTGGAGAAGGTACAGGTAAGTCTGCGGACAGTTTGGTATTGCGGAGCAGCTGTATGCACGGCCAGCGTCACATGAATTGATCCGAGCACAGAAAATGGGGCATACCAAGGTTAGCCTTGCTTAGCCAGTGGACCACGTAAGGTGGGGTTTCATTTCATTCGCCAAAGTGATTGTGCGATCGCGAAGTGAAATTCTGTTCGTTCAGGGAATAGTTTCGGAGCCAGGGTTCGTATTGCATGGGCAAGCATGCGTACATGAGGAGTAACCATTAGTAATGTATGACGGCTTGTTGCGTGCGCAAGGATTTTGGTAAGAATTCGGAATCGCGCGCACTATGCAAGGATGAAAGTTTAAAGCAAAAAACCAAGGTTAACCATTACCATCTAACGCAGGTGATTTAAGTTTGTAACGAGAAATGAAATTACTTCCAATGGAATGGAAGTTATTTTTCATAACGTAAAGCAGCACCGATGGGAAACCCCCTCTCTCCAATTGTTGCAGAAATATTCATGGAGCATTTGGAAGAAAAAGCGTTTTCAGTCAACGTTTCAGTGCACAATCTAAAGATTTTCAAACGCTACGTAGATGACATTTTTGTCATTCTCAAAGTAGGAAAGGAGACTGCTCTCCTTGAAAGCCCGAACGGTTTTTTCGCTGAGAACATCACATTTACAATGGAGAAAGAAGAAAATGGGAGACGAATTCTTAGACACCTTAGTATTAATTATTAATAATAAGGATAAAACAGACATATAAAGACCAATGTTTTCCCGAAAACGTGTAAATTTAGACGGATATTTCAATTTCTTTTCAAACGACCCAATGAGCATAAAGGGAATCATAACAGGAATGCTGGACAGAGCGGTCTACCTTTGCGACAATGAATTCCTGAATGAGGAAATTAGATGGATAAGAAGGACTCTACGGGAAAATAATTACCCTAAGGATTTCCTTAATGCCTATATAAGGGAAAGACTGAAAAAGCACAAAAATCATGACATCAGAACGAGAAATGAAAGAGAAAGCACGACAAAACCAATTTGCATACCCTATTACCTTACTATTAAGAAGAAGATTCGGCAAATTGCAAACAGCATTCCTTATGCAATTGCTTTCAAAGGTCTACCGAGTCTACGTCATTCTTACGATCTGAAAAGGTCAAACCGTCATACATTAAACAAGGGGTTGTTTACAGTATTAAACGCAGTTGCGGAGCAAGGTACATTGGGAAAACTGGTATACCATGCTACATCGGCTGAAACAACATAAAATGGCAGTGATAAGGTACAGGAACATAGAAAACAGTTGAGAGGTGAAACTGCGGTGTCGAGGGCGGCGCAAAAGTGAGACCCAGTCAAGATAATGAAGGAAGCAGTCAGTGCCTCAGCCTTGGTGGAGCACTCAGTGGATCATTGTCCTGTGACAAGCAATCAAATGATTATTTCAAAAGTGAAACATGAAGAAGACTACAGCATTAAAAAAATCAAGGAAGCATTCTACGTCCGCCACAACTTTTGTATAAAGAGAGATTGGCAACATATGGTCTACTGTGGCGATCAACACGGGTTGCGCGTTCGATGAGCCCATCTGACAATTAGAAACAACGGACACATGAAGCATCCGTATTTTGCGTCAGTTTGTTCTAAAAAAGAGCAGATCGAACAAGAAGAAAAGCGTAAAGGAAGGACATCATTGTTAGGACATCACTAAGGGAAAAAGAGCACTTTAAAGAAGAAATGGTTTCCATTGGACGAATGAAAAAATAACAAGTTTAATAATCTTTGCTGTTTTTCGATTTAAAATAATATCTACCCCAGCTCTTTCTTCTCGAGATATTCACATGTGGAAGTTACATTCATGTGATAGGTCGTCTCTAGTATTGCGCTGAACACGGGACTAAGTGAGGTCCCGAAAGCTACGTTTACAATAAAGCATTTGTGAACGGGTGTTCTTACCGTCTCTTGACAGGATGAAACCTAAAACCGTTAGAAATCCACTATTCAAAATCCCCTTTGGCAACCTTAATTCCGAATCGCACAGCCATCCAACAATCCTCTCATAACTCTGTCGGTCACACCATCGAACTCACGGTCGTATTTGCTTGCTGCTTAGGCTTGCAGGATTTACACAAAACCTCGTAGACATATGAAAATACAGTAAAGCCTCCTTAATCCGAACCTCCGTAAACCGGACCCTTCTCTAATCCGAATCTTGGATAAGAACGATAGGATGACCGTATGCATTAAACATTATTAGGCTACCTGTGCGAAAGGGACAGATACTTGGCTATAAGAGCAGCCAACAACCAGCTAACGGTCCTTTCGGTATACGTTAGCATACGCGCAGACCAGTGAAGGATCTGCCGAGCCAATCTCGACCAATAAGCTGACTGCAGGAAGGCACCTCGAGACCTAGTTTTCTGCAAATAAACAGAAATGCGGGTCAAAGACATGGTGTTTTCCAGTCGTATAAAACTACAATCTGTTCTTATATAACGCAAAAGTTATTTCCAGGAAAACCTCGCGTTACACGAGAACGCATTATGCGAGACGCGTAAAGTATAAGAAAATTGGGTTTTGTGGCACATCGCCAGGAAAATTGGGGTCTTGTGGCGAAGTGGCCAGCAATTTCCCTAAGCCCGGCAAAATACAGTAATCCACAGAGGTAAGCAATGAAATTCAGGTACGATTGACAGGGGACACCAACACGAAGATGACGTAGTTTTCGCATTGCAAGGAGCCCCGATCCCGCGTTACGAACACTGGACCGCCTTCCCGGAGTTGTATGCCGTAGAATGTTAGTGAGTGGCTACGTGATATTCGCTTGCGGGCCAATTCGCTACAAGACCCAAATGACATAACTGGATCTGCTTCCAATACTGCTTGCAGGGTTGTAATTCAGAAGAACCGCATAACTGCAATACCCTCTGCCGAGTTGACAACAATGAAAGAGAAATGCGTTCTGTACTATTTATTCACTGGTATACGTGTACAGCAGACAGCAACAAGGCTAGGCTTTGGTATAGGCGAAAACGAGTGCCATCAAGATATACCGAGCGCACACGTAGTTGGAATGAAAGTACACGGTTGTGTGTAGGTCTAAGCTTAGGTATCGGCGAAAATGGCTGCCATTAAGAAGTACCGAGCGCGGAGTGCATGCTCATGAACGTTAACGGGGAAACTCAAAATCACACTTAACACGTTCGACCTATCTTGAACCGCTGGGCAAACTGAACGTTCGTGTAGCAGATCCTTGGGCATTGGCCAAAGCGCCCTTACGACCACTACGCTCTTCCTTGCTCATGCCACTTGGTTAATAAAGTTTATTACACTCGACGATAGTAGGAACAGATATAGGAGCCAACGACGTCTGTGAAGCAGTGCTACAGTGCACTCTACTTCGCTAAGACAACTGGGAGCAAGCGATCTCTGCCCGCATACGAAACGACACTACTTGCCATGTCCTCCTTCTGCGTCCTTGGCTTTCTACGTCAGTCAGCGTGCCTGCATTCCCTACAGTAACGCAAAGTACGCTACAGTTCGGTTGCCTAAATTCGTAACCGTGCTGCGAAAACAAACTGAAACTTGGGTTGCCTAAATTCGCAACCCCGCTGAGAAAACACTACCGCGTACACGTAGATGGCACAGCCGTCACCGGCGCTCGTGCGCCGACAACAGAACAATGGATTACGTCATTGGGTCAAGTGTACTGTAGGTTGGGCGTATAACAGACAAGACCCCAATTTCTCACGCAAAGCGGAGCGCGCATGGAGACAGTATAAAATCTGTAGGTTCAATTGCACGCTAAAGTCTCCGAAAGGGTGTGCCTGCGGATAAGCTAATGCGGAAGCAAAACAGATGCGCTTAGTTCAAACGAGTGTAACCAAATCGCTGGCCTTGTAAATACAATTTGTTAAATAATGCTTATCCGATAAATATAGCAGTAAAGGATTTGCAACCACTTTCATCCATTTCAGGACATAATTGCAGTAGATGACTGCAAGTGGGTTAAACAAAAATTTAAAAGACTGCGAGTGAACGCTAAAACTGTCGGTACTTCTCCATCTCAGCCCCCCCCCCCATTTAGTGTAGGTAACATAACCGTCGATGCCGACGTATTATGCGCGAAATAGAAGAGACAGCTGCAAAACGGCCCACCAACGAGAAATAGCCTATTTTTGCATTCAGTTGATGGACTTTGCCGCAAAACAGCGTTCTCGAACGAAAACTGACCTTTAGTTCGAATACAGCAACGCGACGACTGTCGACCGTCATATTTCTCGATCATAATGTTGTCACGCGCTGTTCACACCCTAAACACCACTACAATGAGCAACAAACTATTCGCCAAGCGATTATTATCTTGGAAGTACGTTTCTGTTTTCGGCGACACCTCTTTTCGTCACTGTTTCCCGCAGCACCGCCACATCACGTCGTCACGTTCCTCCATGTACCGCAGCACCATGCATATACCACATCCGGGGCATGTCCTTCGATGGTGCATCAATCCTCTTGTTTGCATGAACTGTACAATAGACAGTTCGTTGATAACGAATCTCGAACGCAGCTGAGCAATGTTCACGCGTATGCTAGCACTAATTATCCCAAAACTAAAACGCCTTCCTCTTCAAACGGAAGCAGCTCGCATTGCTAACCAGTCACATTATAGTTTGTTCGTTGATGTCCACCTGCTAGCCAGCATTTAACCGTCAACTGCTCTTATCGTGCCTCTAAAAACTACTCATAAAACGCTCATCTCAAATGGCGTTATACCAAACGCTCGAAATACCAATGTTCCTTCTATTGCTACGGCCCTCATTATCCTTCCCCACTGCAAGGCGAATACAACACAATGCAGTATACGCCAACGCAGAGACGTGTGCGTCCGAATACGCCACCGTTGAGACATCTGCTCTCTCCAACATAACCCAAAACGACTTATACAAACTCTAGCAAACCTTACGTCAAGAGACCATCTGTCGAACCCAACAAAAACCACCGTTCGTACAACTGCTATCCATCACGCGCTTCCCGTTCTGCCATAAACGAAGCTTAGACCCGAACGCAACATTCAATGTTTTCCATTAACCATAAATAACAGGAGCAGAGTACGCTTAGAGAGCGTCTAAAGCTGATGCACACGCTGAACGACCACACGAACGCTCTGCCATATTTTACCGCTGATGAGGGCAGGACAGACTCAAAGGCTTCTTATGAACTTAGCTGTACAAAGTACAGATTTTAAAAGTCAAAGAATATAATGATCGACTACAGGGGCACCAAACAACCTATCAGTACATTGCAGAAAAAGAAATCGTCGGCAACTAACAGTTACGTATTGCTGTGAAAGATAACCGCAATGCAGACTAGGCGAACAGTGCGCGCATAGTGCCAATGGGAAATTTAAAGAAACTGTGTAGCCAAATTTATTTACACGACCGCACAATAAATAATAATTATACACGCACGTGCTCAAATAGAATATCCCCACATATCCTACATCAACTAACATTGCAGTAACTGGAGTTACATTATCGCCGGCGGTCCTAAGTTGCAAACGTTCATTGTGCATTTGGAAAACTGACTTGGAATGCATTCAAAAGGATGGAACGAGCCACTTCCTGCTTTGCCTTTTTCTTGCTTGGAGCCCAACCTTCGTACTCCTCGTCGTTGAATTTCGCGGACACGCGAAATCCTAGGCCTTCCTGGAAGGTTTGCGCTTCGGCATACTCAACGGGAGAATGTCCTTGCGAAGTAACAAGTTCGTTCAACAGCTGAGCGGGTGACTTGTTGTACATATCTTTTTGAAGCACTTGATACGAAGCACCTGCACCGGCGAAACTGCTGTAATCTATGTTGAACACCTTCTTCAGTGCGTTCGTCGAAACTAATGTGCGAACTTTTCGCTTCGATCCAACAGCTTCGAAAATTTCCTCTCCCACCTAGTTGGAAAGAAAATTACCACAAAGACGACGACGGTATTCATTCGTCACATTCTTCTTAAGAGCAAACGCGCGCGCGATGTACGTTATTAAGATGGAAACGAAGGTGAACAGGAAGGACAAAATTGGAAGCTCACTTGGCAAACGACTTTCATTTGTCTCTTCGGTTGGGCTAACATCTCAGAGTGGAATTTTAAGGGCATGCATTTTTGAGCACACAGCTTCATTAGCGCGTGCTGGGCATCCAAACCAATGATGGCTGCTTTGTTTCGCTCGCTTTCGGCTTTCTCCAACCACTGCGGCTCAACATTGAGCAGTTCCCGCAATGCCTGTTAAGAGCACGTGCGAAACTTTAAGGAACAATGCCTTAAGAAATGACGCACCTTGGTGGCAGCCAAGTTCTTCGCTACTTTACGTCCTTTGCATACAACTTCAACCGAACGCTGGCCAATGGTGATCTTGCATGCCACTTTGTTGTTCTCCAACTTCGACACTTCAAATATAGGCAAACTGCCAACAGAACGCCCTTGGCATAGTTCCCATAATAATTGGCATGCCGGCTTGGAAGCGAGCTCAGTTGAGGGCACCAGATGGCTACTGCTACCTTGCGTTTGGATTGGCTCGGGAACTTTCGACTCCGTCGGCACCAATTCTTGCTTCTGCTCTAACGGTAATCCATCAGCAGGTTCGTTGTTGCAAGTCTGCATGTCCGTTTCGCATTTCAACCGCTGCAGATACTGCAAATCCGAAGGGCAGATCTTGGCAAGAACACTCTTGGCCATTGCGTGTTTGGATAACTGTTTGGATCGCCCTTCGCCAACGAATTCTTCGCCTCCAACGGAAACACGACTGACGTAGACAATACGTCCGTCCTTACATATTTGTTGCGTCATCAACTCACTAGCTGCATTTGGAAATAGTTCGCGGAAATACATGAAGGGGCTTTTCTTGGCCAACATTTCCGCCTTCTTACTCTCATCGACGTGGTCCAACGTGGTAACTTCGTCGAACGCTCGCTGCATTTCAAACGACGAAGTAGGAACGTAAGCATCGTGGAAGCCCGAGTCTACGAATGGATGATCGACTTGCTCTTGGGAAAACTCCCAATCCGACCCAATTGAGCCAAATGACAACTGGTGAAGATGTTGCTGTTCAGTATATGAACTTTCCATAGCTATTTCGTCCTGTCGACTGTCTGCAAAGCACAAAGGTAAGCCGTAAGAACTTTGCTGGCTATTCGCGAGTTAGAAGGCGTGCAAACAAATGCAGACTATAGAAAATAGTATACAACCTGGACAAATAGAGCTGGCGTCATACCATTACTAATACAAAATGATGGGTCAAATGACGGCGAAGTATGGTGAGACCCGAAAGCTCGGTTTCTTTTGAAATAAATTAATTACCAGCTAGCTGCTCTATGATTCTGAACAACTGAAACCATGCCCCGTCATTAGCATGTATCGTCACAGTTGTCCGTTCTATCGTAAACCTTTCATTAGACTCTAATAAAAGGTCAGAGCTTTCGGATCTCCCTTGGTCCGTCGTCAGCGCTTAATGGTCACCACGCAGCCAGTGCTTGGTTCAGCGAGCTACTCTTCTCAACAAACCAGACGAGCGACATCCGCTATCAGGTCAAAGCGTGACCCGTCCAGCATTTGACGCCCATCCGATCAGTCATGCAGAGGAGCGAGCATCCCCATCGACCGATCGCGACGGTGACAAAACGAGAAACGACGAAGGCAGTAGTGAATCCCTTAGCCGTCGATGTTTCTTCTGCTGTAAAGCGTGCGAAGTTTAAAGTACTCCTGCATGATGTTTTTATCTCCAAACCTGCGAATTTTTCTGCCTTTGTGTTCTCTTGTGGCCCTGTGCAGCGCGTATTTGTACAAAATAAATGTTATTTTGTAACGGGATACCATTCTCGTTAGCAGATATCATCGGGGAAGTGTGACGATACCTGCTAATGAAAATTGTAGCCCGTTAAGAAATAAGATTTATTTTGAACTTTTCCCCATCGACAAAAGCCTAACTTTTCAATCGAGGTCTAAACGCGAGAGATTGATACGTACGCTACAATAGAAAAAGTGTGACGCAATCGGTTATGCAACTGAATGACGGAGAAGCATGTTCAAGATTAGAAGATTTCGTATTGCACATTGCGTTGTAAACGTATGGACTAGACGATAAGCATGCTCAACAATGCTTCAAAACCGTATAGAACACAAATTGAAACTTGCCATATCATCGTTGAGCTTGCTACTATCAGAGCAAGCAAAGGAGAAGATTAAGCAGCGTTAGCCACTGACAGGTTTTTAAAGCAAGACAAGCGGACCAACTCCTTCATTTCTTGCTTAATTTAACAGAGTAGATAACGCAATATATTGATGCCAGCGCGTAATATTGCATTGGTACATAATCGCTTCTTAGGATGCGTTAAGGAAAAATGTTCAGCGTAGATGATACAAAAAGGAGGTAGGCAAGGAAAAATGATGCAATGCACGTTACTAGCGGTAGCTGCAATCCATCACCGCTAACCAAACAGTGAACGGCACTTTACCAAGCGTGCCCTGACAAACTGATTACTTTCTCCGTTGCTTGAACACGATCACTTGCAAGTAATTGTATTCAAGTACCGATGTCGTCAGGCATTCTTATTTTAGTGCTAGCCTTAGTTGAGCGCATAGCACACTTACCTTTACAACGTAATATCGAAGTTTCAGAGCAGTAAAAATAAACAAAACAATGTTTCTTAGCGTTGAAAGTCACTTGCAGGGGTCGCAGTCAAACACCTATCACGAACAAACGGCAAAATCTGCTAACAATGAAGGTATAGCCAGCAATTAGGATGTGCAGGTTAAGACGATCAGTTCTGCAGAATTTATGCGCGGAGAGTTTCGTTCACGGAACCAGTAAAGTCGTCTCTTCGCTTTGAGCGAAAATATTTGAACAAATGGCGATGAAAATACACTGATTTTAATTCGTCCGCCTAGTTGCTGGAATTATGTTCCTCTTCTACCATTGCGAATTAGGACCGCCGACGCAGTTTTGCTGTTCATGCCTCGCACCGTTAAGGGTCAATGAAGGATGTTCTCGAGACCCTGGATAGGATCGTACCGTATGACAGTGTAGTTGATCCCGGTCTCCTATAGAATTCAACATATTTAAGGAAAACGAACCGCAGTGGTAGTGCATGTGCATCGATTAAAGCAATGACCGTTTAACATCCGTCTCAGTGACATACCATGTAGAAAGCATATACCGTTGCCGCAGCGATAGTATGCTCCACAGCCGAGTACGCATCACCCGGTGTTCCGGTGCATTGGATGTCTGCCTGAACCGACTTATCTACTCCCTAGAATGGTTGTCGTTGAAGACGTAACCAGCAGGCCAGGCACTGCTGTGGACCAACCTACAGGCCCGTCTTCCTCTGTTCTCCAGGTGCCGGTGGGGAGACCTAAACGGCAAACCCGACCACCGGCTCGGCTCGTCGACTACGTGGTCGGCATGGCACGCTCACCATGTCACGAGGCCATGACTTTTCGAAGAGGGGTGTATTGTAACGCCGGAGGAGATCACGATGATTGCCTGACCATAGGGAGAGACGGTAATGCGGAGAGATAAGTGGAGTAAGTGTTCGTTGACGTTCGCTGAGTAGTAAACATTGTGCCTTCTACTGTTATTGCAAAGACTTTAGCGGCCGAAATAAGTCGGGTAAAAAGGTGTCGTCAGTCGCTTGCTCACGGGATGGTAGAAAAGGAAACAAAATTACCTTTAAGGAACTGCCGAACGCCCCAATTGTTACTGCATGCAAATAAATATCGCGCACTTTGAGTCATCTCGCCAATTTTCTTATTTGGTCAACGTCGCCGTCGAACGGACCCTTCGAAGCGAAGTTGGGTCCGCTTGAAGGGAAGTGCGGCTAAGCTACCGTTTATCGTTGGATGGTGGAAGATTGTATTTTGCAAAATTGTACTGTTAAAAAAGCGGCCGACCACTAAGGTTCGATCGGAAGTATCGCTTCAAAGCATTAACACAGTCGATGATATCGAACAAACGGTTAATCTCCGTAAGCCTCTCTGAAGTGCCATGGAAGAACGCAACCGTATTGATCCTCTGAAGCCAGCTCGTTCTTCTCGGCAAGAAATTCAAAAAATTCGTCCAAAATCGGCTGCAGGATTTCCATCTCCGACGAGTCAACTTTGGCCATCGTGAGAAAATCCCTAAGCGAGTAGCAGCAGCGAACCAAATGGACGTAACCGTAGACATCCGCGAAAGAGACATGCTCATTTGTGCTCAACAGCTCATCCAACTGGAAGCGCTCGAACTTGTAGAGCAGTCGCAAAGGCAACGCCTTGTTGAACAAATTGATCATGCCATTTTTGAAGACCAGCAACGTCCTGAAAGAAATTGAACTTTACAATGCGGTATGACCTGCAAAAATGAAACGAAGCGAAATAGTGTAATCATTTCGGCACAAATCACCGGCTAACCAGTTTGTTAATGAGAAGTAGAGCCGGTTCGGTGACTCCTTTGGCGTATACTACGAATCCTAATTAACCGTATTAACATGTATTAACATATATACCGTATATACCGGCGTATAAGTCGAGGTTTGAATGCGAAAAAATGGGCCGCAAAATTAGGGGTCCACTTATACGCCGAGTCGACTTATACGCCGTTATCATACTGCATAGCTTTCAGGATACTGTAGCTAGTTTTATTATGTGGGGCGAATACTATGCGGCTGACCATTAGCGACCATCTTGTGGCTTTTTCGCACAGCCTCCCTCTGTGGAACAGCTCCTGTAATATAGTTGGTGCATTTACATTCACTTAAGATATTCTGACTTAAGATGAATCGTTGCTATGCCAAAGTGAAATCAAGATGTCGACTTATACGCCGACACCGACAAATTACGAATATCGGGTCGAAAAATCAGGGGTCGACTTGTACAACGGCTCGACTTATACGCCAGTATATACGGTACATATATATATATATATATATATATATATATATATATATATATATATATATATATATATATACCGTATATACTGGCGTATAAGTCGAGCCGTTGTACAAGTCGACCCCTGATTTTTCGACCCGATATTCGTAATTTGTCGGTGTCGGCGTATAATAAATCGTAGGAGCTGTCTTCGTAACAGGTGCTGTAAATTTTGTCGTTTCTTGTCACGCAAAACCCGTATATCATGAATAAACATTTCCAGGAAAGTGATAATTTACGCAAACGATAAACAAGCTCTGCACCAGTGGATTAAGGGTTGTCAAGTTAAAACAGAAACCGAATATGTTAAAGATTACTTCTCGTCAAGGTCGGGCTTTCCGGTTCTGCTGGCGCAAAATTCTCCAAGAAGCTCCGTTACGGTCGGCGAGCACATAACGTTCGGAACGAGATACTCCTTCGTGACCCAGTAACGGTCATCCCGAATGACATCGACGAGAGCGTCCGGAAGATGATTTACTTCACTTAGCTTCTCCTTTTTGTTACCAGGCAAACGCTTTCTCCTTTTTACCTTAACGGTCTTCGCCGTTCGCGTTGATATTCGACGTCGCCTTCTTCTTTGCCGGTTTCGCTGAACCTTGACAACCTTTCCGCTTCGACGGGCTCTGCTCTTACCAGTAATTACAGGTTCGTTCAACTTTGGGATTCCCTTGCCGGGAGCTGCAACCACAACTGCAACATTATCCGAAACGAAGCGTACGCTTACTAGTGACACAACGTTTGATTATCTGCTTCAGCCTTTCTATGGGATCCTTCTTTCGGACTTTTCGCGGGGTGGCCTTCTTGGACGCCTGCTTGCGAAGTCGGCAAGGCAGAACAGACTCATCCCAGTGCTTACCCCAACCAACGTAATGCACAGTGAACAATTGGCGGTTGCCACGGCGAACCGTGTCAATAATTTTCGCTTTGTACCATACATTCTTGTACTTGCATTCCACTGTGTCCCCTACTTGGTAGGAAATGTCTTTCTTCGGTTGGCATTGCTTCCGCATGTCTGCATGAAAAACACGCTCAGATGCAAGCGGCTGAAAATTGCTTGGCCGTCACGGATGTGCAATGGAATGCATACAAGCTGCACGCCAACGCGAAACTTAACAAAGCTAAAACTCACGTGAACACTGTACGTTTCAGAAATGTGGTGACAAACGTCAGTTAGAACGCAATGCAAAAAGAAGCTCGTAAATACCTTGCAAGAAGCTAACGTCACTTCTTTTTGTAGACATCACCTTTTAAACGGCCGTCTGAAAGTCAAAAGCAAAGCTGCAACGTAATAATACGCAAGTGCACCTCCCCTACTGGGTCAGCACTCGGATCAAGATTTCTACTTCAACTTCCTCCAGGGAAAATTAAGAGGGGTTCATTATAAAAGCTTATTGCTAGTAATTAAAGATAGCCGTTAGGACCGGGACGACTAAAACGAGGGGAATCAGACGACGCTGGTGAAGCGCAAAAATAAAACTCGGCGACTAGCTTCTCGATAATAATTCATTCCAACCGTCCGGAGATTTCAATATAAGCAATACCCAGATAAAATGTACAAATTTCAATCCATGCTGAGCAGAAACTGGCCTGCACGTAAAGCTGGCATTGGCCATATGAAATTGCACAACGGTAGT
This sequence comes from Trichuris muris, assembly GCA_000612645.2. Lineage (NCBI taxonomy): Eukaryota > Metazoa > Nematoda > Enoplea > Trichinellida > Trichuridae > Trichuris > Trichuris muris. The sequence goes on from CBXJ02000282.1 coordinate 7,975,150, forward strand.
AGAACGCAGGTACCATGCTGAGGGTCGTGCACGGATATTCAGCTTGGTTTTTTCGTCGCATGGCTGATTCAGATGCCGCAGCGAATGTCTGCGCGAGCATGGCCTTTCTTTATTGCTGTGAAACCATAGTTCAAATTACTGCGTTGCAATTTATCCAGCCGTTCTTGCTATCTTTGCTTGCGCAACGTTGTCCCATGTTTCAGCAGCAACAGCAGTCAAGGGAATTTGAGGTCCATTCTTAGGACGGACATACCCAGAAGCCAACCAGAGTTTGGCCGAGGGGTCATATACCAGGTTGTTTGTGGATGCGGTGCAAGATACATTGGTGAGAGCGGAAATGGTATAGGCCACAGGTTCCGTCAACATCTAGCAGGGATAACGCGGTGTAGAAACGCAGAAAGAAGGGACAGAGGGGAAGGCACCAATATTCGTGGGCGTCCAGAAACTAAGGAGCCTAGAAAAATTATGGAAGAATGTATCAATGGTTCAGCCGTAGTAGAACGCATTTCAAAGTGTCCACAACCGGATGATAGCTTGGAAATTTTCAGAATTGAGTGGTCTGGCGAAAACTGGCGTGCCGCTTTCGTACCTGATCATCGTTTTGTAACGCCTATCGGAACGGTGCCAGTTGTGGCAGACGAGACGTTATTCGTGCCGCTCACTTGCAGGCCTTGGAAAGATTGGTACCGGGAAAAAGTCCCAGCCAATTGAAGCGCTTTGCCGAGAGGGCGCGAACTCACTTGTTTGACCTCAGTCGGTTAGGTGAAGTTGCGTACGTGGACATTGTGGACCGCTTAGTGGCAAAACTGGCCCTCCAAGACCGACTGGCCTGGCATGAAAAATGCCAACGTGACAATGAACGGTTCAGTTTACGAAAATTCGGTCGTTGGTTATGTAATCGTACAGCGGCATATCAGAACGCTCACGAATTAGCAGCGGAACAAGCGATAGGCAACGGAAGAGAACCTCCAGAGAGGAACGTCCGCAGCTAAGCCAGGACTCATACGACGACGTCTCAGGATAAGCAAGATAAACGATGTTTTAGCTGTCCAAGGAGACATCTACTAAGCGATTGTGCCGACTTCAAGAGGTTGGAAGTCAATCGTCGATGGCAATTGGTCAGAAAGAAGAAACTCTGCTTTACTTGTTTACGACCTTCATACCGCTCCATGGAATGCAAGAGGCCAAAGCCATGCGGTATACATGGTTGTTCCGGTACTCACCACCCGCTCCTGCACCATCAGCAGGAAACGACGCAGGGAAATGAAGCCAACGTTAATTCTTCGCGCTCGAAATGCGGACAGGTAGCGTTGGGTGTCATAACGGTTAACGTAGTCAACCGTAACGAGACCAAAGTCTCAGCCAACTTGTTTTTCGATGAAGGAAGCGACAAAACGTTCGTCCGTGAAGGACTGTTGAACAAACTACAGTTTGATGATCTGAGAACAGGGCAGAGATCGCTCATGACTCGTGGATTTGGTGGCGTTATGCGATGGTTCAATTCCTGGCAGATGAATCTGACCATTGAACGGATGGATAGCAAAGCGCGATTTGACGTGCTAGCCAACACGGCTCCATCTCTTTGCGACCCCATACCAGCGGTCCCCTGGCCGAACATCAAAGGTCGATGGAAGCATTTAGCCGACTTGCCCTTGGTGGAATTGAAAAGCAGGATCGACATACTTTTGCGTCTGGATAACGCAGAGCTCATGTCGGCCACTGAGTCCCGGTCAGGTGAGGCAGGCGAGCCGGTCGCTATGAACACCGCTCTAGGCTGGATAGCAAGAGGGGTAATTGGCGACGGACGGAATCGTTCAAGAGCACGCATGAATTTGTTCATTACCACTGGAGACGAAGACTTAACCACTCAGTTTCGACGATTCTGCGATACAGAAGCCTTCGGCACCGAAGGGCGAATTCCCAGGAAAATGGCGCCTGAGGACGAGTTAGCGACGCAGATTGTTGAAACCGGAACCAAAAAACTGGAAGTGGGCTTCGAGGTACCGCTACCGTGGCGGCAAGGTGAACCGAATCTCCCATGCAACCGGCCCTTAGCCGAGGTCCGGCTCCAAGCGTTACTGCGCCGTTCCGAGAAGGATCCGAGCTATAAAGCCGACTACGAAAAGGTAATGGAAAAGTATCAGTCGGCGGGATACGCCCACGAGGTAACGGACGAAAACGAACTCGGTATCGAAGAACAGTATTTTCTACCGCACCATGGCGTACGTAAGAAATCGTCGGAGGTTCGGAAGCTAAGGATCGTGTTTGACTCATCAGCTGTATACGAGGGCCGAAGCCTAAATAGCGCCTTGCTGACTGGGCCAGCCTTACAGAACGAACTTCCACTCGTGTTGCTAAAATTCGGCGAAGGAAGCGTCGCCTTCGCGGCGGACATAGAAGCTATGTTTAGTCGTATACGCCTGCGCCCTGAGGACGCCAGGTACCATCGATTCCTTTGGAAAGACCCGGAGTTGGAACG